>JAUJYP020000729.1:0-350886 GCA_030674075.2 Linum usitatissimum
CCGTGGTGCGTAGTCTATGCCACTCGTTGGATTGCCAATTATTCGAGGATAAATTTATGTTCCATTGATCCAAGCTAGGGAAGTCCTTGTATCCCTAGTAAGAGATCTCCTTTGCAAAATGGTTGTGTTTGATACTTGATACCATAAAATTGATGGTCTTACCTCGTAGAGTTTTTCTTGGGGGTCTCGGATGCAAGGACCACCGAAACCTTGTTTAGGAACTACTAAGATTATCTCATCAACTTCCACCATGAGCTGTATAACTTAATGCGATGCACTTCTACAATGCACCACAGATCATGTACATTAGTACATTTCATTTCCATTATGCTTTGCACACTTGGTATGGTGCACTTTGACAATGCACGATACTCCATGCAACTCGAAAGATGCACTTTTACTTTCACGGTGAACCTTGGTATGGCTTGCGATATGACTAACAACTAAGCCATAAGGATAAAGAGTAACACTTCTTGGTTTGAAGTTCGAATAAAATACGAATGAAATAGGATAACATAAGCCTTGGTTTCGTCCTTGATGGTTGGGGCCACTCTTTGGGCTCGTAGGCGGACCTAAGTGAGGCTTTTGAGTTGTCGATTAGTAGTGTGACTTGAACCAAGCCTTAGTGACGTCCCATAGCGAGCTTATCGCACGTGTAATGATCATATGGTGCGAGAAAATATGAATGAGGCTTTAAAGGGTGTGAGAGGCCTCGTTTCGGTGGCTCCGCCATCATCGCCATGACTCCACCCGTGGGCTTCGTGCCCAAACTCGTTTCTCCCTCCTTCTATCGGCCTTGTTGGTCTTTAAATAGCCTATTAAGTACCTAGCCAAGAGATGGTGTTGGTTAAGTGTTCTCCTTTGGGACAAAGTGCGATTAAAGAAATCCTTTGAAATCGGTGGATCCGATTTCAAACAACTTCGCACCTTCGAAGAGAATTTTGTGCCGAATACTTCCAAAGTAAAGTACATGTCTTTTACCATCATTCCACACTCCTCTTCTCCAAAGAGAGTGCGTGGGCAAAGTTGACCTGGAATCTCGATTTGTTCGCGAATCTTTGTTCTTGGTTGCTATTGTGATTTTGATGCGATGCCGATGCCGACCTCGATCCCGTGGTGCGTATCTGGCCCACTCGTTGGAATGCCAATTATTCGAGGATAAATTTATCTTGATTGATCCAAGCTAAGAGATCTCCTTTGCAAAATGGTTGTGTTGGATCCTTCATTCCACAATTGACGGTCTTCTCGTACGATTACTGTGTGACGGTCTCGGATGCTTGGGACATTGGGAAACCTTGTTTAGGAACTACTAAGATTATCTCATGAACTTCCACCATTAACTATATAACTTAATGTAATGTTCCTACAATGAACCATACATCGTGCACATTAGTATATTACATTTCCATTATGCTTTGCACGCCTTGGTATGGTGCACTTCGACAATGCACGATACTCCATGCAGCTCGGAATGATGCACTTTTACTTTCACGGTGAACCTTGGATATGGCGCAATTTGACTAACAACTAAGCAATAAGGATAAAGAATAACACTCCTTGGTTTGAAGTTCGAACAAAATACTGAATGAAATAGGATAACATAAGCCTTGGTTTCGGCCTTGATGGTTGGGGCCACTCTTTGGGCTCGTAGGCGGACATAAGTGAGGCTTTTGAGTTGTCGATTAGTAGTGTGATTTGAACCAGGCCTTAGTGACGTTCCATAGGAGTTATCGCACGTGTACTCTTCATATGATAAGAGAAAATATGAACTAGGCTTTCAAGGGTGTGAGAGGCCTCGTTTCGGTGGCACCGCCATAATCGTAACGACTCCACCTGTGGGCTTCGTTCCCAAACTCGGATCTCCCTCCTTCCATTGGCCTTGCTGGTCTTTAAATAGCCTATTAAGTACCTGGCCAAGAGATGGTGTGGGTAAAGTGTTCTCCTTTGAGCCAAAGTGCGATTAAAGAAATCCTTTGAAATCGGTGGATCCGATTTTGAGCAACTTCGCACCTTCGAAGAGAATTTTGTGCTTAATGCTTCCAAAGTAAAGTACATGTCTTTTACCATCGTTCCACACCTCTTCTCCAAAGATAGTGCAGGAAAAGTTGACATGGAATCTCATTGTTGCGAATCTTGGTTCTTGGGTGCGACTGGGATTTTGATGTTGATGTCGATGCTGACCTCAATCCCGTGGTGCGTAATCTGTGCCACTCATCGGATTGCCAATTATTCGAGGATAAATTTATCTTCATTGATCCAAGCTAGGGACGTCCTTGTATCCTACTAAGAGATCTCCTTTGCAAAATGGTTGTGTTGGATCCTTGATTCCACAACATTGACGGTCTTCTCGTAGAGTGCTCGCGAGGGTTTCGGATGCATGGGACATTGAAACCTTGTTTAGGAACTACTAAGATCATCTCATCAACTTCCACCATTAGCGTATAACTTAATGCGATGCACTTCTACAATGAACCACAAATCGTTCACATTAGTACATTACATTTCCATTATGCTTTGCACAGCTTGGTATGGTGCACTTCTATAATCCACGATACGCCATGCAGCCCGGAACGATGCACTTTTAGATTAACTGTGAACCATGGTAGGGCGCAATTTGACTAACAACTATGCAATAAGGATAAATAATAACACTTCTTGGTTTGAAGTTCGAATAAAATACTGAATGAAATAGGATAACCTAAGCCTTGGTTTCGTTTTTGATGGTTGGAGCCAATCTTTGGGCTCGTAGGCGGGCCTAAGTGAGGCTTTTGAGGTTTCGATTGGTAGTGTGGCTTGAACCAGGCCTTAGTGACGTCCCATAAGAGTTATCGCACGTGTACTCTTCATAAGGTGCGAGAAAATATTAACGAGGCTTTAAAGAGTGTGAGGGGCCTCGTTTCGGTGGCACCGCCATCATCGTAACGACTCCACCCGTGGGCTTCGTTCCCAAACTTGTTTGTCCGTGCTTCCATGGCCCTTGCTGGTCTTTAAATAGCCTATTAAGTATCTGGCCAAGAGATGGTGCGGGTAAAGTGTTCTCCTTTGGGTCAAATTGCGATTAAAGAAATCCTTTAAAATTGGTGGAATCGATTTTGAGCAACTTCGCACCTTCGAAGAGAATTTTGTGTCGAATGCTTCCAAACTAAAGTACTAGTATTTTACCATCATTCCACACCTTTTCTCCAAAGATAGTGCGGGCAAAGTTGACCGGGAATCTTGTTGTTACGAATCTTGGTTCTTGGGTGCGATTGTGATTTTGATCTTGATTTCGATGCCGACCTCGATCTCATGGTGCGTAATCTATGCCACTCGTTGGATTGCCAATTATTCGAGGATAAATTTATGTTCATTGATCCAAGCTAGGGAAGTCCTTGTATCCTAGTAAGAGATCTCCTTTGCAAAATGGTTGTGTTTGATACTTGATACCATAAAATTGACGGTCTTCTCGTAGAGTGCCTGCGAGGGGTCTCGGATGCCTGGGACACTGAAACCTTGTTTAGGAACTACTAAGATTATCTCATCAACTTCCACCATGAACTGTATAACTTAATGCGATGCACTTCTACAATGCACCACAGATCATGTACATTAGTACATTTCATTTCCATTATGCTTTGCACAGCTTGGTATAGTGCACTTTGACAATGCACGATACTCCATGCAACTCGAAAGATGCACTTTTACTTTCACGGTGAACCTTGGTATGGCGCAATATGACTAACAACTAAGCCATAAGGATAAAGAGTAACACTTCTTGGTTTGAAGTTCGAATAAAATGCGAATGAAATAGGATAACATAAGCCTTGGTTTCGTCCTTGATGGTTGGGGCCACTCTTTGGGCTCGTAGGCGGACCTAAGTGAGGCTTTTGAGTTGTCGATTAGTAGTGTGACTTGAACCAAGCCTTAGTGACGTCCCATAGCGGTTATCGCACGTGTAATGATCATATGGTGCGAGAAAATATGAATGAGGCTTTAAAGGGTGTGAGAGGCCTCGTTTCGGTGGCTCCGCCATCATCGCCATGACTCCACCCGTGGGCTTCGTGCCCAAACTCGTTTCTCCCTCCTTCTATCGGCCTTGCTGGTCTTTAAATAGCCTATTAAGTACCTAGCCAAGAGATGGTGTTGGTTAAGTGTTCTCCTTTGGGACAAAGTGCGATTAAAGAAATCCTTTGAAATCGGTGGATCCGATTTCAAACAACTTCGCACCTTCGAAGAGAATTTTGTGCCGAATACTTCCAAAGTAAAGTACATGTCTTTTACCATCATTCCACACCTCTTCTCCAAAGAGAGTGCAGGCAAAGTTGACCTGGAATCTCGTTGTTGCGAATCTTTGTTCTTGGTTGCTATTGTGATTTTGATGCTGATGCCGATGCCGACCTCGATCCCGTGGTGCGTAATCTGTGCCACTCGTTGGAATGCCAATTATTCGAGGATAAATTTATCTTGATTGATCCAAGCTAAGAGATCTCCTTTGCAAAATGGTTGTGTTGGATCCTTCATTCCACAAAATTGACGGTCTTCTCGTACAGTGCCTGTGACGGGTCTCGGATGCTTGGGACATTGAAACCTTGTTTAGGAACTACTAAGATTATCTCATGAACTTCCACCATTAACTATATAACTTAATGTAATGTTCTTCTACAATGAACCATACATCGTGCACATTAGTATATTACATTTCCATTATGCTTTGCACAGCTTGGTATGGTGCACTTCGACAATGCACGATACTCCATGCAGCTCGGAACGATGCACTTTTACTTTCACGGTGAACCTTGGTATGGCGCAATTTGACTAACAACTAAGCAATAAGGATAAAGAATAACACTTCTTGGTTTGAAGTTCGAACAAAATACTGAATGAAATAGGATAACATAAGCCTTGGTTTCGTCCTTGATGGTTGGGGCCACTCTTTGGGCTCGTAGGCGGACATAAGTGAGGCTTTTGAGTTGTCGATTAGTAGTGTCACTTGAAACAGGCCTTAGTGACGTCCATAGGAGTTATCGCACGTGTACTCTTCATATGGTGCGAGAAAATATGAACCAGGCTTTAAAGGGTGTGAGAGGCCTCGTTTCGGTGGCACCGCCATCATCGTAACGACTCCACCTGTGGGCTTCATTCCCAAACTCGTTTCTCCCTCTTTCCATCGGCCTTGCTTGTCTTTAAATAGCCTATTAAGTACCTGGCCAAGAGATGGTGTGGGTAAAGTGATCTCCTTTGGCGCCAAAGTGCGATTAAAGAAATCCTTTGAAATCGGTCGATCCGATTTTGAGCAACTCCGCACCTTCGAAGAGAATTTTTTGCCGAATGCTTCCAAATTAAAGTACATGTATTTTACCATTGTTCCACACCTCTTCTCCAAAGATAGTGCAGGCAAAGTTGACCTGGAATCTCATAGTTGCGAATCTTGGTTCTTGGGTGCGACTGTGATTTTGATGTTGATGCCGATGCCGACCTCGATCCCGTGGTGCGTAATCTGTTCCACTCGTTGGATTGCCAATTATTCGACGATAAAATTATCTTCATTGATCCAAGCTAGTGACGTGTTTGTATCCTACTAAGAGATCTCCTTTGCAAAATGGTTGTGTTGGATCCTTAATTCCACAAAATTGACGGTCTTCTCGTAGAATGCTACGAGGGGTCTCGGATGCCTGGGACATTGAAACCTTGTTTAGGAACTACTAAGATTATCTTATCAACTTCCACCATTAACTGTATAACTTAATGTGATGCACTTCTACAATGAACCACACATCCTTCACATTAGTACATTACATTTCCATTATGCTTTGCACAGCTTGGTATGGTGCACTTCGACAATCCACGATACTCCATGCAGCTCGGAACGATACACTTTTACTATCACGGTGAACCTTGGTATGGCGCAATTTGACTAACAACTAACCAATAAGGATAAAGAATAACACTTCTTGGTTTGAAGTTCGAACAAAATACTGATTGAAATAGGATAACATAAGCCTTGGTTTCGTCCTTGATGGTTGGGGCCACTCTTTGGGCTCGTAGGCGGACCTACGTGAGGCTTTTGAGTTGGCGATTTGTAGTGTCACTTGAAACAGGCCTTAGTGACGTTCCATAGGAGTTATTGCACGTGTACTCTTCATATGGTGCGAGAAAATATGAACCAGGCTTTAAAGGGTGTGAGAAGCCTCGTTTCGGTGGCACCGCCATCATCGTAACGACTCCACCTGTGCGCTTCATTCCCAAACTCGTTTCTCCCTCTTTCCATCGGCCTTGCTGGTCTTTAAATAGCCTATGAAGTACCTGGCAAAGAGATGGTGCGGGTAAAGTGATTTCCTTTGGGGCAAAGTGCGATTAAAGAAATCCTTTGAAATCGGTGGATCCGATTTTGAGCAACTCCGCACTTTCGAATAATATTTTGTGCCGAATGCTTCCAAATTAAAGTACATATCTTTTACCATTTTTCCACACCTCTTGTCCAAAGATAGTGCAGGCAAAGTTGACCTGGTATCTCATTGTTGCGAATCTTGGTTCTTGGGTGCGACTGTGATTTTGATGCTGATGTCGATGCCGACCTCGATCCCGTGGTGCGTAATCTGTGCCACTCGTTGGATTGCGAATTATTCAAGGATAAATTTATCTTAATTGATCCAAGCTATGGACGTCCTTGTATCCTACATCTCCTTTGCAAAATAGTTGTGTTGGATCCTTAATTCCACAAAATTGACGGTCTTCTCATAGAGTGCCTGTGAGGGGTCTCGGATGCCTGGGACATTGAAACCTTGTTTAGGAACTACTAAGATTATCTCATCAACTTCCACCATTAACTGTATAACTTAATCCGATGCACTTCTACAATGAACCAATCATCATTCACATTAGTACATTACATTTCCATTATGCTTTGCACAGCTTGGTATGGTGCACTTCGACAATGCACGATACTCCATGCAACTCGGAACGATGCACTTTTACTTTCACGGAGAACATTAGTATGGTGCAATTTGACTAACAACTAAGCAATAAGGATAAAGAATAACAACTCTTGGTTTGAAGTTCGAACAAAATACTGAATGAAATAGGATAACATAAGCCTTGGTTTCGTCCTTGATGGTTGGGGCCACTCTTTGGGGTCGTAGGCGGACCTAAGTGAGGCTTTTGAGTTTTCGATTAGTAAGGTCACTTGAAACAGGCCTTAGTGACGTTCCATAGGAGTTATCGCACGTGTACTCTTCATATGGTGCGAGAAAATATGAACCAGGCTTTAAAGGGTGTGAGAGGCCTCGTTTCGGTGGCACCGCCATCATCGTAACGACTCCACCTTTGGGCTTCGTTCCCAAACTCGTTTCTCCCTCTTTCCATCGGCCTTGCTGGTTTGTAAATAGCCTTTTAAGTACCTGGCAAAGAGATGGTGCGGGTAAAGTGTTCTCGTTTGGGCCAAAGTGCGATTAAAGAAATCGTTCGAAATCGGTGGATCCGAGTTTGAGCAACTTCGCACCTTCGAAGAGATATTTTTGCTGAATGCTTCCAAATTAAAGTACATGTCTTTTACCATCGTTCCACACCTCTTCTCCAAAGATAGTGTTGGCAAAGTTGACCAGGAATCTCATTGTTGCGAATCTTGGTTCTAGGGTGCGACAGTGATTTGATGATGATGCCGATGCCGACCTCGATCCCGTGGTGCGTAATCTGTGCCACTCGTTGGATTGCCAATTATTCGAGGATAAATTTATCTTCATTGATCCAAGCTAGGGACGTCCTTGTATCCTACTAAGAGATCTCCTTTGCAAAATGGTTGTGTTGGATCCTTAATTCCACAAAATGGACGGTCTTCTCGTACCGTGCCTCCAACGGGTCTCGGATGCCTGGGACATTGAAACCTTGTTTAGGAACTACTAAGATTATCTCATCAACTTCCGCCATTAACTGTATAAGTTAATGCGATGCACTTCTACAATGAACCACACATCGTGCACATTAGTACATTACATTTCCATTATGCTTTGCACAGCTTGGTATGGTGAACTTCGACAATGCACGATACTCCATGCAGTTCGGAACGATGCACTTTTACTTTCACGGTGAACGTTGGTATGGCGCAATTTGACTAACAACTAAGCAATAAGGATAAAGAATAACACTTTATGGTTTGAAGTTCGAACAAAATACTGAATGAAATAGAATAACATAAGCCTTGGTTTGGTCCTTGATGGTTGGGGCCACTCTTTGGGCTCGTAGGCGGACCTAAGTGACGCTTTTGAGTTGTCAATTAGTAGTGTCACTTGAAACATGCGTTAGTGACGTTCCATAGGAGTTATCGCACGTGTACTCTTCATATGGTGCGAGAAAATATGAACCAGGCTTTAAAGGTTGTGAGAGGCCTCGTTTCGGTGGCACCGCCATCATCGTAATGACTCCACCTGTGGGCTTCGTTCCCAAACTCATTTCTCCCTCTTTCCATAAGCCTTGCTGGTCTTTAAATAGCCTATTAAGTACCTGGCGAAGAGATGGTGCGGGTAAAGTGATCTCCTTTGGGGCAAAGTGCGATTAAAGAAATCTTTTGAAATCGGTGGATCCGATTTTGAGCAACTCCACACCTTCGAAGAGAATTTTGTGCCGAATGCTTCCAAATTAAAGTACATGTCTTTTACCATCGTTCCACACCTCTTCTCCAAAGATAGTGTAGCCAAAGTTGACCTGGAATCTCATTGTTGCGAATCTTGGTTCTTGGGTGCGACTGTGATTTTGATGCCGATGCCGATGCCGACCTCGATCCCGTGGTGCATAATCCGTGCCACTCGTTGGATTGCGAATTATTCGAGGATAAATTTATCATCATTGATCCAATCTAGGGAAGTCCTTGTATCCTACTAAGAGATCTCCTTTGCAAAATGGTTGTGTTGGATCCTTATATCCACAAAATTGACGGTCTTCTCGTAGAATGCCTGCGAGGGCTCTCGGATGCCTAGGACATTGAAACCTTGTTTAGGAACTACTAAGATTATCTTATCAACTTCCACCATTAACTGTATAACTTAATGTGATGAACTTCTACAATGAACCACACATCATTCACATTAGTACATTACATTTCCATTATGCTTTGCACGACTTGGTATGGTGCACTTCGACAATGCACGATACTCCATGCGACTCGGAACGATGCACTTTTACTTTCACGGTGAACCTTGGTATGGCGCAATTTGACTAACAACTAAGCAATAAGGATAAAGAATAACACTTCTTGGTTTGAAGTTCGAACAAAATACCGAATGAAATAGGATAACATAAGCCTTGGCTTCGTCCTTGATGGTTGGGGCCACTCTTTGGGCTCGTAGGCGGACCTATGTGAGGCTTTTGAGTTGGCGATTTGTAGTGTCACTTGAAACAGGCTTTAGTGACGTCCCATAGGAGTTATCGCACGTGTACTCTTCATATGGTGCGAGAAAATATGAACCAGGCTTTAAAGGGTGTGAGAGGCCTCGTTTCGGTGGCACCGCCATCATCGTAATGACTCCACCTGTGGGCTTCGTTCCCAAACTCGTTTCTCCCTCTTTCCATCGGCCTTGCTGGTCTTTAAATAGCCTATTAAGTACATGGCCAAGAGATTGTGCGGGTAAAGTGATCTCCTTTGCGCCAAAGTGCGATTAAAGAAATCTTTTGAAATCGGTGGATCCGATTTTGAGCAACTCCGCACCTTCGAAGAGAATTTTGTGCCGAATGCTTCCAAATTAAAGTACATGTCTTTTACCATCGTTCCACACCTCTTCTCCAAAGATAGTGTAGCCAAAGTTGACACGGAATCTCATTGTTACGAATCTTGGTTCTTGGGTGCGGCGTGATTTTGATGCGATGCCGATGCCGACCTCGATCCCGCGGTGCATAATCTGTGCCACTCGTTGGATTGCGAATTATTCGAGGATAAATTTATCTTCATTGATCTAAGCTAGGGACGTCCTTGTATCCTACTAAAAGATCTCCTTTGCAAGAAGGTTGTGTTGGATCCTTAATTCCACAAAATTGACGGTCTTCTCGTAGAGTGCCTGCGAGGGGTCTCGGATGCCTGGGACATTGAAACCTTGTTTAGGAACTACTAAGATTATCTTATCAACTTCCACCATTAACTGTATAACTTAATGTGATGCACTTCTACAATGAACCACATATCGTTCACATTAGTACATTACATTTCCATTATGCTTTGCACAGCTTGGTATGGTGCACTTCGACAATGCACGATACTCCATGCGGCTCGGAACGATGCACTTTTACTTTCACGGTGAACCTTGGTATGGCGCAATTTGACTAACAACTAAGCAATAAGGATAAAGAATAACACTTCTTGGTTTGAAGTTCGAATAAAATACCGAATGAAATAGGATAACATAAGCCTTGGCTTCGTCCTTGATGGTTGGGGCCACTCTTTGGGCTCGTAGGCGGACCTATGTGAGGCTTTTGAGTTGGCGATTTGTAGTGTCACTTGAAACAGGCTTTAGTGACGTCCCATAGGAGTTATCGCATGTTTACTCTTCATATGGTGCGAGAAAATATGAACCAGGCTTTAAAGGGTGTGAGAGGCCTCGTTTCGGTGGCACCGCCATCATCGTAATGACTCCACTCGTGGGCTTCGTTCCCAAACTCGTTTCTCCCTCTTTCCATCGGCCTTGCTGGTCTTTAAATAGCCTATTAAGTACATGGCCAAGAGATGGTGCGGGTAAAGTGATCTCCTTTGCGCCAAAGTGCGATTAAAGAAATCCTTTGAAATCGGTGGATCCGATTTTGAGCAACTCCGCACCTTCGAAGAGAATTTTGTGCCGAATGCTTCCAAATTAAAGTACATGTCTTTTACCATCGTTCCACACCTCTTCTCCAAAGATAGTGTAGCCAAAGTTGACCTGGAATCTCATTGTTACGAATCTTGGTTCTTGGGTGCGACTGTGATTTTGATGCTGATGCCGATGCCGACCTCGATCCCGCGGTGCATAATCTGTGCCACTCGTTGGATTGCGAATTATTCGAGGATAAATTTATCTTCATTGATCTAAGCTAGGGACGTCCTTGTATCCTACTAAAAGATCTCCTTTGCAAAATGGTTGTGTTGGATCCTTAATTCCACAAAATTGACGGTCTTCTCGTAGAGTGCCTGCGAGGGGTCTCGGATGCCTGGGACATTGAAACCTTGTTTAGGAACTACTAAGATTATCTTATCAACTTCCACCATTAACTGTATAACTTAATGTGATGCACTTCTACAATGAACCACATATCGTTCACATTAGTACATTACATTTCCATTATGCTTTGCACGGCTTGGTATGGTGCACTTCGACAATGCACGATACTCCATGTTGCTCGGAACGATGCACTTTTACTTTCACGGTGAACCTTGGTATGGCGCAATTTGACTAACAACTAAGCAATAAGGATAAAGAATAACACTTCTTGGTTTGAAGTTCGAATAAAATACTGAATGAAATAGGATAACATAAGCCTTGGTTTCGTCCTTGATGGTTGGGGCCACTCTTTGGGCTCGTAGGCGGACCTATGTGAGGCTTTTGAGTTGGCGATTTGTAGTGTCACTTGAAACAGGCCTTAGTGACGTTCCATAGGAGTTATCGCACGTGTACTCTTCATATGGTGCGAGAAAATATGAACCAGGCTTTAAAGGGTGTGAGAGGCCTCGTTTCGGTGGCACCGCCATCATCGTAATGACTCCACCTGTGGGCTTCGTTCCCAAACTCGTTTCTCCCTCTTTCCATCGGCCTTGCTGGTCTTTAAATAGCCTATTAAGTACCTGGCGAAGAGATGGTGCGGGTAAAGTGATCTCCTTTGGGGCAAAGTGCGATTAAAGAAATCCTTTGAAATCGGTGGATCCGATTTTGAGCAACTCCACACCTTCGAAGAGAATTTTGTGCCGAATGCTTCCAAATTAAAGTACATGTCTTTTACCATCGTTCCACACCTCTTCTCCAAAGATAGTGTGGCAAAGTTGACCCCGGAATCTCATTGTTGCGAATCTTGGTTCTTGGGTGCGACCGTGATTTTGATGCCGATGCCGATGCCGACCTCGATCCCGTGGTGCGTAATCCGTGCCACTCGTTGGATTGCGAATTATTCGAGGATAAATTTATCTTCATTGATCCAAGCTAGGGACGTCCTTGTATCCTACTAAGAGATCTCCTTTGCAAAATGGTTGTGTTGGATCCTTAATTCCACAAAATTGACGGTCTTCTCGTAGAGTGCACGCGAGGGGTCTCGGATGCCTGGGACATTGAAACCTTGTTTAGGAACTACTAAGATTATCTCATCAACTTCCACCATTAACTGTATGACTTAATCCGATGCACTTCTACAATGAACCACACATCGTTCACATTAGTACATTACATTTCCATTATGCTTTGCACAGCTTGGTATGGTGCACTTCGACAATGCACGATACTCCATGCAGTTCGGAACGATGCACTTTTACTTTCACGGTGAACCTTGGTATGGCGCAATTTGACTAACAACTAAGCAATAAGGATAAAGAATAACACTTCTTGGTTTTAAGTTCGAACAAAATATCGAATGAAATAGGATAACATAAGCCTTGGTTTCGTCCTTGATGGTTGGGGCCACTCTTTGGGCTCGTAGGCGGACCTAAGTGAGGCTTTTGAGTTGTCGATTAGTAGTGTCACTTGAAACAGGCCTTAGTGACGTTCCATAGGAGTTATCGCACGTGTACTCTTCATATGGTGCGAGAAAATATGAACCAGCTTTAAAGGGTGTGAGAGGCCTCGTTTCGGTGGCACCGCCATCATCGTAACGACTCCACCTGTGGGCTTCGTTCCCAAACTCGTTTCTCCCTCTTTCCATCGGCCTTGCTGGTCTTTAAATAGCCTATTAAGTACCCGGCCAAGAGATGGTGTGGGTAAAGTGATCTCCTTTGCGCCAAAGTGCGATTAAAGAAATCTTTTGAAATCGGTGGATCCGATTTTGAGCAACTCCGCACCTTCGAAGAGAATTTTGTGCCGAATGCTTCCAAATTAAAGTACATGTCTTTTACCATCGTTCCACACCTCTTCTCCAAAGATAGTGTAGCCAAAGTTGACCTGGAATCTCATTGTTGCGAATCTTGGTTCTTGGGTGCGACTGTGATTTTGATGCTGATGCCGATGCCGACCTCGATCCCGTGGTGCGTAATCTGTGCCACTCGTTGGATTGCCAATTATTCGAGGATAAATTTATCTTCATTGATCCAAGCTAGGGACGTCCTTGTATCCTACTAAGAGATCTCCTTTGCAAAATGGTTGTGTTGGATCCTTAATTCCACAAAATTGACGGTCTTCTCGTACAGTGCCTGCGAGGGGTCTCGGATGCCTGGGACATTGAAACCTTGTTTAGGAACTACTAAGATTATCTCATCAACTTCCACCATTAACTGTATAACTTAATGTGATGCACTTCTACAATGAACCACATATCGTTCACATTAGTACATTACATTTCCATTATGCTTTTGCACCTTGGTATGGTGCACTTCGACAATGCACGATACTCCATGCGGCTCGGAACGATGCACTTTTACTTTCACGGTGAACCTTGGTATGGCGCAATTTGACTAACAACTAAGCAATAAGGATAAAGAATAACACTTCTTGGTTTGAAGTTCGAACAAAATACTGAATGAAATAGGATAACACAAGCCTTGGTTTCGTCCTTGATGGTTGGGGCCACTCTTTGGGCTCGTAGGCGGACCTATGTGAGGCTTTTGAGTTGGCGATTTGTAGTGTCACTTGAAACAGGCCTTAGTGACGTTCCATAGGATTTATCGCACGTGTACTCTTCATATGGTGCGAGAAAATATGAACCAGGCTTTAAAGGGTCTGAGAGGCCTCGTTTCGGTGGCACCGCCATCATTGTAATGACTCCACCTGTGGGCTTCGTTCCCAAACTCGTTTCTCCCTCTTTCCATCGGCCTTGCTGGTCTTTAAATAGCCTATTAAGTACATGGCCAAGAGATGGTGTGGGTAAAGTGATCTCCTTTGCGCCAAAGTGCGATTAAAGAAATCCTTTGAAATCGGTGGATCCGATTTTGAGCAACTCCGCACCTTCGAAGAGAATTTTGTGCCGAATGCTTCCAAATTAAAGTACATGTCTTTTACCATCGTTCCACACCTCTTCTCCAAAGAAAGTGTAGCCAAAGTTGACTCCGGAATCTCATTGTTGCGAATCTTGGTTCTTGGGTGCGACCGTGATTTTGATGCCGATGCCGATGCCGACCTCGATCCCGTGGTGCGTAATCCGTGCCACTCGTTGGATTGCCAATTATTCGACGATAAATTTATCTTGATTGATCCAAGCTAGGGACGTCCTTGTATCCTACTAAGAGATCTCCTTTGCAAAATGGTTGTGTTGGATCCTTAATTCCACAAAATTGACGGTCTTCTCGTAGAGTGCCTGCGAGGGGTCTCGGATGCCTGGGACATTGAAACCTTGTTTAGGAACTACTAAGATTATCTTATCAACTTCCACCATTAACTGTATAACTTAATGTGATGCACTTCTACAATGAACCACACATCGTTCACAGTAGTACATTACATTTCCATTATGCTTTGCACAGCTTGGTATGGTGCACTTCGACAATGCAAGATTCTCCATGTTGCTCGGAACGATGCCCTTTTACTTTCACGGTGAACCTTGGTATGGCGCAATTTGACTAACAACTAAGCAATAAGGATAAAGAATAACACTTCTTGGTTTTAAGTTCGAACAAAATACTGAATGAAATAGGATAACATAAGCCTTGGTTTCTTCCTTGATGGTTGGGGCCACTCTTTGGGCTCGTACGCGGACCTAAGTGAGGCTTTTGAGTTGTCGATTAGAAGTGTCACTTGAAACAGGCCTTGGTGACGTTCCATAGGAGTTATTGCAAGTTTACTCTTCATATGGTGCGAGAAAATATGAACCAGGCTTTAAAGGTTGTGAGAGGCCTCGTTTCGGTGGCACCGCCATCATCGTAACGACTCCACTTGTGGGCTTCGTTCCCAAACTCGTTTCTGCCTCTTTCCATCGGCCTTGCTGGTCTTTAAATAGCCTATTAAGTACCTGGCCAAGAGATGGTGCGGGTAAAGTGATCTCCTTTGGGGCAAAGTGCGATTAAAGAAATCCTTTGAAATCGGTGGATCGGATTTTGAGCAACTCCGCACCTTCGAAGAAAATTTTGTGCCGAATGCTTCCAAATTAAAGTACATGTCTTTTACCATTGTTCCACACCTCTTCTCCAAAGATAGTGCAGGCAAAGTTGACCTGGAATCTCATTGTTGCGAATCTTGGGTCTTGGGTGCAACTGTGATTTTGATGCTGATGCCGATGCCGACCTCGATCCTGTGGTGCGTAATCTGTGCCACTCGTTGGATTGCCAATTATTCGAGGATAAATTTATCTTCATTGATCCAAGCTAGGGACGTCCTTGTATCCTACTAAGAGAACTCCTTTGCAAAATGGTTGTGTTTGATCCATAATTCCACAAAATTGACGGTCTTCTCGTAGAGTGCATGCGAGGGGTCTCGGATGCCTGGGACATTGAAACCTTGTTTAGGAACTACTAAGATTATCTCATCAACTTCCACCATTAACTGTATAACTTAATGCGATGCACTTCTACAATGAACCACACATCGTGCACATTAGTACATTACATTTCCATTATGCTTTGCACAGCTTGGTATGGTGCACTTCGACAATGCACGATACTCCATGCAATTCGGAACGATGCACTTTTATTTTCACGGTGAACGTTGGTATGGCGCAATTTGACTAACAACTAAGCAATAAGGATAAAGAATAACACTCCTTGGTTTTAAGTTCGAACAAAATACTGAATGAAATAGGATAACATAAGCCTTGGTTTCGTCCTTGATGGTTGGGGCCATTCTTTGGGCTCGTACGCGGACCTAAGTGAGGCTTTTGAGTTGTCGATTAGTAGTGTCACTTGAAACAGGCCTTAGTGACGTTCCATAGGAGTTATCGCACGTGTACTCTTCATATGGTGCGAGAAAATATGAACCAGGCTTTAAAGGGTGTGAGAGGCCTTGTTTCGGTGGCACCGCCATCATCGTAACGACTCCACCTGTGGGCTTTGTTCCCAAACTCGTTTCTCCCTCTTTCAATCGACCTTGCTGGTCTTTAAATAGCCTATTAAGTACCTGGCCAAGAGATGGTGTGGGTAAAGTGATCTCCTTTGGGCCAAAGTGCGATTAAAGAAATCCTTTGAAATCGGTGGATCCGATTTTGAGCAACTCCGCACCTTCGAAGAGAATTTTGTGCCGAATGCTTCCAAATTAAAGTACATGTCTTTTACCATCGTTCCACACCTCTTCTCCAAAGATAGTGTAGCCAAAGTTGACATGGAATCTCATTGTTGTGAATCTTGGTTCTTGGGTGCGACTGTGATTTTGATGCTAATGCCGATGCCGACCTCGATCCCGTGGTGCGTAATCTGTAACACTCGTTGGATTGCCAATTATTCAAGGATAAATTTATCTTGATTGATCCAAGCTAGGGACGTCCTTGTATCCTACTAAGAGATCTCCTTTGCAAAATGGTTGTGTTGGATCCTTAATTCCACAAAATTGACGGTCTTCTCGTACAGTGCCTGCGAGGGGTCTCGGATGCCTGGGACATTGAAACCTTGTTTAGGAACTACTAAGATTATCTCATCAACTTCCACCATTAACTGTATAACTTAATGCGATGCACTTCTACAATGAACCACACATCGTGCACATTAGTACATTACATTTCCATTATGCTTTGCACAGCTTGGTATGGTGCACTTCGACAATGCACGATTCTCCATGCAGTTCGGAATGATGCACTTTTAGTTTCATGGTGAACCTTGGTATGGCGCAATTTGACTAACAACTAAGCAATAAGGATAAAGAATAACACTTCTTGGTTTGAAGTTCGAATAAAATACTAAATGAAATAGGATAACATAAGCCTTGGTTTCGTCCTTGATGGTTGGGGCCACTCTTTTGGCTCGTAGGCGGACCTAAGTGAGGCTTTTGAGTTGTCGATTAGTAGTGTCACTTGAAACAGGCCTTGGTGACGTTCCATAGGACTTATTGCACGTGTACTCTTCATATGGTGCGAGAAAATATGAACCAGGCTTTAAAGGGTGTGAGAGGCCTCGTTTAGGTGGCACCGCCATCATCGTAACGACTCCACCCGTGGGCTTTGTTCCAAAACTCGTTTCTCCCTCTTTCAATCGACCTTGCTGGTCTTTAAATAGCCTATTAAGTACCAGGCCAAGAGATGGTGTGGGTAAAGTGATCTCGTTTGGGCCAAAGTGCGATTAAAGAAATCCTTTCAAATCAGTGGATCCGATTTTGAGCAACTCCGCACCTTCGAAGAGAATTTTGTGCCGAATGCTTCCAAATTAAAGTACATGTCTTTTACCATCGTTTCACACCTCTTCTCCAAAGAGAGTGCAGGCAAAGTTGACCTGGAATTTCATTGTTGCGAATCTTGGTTCTTGGTTGCGACTGTGATTTTGATGTTGATGCCGATGTCGACCTCGATCCCGTGGCGCGTAATCTGTGCCACTCGTTGGATTGCCAATTATTCGAGGATAAATTTATCGTCATTGATCCAAGCTAGGGACGTCCTTGTATCCTACTAAGAGATCTCCTTTGCAAAATGGTTGTGTTGGATCCTTAATTCCACAAAATTGACGGTCTTCTCGTACAGTGCCTACGAGGGGTCTCGGATGTATGGGACATTGAAACCTTGTTTAGGAACTACTAAGATTATCTCATCAAATTCCACCATTAACCGTATAACTTAGTTCGATGCACTTCTACAATGAACCACACATCGTGCACATTAGTACATTACATTTCCATTATGCTTTGCACAGCTTGGTATGGTGCACTTCGACAATGCACGATTCTCCATGCAGTTCGGAATGATGCACTTTTACTTTCACGGTGAACCTTGGTATGGCGCAATTTGACTAACAACTAAGCAATAAGGATAAAGAATAAAACTCCTTGGTTTGAAGTTCGAACAAAATACCGATTGAAATAGGATAACATAAGCCTTGGTTTCGTCTTTGATGGTTGGGGCCACTCTTTGGGCTCGTAGGCGGACCTAAGTGAGGCTTTTGAGTTGTCGATTAGTAGGGTCACTTGAAACAGGCCTTAGTGACGTTGCATAGGACTTATCGCACGTGTACTCTTCATATGGTGCGAGAAAATATGAACCACGCTTTAAAGGGTGTGAGAGGCCTCGTTTCGGTGGGACCGCCATCATCGTAACGACTCCACCTGTGGGCTTCGTTCCCAAACTCGTTTCTCCCTCTTTCCATCGGCCTTGCTGGTCTTTAAATGGCCTATTAAGTACCTGGCCAACAGATGGTGTGGGTAAAGTGATCTCCTTTGGGCCAAAGTGCGATTAAAGAAATCCTTTCAAATCGGTGGATCCGATTTTGAGCAACTCCGCACCTTCGAAGAGAATTTTGTGCCGAATGCTTCCAAATTAAAGTACATGTCTTTTACCATCGTTCCACACCTCTTCTGCAAAGAGAGTGCAGGCAAAGTTGACCTGGAATCTCATTGTTGCGAATCTTGATTCTTGGTTGCGACTGTGATTTTGATGTTGATGCCGATGCCGACCTCGATCCAGTGGCGCGTAATCTGTGCCACTCGTTGGATTGCTAATTATTCGATGATAAATTTATCATCATTGATCCAAGCTAGGGATGTCCTTGTATCCTACTAAGAGATCTCCTTTGCAAAATGGTTGTGTTGGATCCTTAATTCCACAAAATTGACGGTCTTCTCGTACAGTGCCTGCGAGGGGTCTCGGATGCCTGGGACATTGAAACCTTGTTTAGGAACTACTACGATTATCTCATCAAATTCCACCATTAACTGTATAACTTAATGCGATGCACTTCTACAACGAACCACACATCGTGCACATTAGTACATTACATTTCCATTATGCTTTGCACAGCTTGGTATGGTGCACTTCGACAATGCACGATTCTCCATGCAGTTCGGAATGATGCACTTTTACTTTCACGGTGAACCTTGGTATGGCGCAATTTGACTAACAACTAAGCAATAAGGATAAAGAATAACACTCCTTGGTTTGAAGTTCGAACAAAATACTGAATGAAATAGGATAACATAAGCCTTGGTTTCGTCCTTGATGGTTGGGGCCACTCTTTGGGCTCGTAGGCGGACCTAAGTGAGGCTTTTGAGTTGTCGATTAGTAGTGTCACTTTAGACAGGCCTTAGTGACGTTCCATAGGAGTTATCGCACGTGTACTCTTCATATGGTGCGAGAAAATATCAACCAGGCTTTAAAGGGTGTGAGAGGCCTCGTTTCGGTGGCATCGCCATCATCGTAACGACTCCACCCGTGGGCTTCGTTCCCAAACTCATTTCTCCCTCTTTCCATCGGCCTTGTTGGTCTTTAAATAGCCTATTAAGCACCTGGCCAAGAGATGGTGCGGGTAAAGTGTTCTCCTTTGGGCCAAAGTACGATTAAAGAAATCCTTTGAAATCGGTGGATACGATTTTGAGCAACTTCGCACATTCGAATAGAATTTTATGCCGAATACTTCCAAAGTAAAGTACATGTCTTTTAACATCGTTCCACACCTCTTCTCCAAAGAGAGTGCATGCAAAGTTGCCTTGGAATCTCGTTGTTGCGAATCTTGGTTCTTGGTTGCGACTGTGATTTTGATGCTGATGCCGATGCCGACCTCGATCTCGTGGCGCGTAATCTGTGCCTCTTTGGATTGCCAATTATTCGAGGATGAAATTATCGTCATTGATCCAAGCTAGGGATGTCCTTGTATCCAACTAAGAGATCTCCTTTGCAAAACGGTGTGTTGGATCCTTCATTCCACAAAATTGACGATCTTCTCGTAGATTTCCTACGAGGGGTCTCGGATGCCTGGGACATTGAAACCATGTTTAGGAACTACTAATATTATCTCATCAACTTCCACCATGAACTGTATAACTTAATGCGATGCACTTCTACAATGAACCACACATCGTGCATATTAGTACATTACATTTCCATTATGCTTTCCACAGCTTGGTATGGTGCACTTCGACAATGCACGATTCTCCATGCAGCTCGGAACGATGCTCTTTTACTTTCACGGTCAACCTTGGTATGGCCCAATTTGACTAACAACTAAGCAATGAGGATAAAGAACAACACTTCTTGGTTTGAAGTTCGAATAAAAGACTAAATCAAATAGGATAACATAAGCCTTGGTTTCGTCCTTGATGGTTGGGGCCACTCTTTGGGCTCGTAGGCGGACCTAAGTGAGGCTTTTGAGTTGTCGATTGGTAGTGTGACTTGAACCAGGCGTTAGTGACGTCCCATAGGAGTTATCGCACGTGTACTCTTCATATGGTGCGAGAAAGTATGAACCAGGCTTTAAAGGGTGTGAGAGGCCTCGTTTAGGTGGCACCGCCATCATCGTAACGACTCCACTGTGGGCTTCGTTCCCAAACTCGTTTCTCCCTCTTTCCATCGACCTTGCTGGTCTTTAAATAGCCTATTAAGTACCTGGCCAAGAGATGGTGCGGGTAAAGTGTTCTCGTTTGGGCCAAAGTGCGAGTAAAGAAATCCTTTTAAATCGGTGGATCCGATTTTGAGCAACTTCGCACATTCGAAGAGAATTTTATGCCGAATGCTTCCAAAGTAAAGTACATGTCTTTTACCATCGTTCCACACCTCTTCTCCAAAGAGAGTGCAGGCAAAGTTGCCTTGGAATCTCGTTGTTGCGAATCTTGGTTCTTGGTTGCGACTGTGATTTTGATGCTGATGCCGATGCCGACCTCGATCTCGTGGCACGTAATCTGTGGCACTCGTTGGATTGCCAATTATTCGAGGATAAATTTATCTTCATTGATCTAACCTAGGGACGTCCTTGTATCCTTCTATGAGATCTTCTTTGCAAAATGATTGTGTTGGATCCTTGATTCCACAAAATTGATGGTCTTCTCGTAGAGTGCCTGGTATGGGTCTCGGATGTATGGGACTTTGAAACCTTGTTTAGGGACCGCCGAGATGATCTCATCCACTTCCACCATGAACCATATACCATGGTTCGATGCACTTCCATAATGAACCACACATGGTGCGCATTAGTACATTACATTTCCATTATGTATTGCACAGCTGCGTATGGTGCACTTCCTCCATGCACTATACACCACGCAGCTTCGAATGATGCACTTTTACTTTCACGGTGAACCTTGGTATGGTGTAATTTGACTAACAACTAAGAAATAAGGATAAACAATAACACTTCTTGGTTTGAAGTTTGACAAAAATACCGAATAAAATAGGATAACATAAGCATTGGTTTCGTCTTTGATGGTTGGGGCCACTCTTTGGGCTCGTAGGCGGACCTAAGTGAGGCTTTTGAGTTGTCCATTGGTAGTGTGAGTTGAACCGGGCCTTGGTGACGTCCCATAGGAGTTATCGCACGTCTACTCTTCATATAGTGTGAGAAAATATGAACCACGCTTTAAAGGGTGTGAGAGGCCTCGTTTCGGTGGGACCGCCATCATCGTAACGACTCCACCGTGGGCTTCGTTCCCAAACTCGTTTCTCCCTCTTTCCATCGGCCTTGCTGGTCTTTAAATGGCCTATTAAGTACCTGGCCAACAGATGGTGTGGGTAAAGTGATCTCCTTTGGGCCAAAGTGCGATTAAAGAAATCCTTTCAAATCGGTGGATCCGATTTTGAGCAACTCCGCACCTTCGAAGAGAATTTTGTGTCGAATGCTTCCAAATTAAAGTACATGTCTTTTACCATCGTTCCACACCTCTTCTGCAAAGACAGTGCAGGCAAAGTTGACCTAGAATCTCATTGTTGCGAATCTTGGTTCTTGGTTGCGACTGTGATTTTGATGTTTATGCCGATGCCGACCTCGATCCAGTGGCGCGTAATCTGTGCCACTCGTTGGATTGCTAATTATTCGATGATAAATTTATCATCATTGATCCAAGCTAGGGATGTCCTTGTATCCTACTAAGAGATCTCCTTTGCAAAATGGTTGTGTTGGATCCTTAATTCCACAAAATTGACGGTCTTCTCGTACGGTGCACTCGCGAGGGGTCTCGGATGCCTGGGACATTGAAACCTTGTTTAGGAACTACTACGATTATCTCATCAAATTCCACCATTAACTGTATAACTTAATGTGATGCACTTCTACAACGAACCACACATCGTGCACATTAGTACATTACATTTCCATTATGCTTTGCACAGCTTGGTAAGGTGCACTTCGACAATGCACGATTCTCCATGCGGTTCGGAATGATGCACTTTTACTTTCACGGTGAACCTTGGTATGGCGCAATTTGACTAAAAACTAAGCAATAAGGATAAAGTATAACACTCCTTGGTTTGAAGTTCGAACAAAATACTGAATGAAATAGGATAACATAAGCCTTGGTTTCGTCCTTGATGGTTGGGGCCACTCTTTGGGCTCGTAGGCGGACCTAAGTGAGGCTTTTGAGTTGTCGATTAGTAGTGTCACTTTAGACAGGCCTTAGTGACGTTCCATAGGAGTTATCGCACGTGTACTATTCATATGGTGCGAGAAAATATCAACCAGGCTTTAAAGGGTGTGAGAGGCCTCGTTTCGGTGGCATCGCCATCATCGTAACGACTCCACCCGTGGGCTTCGTTCCCAAACTCAAATCTCCCTCTTTCCATCGGCCTTGTTGGTCTTGAAATAGCCTATTAAGTACCTGGCCAAGAGATGGTGCGGGTAAAGTGTTCTCCTTTGGGCCAAAGTACGATTAAAGAAATCCTTTAAAATCGGTGGATACGATTTTGAGCAACTTCGCACATTCGAATAGAATTTTATGCCGAATACTTCCAAAGTAAAGTACATGTCTTTTAACATCGTTCCACACCTCTTCTCCAAAGAGAGTGCATGCAAAGTTGCCTTGGAATCTCGTTGTTGCGAATCTTGGTTCTTGGTTGCGACTGTGATTTTGATGCTGATGCCGATGCCGACCTCGATCTCGTGGCGCGTAATCTGTGCCTCTTTGGATTGCCAATTATTCGAGGATGAAATTATCGTCATTGATCCAAGCTAGGGATGTCCTTGTATCCAACTAAGAGATCTCCTTTGCAAAACGGTGTGTTGGATCCTTGATTCCACAAAATTGACGATCTTCTCGTAGATTTCCTACGAGGGGTCTCGGATGCCTGGGACATTGAAACCATGTTTCGGAACTACTAATATTATCTCATCAACTTCCACCATGAACTGTATAACTTAATGCGATGCACTTCTACAATGAACCACACATCGTGCATATTAGTACATTACATTTCCATTATGCTTTCCACAGCTTGGTATGGTGCACTTCGACAATGCACGATTCTCCATGCAGCTCGGAACGATGCACTTTTACTTTCACGGTCAACCTTGGTATGGCCCAATTTGACTAACAACTAAGCAATGAGGATAAAGAACAACACTTCTTGGTTTGAAGTTCGAATAAAAGACTAAATCAAATAGGATAACATAAGCCTTGGTTTCGTCCTTGATGGTTGGGGCCACTCTTTGGGCTCGTAGGCGGACCTAAGTGAGGCTTTTGAGTTGTCGATTGGTAGTGTGACTTGAACCAGGCGTTAGTGACGTCCCATAGGAGTTATCGCACGTGTACTCTTCATATGGTGCGAGAAAGTATGAACCAGGCTTTAAAGGGTGTGAGAGGCCTCGTTTAGGTGGCACCGCCATCATCGTAACGACTCCACCGTGGGCTTCGTTCCCAAACTCGTTTCTCCCTCTTTCCATCGACCTTGCTGGTCTTTAAATAGCCTATTAAGTACCTGGCCAAGAGATGGTGCGGGTAAAGTGTTCTCGTTTGGGCCAAAGTGCGAGTAAAGAAATCCTTTTAAATCGGTGGATCCGATTTTGAGCAACTTCGCACATTCGAAGAGAATTTTATGCCGAATGCTTCCAAAGTAAAGTACATGTCTTTTACCATCGTTCCACACCTCTTCTCCAAAGAGAGTGAGGCAAAGTTGCCTTGGAATCTCGTTGTTGCGAATCTTGGTTCTTGGTTGCGACTGTGATTTTGATGCTGATGCCGATGCCGACCTCGATCTCGTGGCATGTAATCTGTGGCACTCGTTGGATTGCCAATTATTCGAGGATAAATTTATCTTCATTGATCTAACCTAGGGACGTCCTTGTATCCTTCTATGAGATCTTCTTTGCAAAATGATTGTGTTGGATCCTTGATTCCACAAAATTGATGGTCTTCTCGTAGAGTGCCTGGTATGGGTCTCGGATGTATGGGACTTTGAAACCTTGTTTAGGGACTGCCGAGATGATCTCATCCACTTCCACCATGAACCATATACCATGGTTCGATGCACTTCCATAATGAACCACACATGGTGCGCATTAGTACATTACATTTCCATTATGTATTGCACTCTGCGTATGGTGCACTTCCTCCATGCACTATACACCACGCAGCTTCGAATGATGCACTTTTACTTTCACGGTGAACCTTGGTATGGTGTAATTTGACTAACAACTAAGAAATAAGGATAAACAATAACACTTCTTGGTTTGAAGTTTGACAAAAATACTGAATAAAATAGGATAACATAAGCATTGGTTTCGTCTTTGATGGTTGGGGCCACTCTTTGGGCTCGTAGGCGGACCTAAGTGAGGCTTTTGAGTTGTCCATTGGTAGTGTGAGTTGAACTGGGCCTTGGTGACGTCCCATAGGAGTTATCGCACGTCTACTCTTCATATAGTGTGAGAAAATATGAACCACGCTTTAAAGGGTGTGAGAGGCCTCGTTTCGGTGGGACCGCCATCATCGTAACGACTCCACTGTGGGCTTCGTTCCCAAACTCGTTTCTCCCTCTTTCCATCGGCCTTGCTGGTCTTTAAATGGCCTATTAAGTACCTGGCCAACAGATGGTGTGGGTAAAGTGATCTCCTTTGGGCCAAAGTGCGATTAAAGAAATCCTTTCAAATCGGTGGATCCGATTTTGAGCAACTCCGCACCTTCGAAGAGAATTTTGTGTCGAATGCTTCCAAATTAAAGTACATGTCTTTTACCATCGTTCCACACCTCTTCTGCAAAGAGAGTGCAGGCAAAGTTGACCTAGAATCTCATTGTTGCGAATCTTGGTTCTTGGTTGCGACTGTGATTTTGATGTTGATGCCGATGCCGACCTCGATCCAGTGGCGCGTAATCTGTGCCACTCGTTGGATTGCTAATTATTCGATGATAAATTTATCATCATTGATCCAAGCTAGGGATGTCCTTGTATCCTACTAAGAGATCTCCTTTGCAAAATGGTTGTGTTGGATCCTTAATTCCACAAAATTGACGGTCTTCTCGTACGATGCTACTGCGAGGGGTCTCGGATGCCAGGACATTGAAACCTTGTTTAGGAACTACTACGATTATCTCATCAAATTCCACCATTAACTGTATAACTTAATGTGATGCACTTCTACAACGAACCACACATCGTGCACATTAGTACATTACATTTCCATTATGCTTTGCACAGCTTGGTAAGGTGCACTTCGACAATGCACGATTCTCCATGCGGTTCGGAATGATGCACTTTTACTTTCACGGTGAACCTTGGTATGGCGCAATTTGACTAAAAACTAAGCAATAAGGATAAAGTATAACACTCCTTGGTTTGAAGTTCGAACAAAATACTGAATGAAATAGGATAACATAAGCCTTGGTTTCGTCCTTGATGGTTGGGGCCACTCTTTGGGCTCGTAGGCGGACCTAAGTGAGGCTTTTGAGTTGTCGATTAGTAGTGTCACTTTAGACAGGCCTTAGTGACGTTCCATAGGAGTTATCGCACGTGTACTATTCATATGGTGCGAGAAAATATCAACCGAGGCTTTAAAGGGTGTGAGAGGCCTCGTTTCGGTGGCATCGCCATCATCGTAACGACTCCACCCGTGGGCTTCGTTCCCAAACTCATTTCTCCCTCTTTCCATCGGCCTTGTTGGTCTTTAAATAGCCTATTAAGCACCTGGCCAAGAGATGGTGCGGGTAAAGTGTTCTCCTTTGGGCCAAAGTACGATTAAAGAAATCCTTTAAAATCGGTGGATACGATTTTGAGCAACTTCGCACATTCGAATAGAATTTTATGCCGAATACTTCCAAAGTAAAGTACATGTCTTTTAACATCGTTCCACACCTCTTCTCCAAAGAGAGTGCATGCAAAGTTGCCTTGGAATCTCGTTGTTGCGAATCTTGGTTCTTGGTTGCGGCCGTGATTTTGATGCGATGCCGATGCCGACCTCGATCTCGTGGCGCGTAATGCAGTGCCTCTTTGGATTGCCAATTATTCGAGGATGAAATTATCGTCATTGATCCAAGCTAGGGATGTCCTTGTATCCAACTAAGAGATCTCCTTTGCAAAACGGTGTGTTGGATCCTTGATTCCACAAAATTGACGATCTTCTCGTAGATTTCCTACGAGGGGTCTCGGATGCACTGGGACATTGAAACCATGTTTAGGAACTACTAATATTATCTCATCAACTTCCACCATGAACTGTATAACTTAATGCGATGCACTTCTACAATGAACCACACATCGTGCATATTAGTACATTACATTTCCATTATGCTTTCCACAGCTTGGTATGGTGCACTTCGACAATGCACGATTCTCCATGCGGCTCGGAACGATGCTCTTTTACTTTCACGGTCAACCTTGGTATGGCCCAATTTGACTAACAACTAAGCAATGAGGATAAAGAACAACACTTCTTGGTTTGAAGTTCGAATAAAAGACTAAATCAAATAGGATAACATAAGCCTTGGTTTCGTCCTTGATGGTTGGGGCCACTCTTTGGGCTCGTAGGCGGACCTAAGTGAGGCTTTTGAGTTGTCGATTGGTAGTGTGACTTGAACCGGGCGTTAGTGACGTCCCATAGGAGTTATCGCACGTGTACTCTTCATATGGTGCGAGAAAGTATGAACCGGGCTTTAAAGGGTGTGAGAGGCCTCGTTTAGGTGGCACCGCCATCATCGTAACGACTCCACACGTGGGCTTCGTTCCCAAACTCGTTTCTCCCTCTTTCCATCGACCTTGCTGGTCTTTAAATAGCCTATTAAGTACCTGGCCAAGAGATGGTGCGGGTAAAGTGTTCTCGTTTGGGCCAAAGTGCGAGTAAAGAAATCCTTTTAAATCGGTGGATCCGATTTTGAGCAACTTCGCACATTCGAAGAGAATTTTATGCCGAATGCTTCCAAAGTAAAGTACATGTCTTTTACCATCGTTCCACACCTCTTCTCCAAAGAGAGTGCAGGCAAAGTTGCCTTGGAATCTCGTTGTTGCGAATCTTGGTTCTTGGTTGCGACTGTGATTTTGATGCTGATGCCGATGCCGACCTCGATCTCGTGGCACGTAATACGTGGCACTCGTTGGATTGCCAATTATTCGAGGATAAATTTATCTTCATTGATCTAACCTAGGGACGTCCTTGTATCCTTCTATGAGATCTTCTTTGCAAAATGATTGTGTTGGATCCTTGATTCCACAAAATTGATGGTCTTCTCGTAGAGTGCCTGGTATGGGTCTCGGATGTATGGGACTTTGAAACCTTGTTTAGGGGCTGAGATGATCTCATCCACTTCCACCATGAACCATATACCATGGTTCGATGCACTTCCATAATGAACCACACATGGTGCGCATTAGTACATTACATTTCCATTATGTATTGCACAGCTGCGTATGGTGCACTTCCTCCATGCACTATACACCACGCAGCTTCGAATGATGCACTTTTACTTTCACGGTGAACCTTGGTATGGTGTAATTTGACTAACAACTAAGAAATAAGGATAAACAATAACACTTCTTGGTTTGAAGTTTGACAAAAATACGAATAAAATAGGATAACATAAGCATTGGTTTCGTCTTTGATGGTTGGGGCCACTCTTTGGGCTCGTAGGCGGACCTAAGTGAGGCTTTTGAGTTGTCCATTGGTAGTGTGAGTTGAACTGGGCCTTGGTGACGTCCCATAGGAGTTATCGCACGTCTACTCTTCATATAGTGTGAGAAAATATGAACCACGCTTTAAAGGGTGTGAGAGGCCTCGTTTCGGTGGGACCGCCATCATCGTAACGACTCCACTGTGGGCTTCGTTCCCAAACTCGTTTCTCCCTCTTTCCATCGGCCTTGCTGGTCTTTAAATGGCCTATTAAGTACCCGGCCAACGGATGGTGTGGGTAAAGTGATCTCCTTTGGGCCAAAGTGCGATTAAAGAAATCCTTTCAAATCGGTGGATCCGATTTTGAGCAACTCCGCACCTTCGAAGAGAATTTTGTGTCGAATGCTTCCAAATTAAAGTACATGTCTTTTACCATCGTTCCACACCTCTTTCGCAAAGAGAGTGCAGGCAAAGTTGACCTAGAATCTCATTGTTGCGAATCTTGGTTCTTGGTTGCGGCGTGATTTTGATGTTGATGCCGATGCCGACCTCGATCCGGTGGCGCGTAATCTCGTGCCACTCGTTGGATTGCTAATTATTCGATGATAAATTTATCATCATTGATCCAAGCTAGGGATGTCCTTGTATCCTACTAAGAGATCTCCTTTGCAAAATGGTTGTGTTGGATCCTTAATTCCACAAAATTGACGGTCTTCTCGTACGATTACTGCGAGGGGTCTCGGATGCAGGACATTGAAACCTTGTTTAGGAACTACTACGATTATCTCATCAAATTCCACCATTAAGCGTATAACTTAATGTGATGCACTTCTACAACGAACCACACATCGTGCACATTAGTACATTACATTTCCATTATGCTTTGCACGGCTTGGTAAGGTGCACTTCGACAATGCACGATTCTCCATGCGATTCGGAATGATGCACTTTTACTTTCACGGTGAACCTTGGTATGGCGCAATTTGACTAAAAACTAAGCAATAAGGATAAAGTATAACACTCCTTGGTTTGAAGTTCGAACAAAATACTGAATGAAATAGGATAACATAAGCCTTGGTTTCGTCCTTGATGGTTGGGGCCACTCTTTGGGCTCGTAGGCGGACCTAAGTGAGGCTTTTGAGTTGTCGATTAGTAGTGTCACTTTAGACAGGCCTTAGTGACGTTCCATAGGAGTTATCGCACGTGTACTATTCATATGGTGCGAGAAAATATCAACCGGGCTTTAAAGGGTGTGAGAGGCCTCGTTTCGGTGGCATCGCCATCATCGTAACGACTCCACCCGTGGGCTTCGTTCCCAAACTCATTTCTCCCTCTTTCCATCGGCCTTGTTGGTCTTTAAATAGCCTATTAAGCACCTGGCCAAGAGATGGTGCGGGTAAAGTGTTCTCCTTTGGGCCAAAGTACGATTAAAGAAATCCTTTAAAATCGGTGGATACGATTTTGAGCAACTTCGCACATTCGAATAGAATTTTATGCCGAATACTTCCAAAGTAAAGTACATGTCTTTTAACATCGTTCCACACCTCTTCTCCAAAGAGAGTGCATGCAAAGTTGCCTTGGAATCTCGTTGTTGCGAATCTTGGTTCTTGGTTGCGGCGTGATTTTGATGCGATGCCGATGCCGACCTCGATCTCGTGGCGCGTAATGCATTGCCTCTTTGGATTGCCAATTATTCGAGGATGAAATTATCGTCATTGATCCAAGCTAGGGATGTCCTTGTATCCAACTAAGAGATCTCCTTTGCAAAACGGTGTGTTGGATCCTTCATTCCACAAAATTGACGATCTTCTCGTAGATTTCCTACGAGGGGTCTCGGATGCGGGACATTGAAACCATGTTTAGGAACTACTAATATTATCTCATCAACTTCCACCATGAATCGTATAACTTAATGCGATGCACTTCTACAATGAACCACACATCGTGCATATTAGTACATTACATTTCCATTATGCTTTCCACGACTTGGTATGGTGCACTTCGACAATGCACGATTCTCCATGCGGCTCGGAACGATGCTCTTTTACTTTCACGGTCAACCTTGGTATGGCCCAATTTGACTAACAACTAAGCAATGAGGATAAAGAACAACACTTCTTGGTTTGAAGTTCGAATAAAAGACTAAATCAAATAGGATAACATAAGCCTTGGTTTCGTCCTTGATGGTTGGGGCCACTCTTTGGGCTCGTAGGCGGACCTAAGTGAGGCTTTTGAGTTGTCGATTGGTAGTGTGACTTGAACCGGGCGTTAGTGACGTCCCATAGGAGTTATCGCACGTGTACTCTTCATATGGTGCGAGAAAGTATGAACCAGGCTTTAAAGGGTGTGAGAGGCCTCGTTTAGGTGGCACCGCCATCATCGTAACGACTCCACTGTGGGCTTCGTTCCCAAACTCGTTTCTCCCTCTTTCCATCGACCTTGCTGGTCTTTAAATAGCCTATTAAGTACCTGGCCAAGAGATGGTGCGGGTAAAGTGTTCTCGTTTGGGCCAAAGTGCGAGTAAAGAAATCCTTTTAAATCGGTGGATCCGATTTTGAGCAACTTCGCACATTCGAAGAGAATTTTATGCCGAATGCTTCCAAAGTAAAGTACATGTCTTTTACCATCGTTCCACACCTCTTCTCCAAAGAGAGTGCAGGCAAAGTTGCCTTGGAATCTCGTTGTTGCGAATCTTGGTTCTTGGTTGCGACTGTGATTTTGATGCGATGCCGATGCCGACCTCGATCTCGTGGCACGTAATCTGTGGCACTCGTTGGATTGCCAATTATTCGAGGATAAATTTATCTTCATTGATCTAACCTAGGGACGTCCTTGTATCCTTCTATGAGATCTTCTTTGCAAAATGATTGTGTTGGATCCTTGATTCCACAAAATTGATGGTCTTCTCGTAGAGTGCACGGTATGGGTCTCGGATGTATGGGACTTTGAAACCTTGTTTAGGGACTGCTGAGATGATCTCATCCACTTCCACCATGAACCATATACCATGGTTCGATGCACTTCCATAATGAACCACACATGGTGCGCATTAGTACATTACATTTCCATTATGTATTGCACGGTACGCGTATGGTGCACTTCCTCCATGCACTATACACCACGCAGCTTCGAATGATGCACTTTTACTTTCACGGTGAACCTTGGTATAGTGTAATTTGACTAACAACTAAGAAATAAGGATAAACAATAACACTTCTTGTTTTGAAGTTTGACAAAAATACTGAATAAAATAGGATAACATAAGCCTTGGTTTCGTCTTTGATGGTTGGGGCCACTCTTTGGGCTCGTAGGCGGACCTAAGTGAGGCTTTTGAGTTGTCGATTGGTAGTGTGAGTTGAACCGGGCCTTGGTGACGTCCCATAGGAGTTATCGCACGTGTACTCTTCATATAGTGTGAGAAAATATGAACCAGGCTTTAAAGGGTGTGAGAGGCCTCGTTTCGTTGGCACCGCGATCATCGTAACGACTCCACCTGTGGGCTTCATTCCCAAACTCGTTTCTCCCTGCTTCCATCAGCCTTGCTGGTCTTTAAATAGCCTATTAAGTACCTGGCCAAGACATGGTGTAGGCAAAGTGTTCTCTTTTGGGCCAGATTGCGATTTAAGAAATAAATCGAAATCGGTAGATCCGATTTTGAGCAACTTCGCACCTTCGAATAGAATTGTGTGTCGAATGCTTCCAAACTAAAATACTTGTCTTTTACCATCGTTCCACACCTCTTCTCCAAAGATATTGCGCGCAATGTTTGCCCGGAATCTTGTTCTTGCAAATCTTTGTTCTTGGGTGCGACCGTGATGTTGATGTTGATGCCGAGGGTGACCTTGATCTCGTGGTGCGTAATCTGTGCCACACGTTGTATTGCCAATTATTCGACGATAAATTTATCTTCATTGATCCAACCTAGGGATGTCCTTGTATCCTTCTATGAGATCTTCATTGCAAAATGGTTGTGTTGGATCCTTGACTGCACAAAATTGATGGTCTTCTCGTAGAGTGCCTGCGAGGGGTCTCGGATGGCTGGGACATTGAAACCTTGTTTAGGAACTACTAAGATGATCTAATTAACTTCCACCATGAACCGTATAACTTAATGCGATGCACTTCCACAATGAACCACGCATGGTGCACATTAGTACATTACATTTCCATTATGCCTTGCACAGCTTGGTATGGTGCACTTCCGCCATGCACGATACACCATGCAGCTCGGAAGGATGCACTTTTACTTTCACGGTGAACCTTGGTATGGTGCAATTTGACTAACAACTAAGCAATAAGGAAAAAGAATAATACTTCTTGGTTTGAAGTTCGAATAAAATACTGAATGAAATATTATGACATAAGCCCTGGTTTCGTTCTGGATGGTTGGGGCCACTCTTTGGGCCCGTAGGCGGACCTAAGTAAGGGTTTTGAGTTATCAAATTGGTAGTCTGACTTGAACCAGGCCATAGTGACGTCCCATAGGAGTTATCGCACGTGTACTCTTCATATGGTGCGAGAAAAAATAAATCAGGCTTTAAAGGGTGCGAGAGGCCTCGTTTCGGCGGCACTGCCATCATCGTAACGATTCCACCTATGGGCTTCGTTCCCAAACTCGTTTCTCTCTGCTTCCATCGGCCTTGCTGGTCTTTAAATAGCCTATTAAGTACCTAGCCCAGAGATGGTGCGGGTAAAGTGTTCTCCTTTGGGGCAAAGTGCGATTAAAGAAATCCTTCGAAATCGGTGGATCCGATGTTGACCAACTTCGCACCTTCGAATAGAATTGTGTGCCGAATGCTTGCAAACTCAAGTACATGTCTTTTACCATCGTTCCACACCTCTTCTTCAAAGATATAGCGGGCAAAGTTGGCCTGGAATCTCGTTCTTGTATATCTTTGTTCTTGGGTGCAACCGTGATGTTGATTCTTATGTCGATGCCGACCTCGATCCCGTGGTGCGTAATCTGTGGCACTCATTGGATTGCCAATTCTTCGAGGATAAATTTATATTCATTGATCCAAGCTAGGGACGTCCTTGTATCCTTCTAAGAGATCTCCTCTACAAAATGCTTGTGTTGGATTGTTGATTCCACAAAATTGATGGTCTTCTCGTAGAGTGCCTGCGAGGGGTCTCGGATGGCTGGGACTTTGAAACCTTGTCGTCGGCATTGAATGGCAACGTACACATTGGTATCATCGTCATTGAATGACGATGATGTGAACTGTATTGTCGCCGTTCAATGGTGACGGTAGCATACAAAGTTGGCATTCTCATTGGCGACGGCGACAACGACAACACAGTAGCGGCGCCGTGAAAGGTAAGTTTTATTCACGGGCCTCGAAATGGTGACGGAGGCACGACGGAACGGCGGAATTAGAGGCGACGGCTGCAGTTTTAAATAGAGACTTTTGATTGGTTGTTTCAAGTGAGGGATAAATTTATCGATTGGTCTTTCACATCTTATAAAGAAAATGGTCTTTTACTGTTTCAGGGGTGTTTTTGTCATTTTAACTTTCGAATTCAAATGTTAGGGCATTTCACAGTAAAATGTAGGGCGTTGTATAACAATTCAGCCTCTGCCGTCAGTTTTCCTACGCCCTAGAGGCCGCATGGAAAACGATGGCTGCTTTGAGACTTCTTTAGAGCCCATTACCAATATACACGAACCTTCTAAACATACTAAACGAAATTTGGAAGAAGAAATTAGACATTCTAGGAATGCATCATTTTCTTCATTTCAAACATCGAGGGCAATGCACAATTGAGGTGGAAGGTCAAACAAAAATAATCAACAAAAGGAACATGTTGGTGTTGTCGCCGAATCTAGGATCCTAGAGCATCATTGCCAACAAGCGGTCTCAATTCCATTTCCAAACCACTTGGGATATAGTTGCTTCCTCCAGGAAGATGGACCGGAGCACGCCACACATGCGTTGGAAATTATAACAAGGAGAGACCAGTAGTCATTACAAGTAAAACAGAGAAATTAGGAACATTTTAGAAGTAAACATTCTTCAGTTTGTCGGGGAGTTTGAGAGAGGAGTACCCCCCTTGATTTGAACAGCAATGGATTTGATGTATGAGGGTACTCACCATGAATCCTCCAACATCTTTCACGCCACACAAAGTGGAAACTAGCACGTATTAATCGACTTGCAACACATTTTCTAGAGGAAGAGCTAAGAGAATGTTGAAGGTAAGAGCAGCATCCATCACAAGTATTGAACTGAGATATAAAATTCTGCAAGAGAGCAGATGCAAGCGAGCAAGTACGGAACAAGTGCACACCAGAATCTGTACCATAATTATATTGATGGGATGGTTGATTGTGGATGAAAGGTGTGGAAGCTACGTTGCCCTTATGCTGATAAATTTAGTTTCACTCTCCCTCTGTAAGCTTTTTGGAATTGGTTCTTTCCGAGTCTCCTGAGATATTGTGTTCTTATTGGGTCGTCATGTTCAAATTAAGAGATGCAAAGTTTAATCAACGACATAATCAACTCTATTCGGTTTCTTACGGAAAGTTAACAGTAAAACTAACAAGAAACAATTTGTTATTTTGCTTGTATTCTTCTGGCTCCTTCATGTTCTTGTTTCTTTGGAATTGTTGATGCTTCCAGTTCAAGTGGAGCCCCAAGACTGCGAGATGGTCAAAGAATTGCTATAGCAAAAACCAGTTCCAGTTAACTAACTACATTCTGCTGACCCTTGTTTGAGAAATATACAAATACAATACAGATAAAAATCTCCAATGGGCTTGAAAATCTACAAGTTTGATAGTGACACTTGATGATCATCTCACCAGTTAGAAGCAGATGGATCGTATGATACCCCTCCATGTACACAAGTTGGTGCAATCAACTTAAACCATCCGTTTCCAGCACTTCCACTGTCATGAAGTTGTTTCAGGCATCATCAAGACGGCTTTGCACCGGCTTTTTCCCAGCTCACATGCTTCTGGTTTACCAGTCTAGGTTTGAGTCGATGATGATGATTTAGATGCTAAACTCTGCATTAAAGATTGAGTGGCAAGAAACTTTTCTCTCAACATGACATTGTATTCATAAAGTTGCTGCAAATGTTTGTGGACATCTGACATCTCTGTTCCAGATGCAGCCTTCAATTCTGAAACAGGAAGGAACTAGGGTGTTGTAAATGCATGAGTGATGAAAACTTATTGAAATGAGGCACCACACTATGTTTTACCTAACGGAGGTAGGGGAGGAATGACATCATCATCTGGTTTAGTTTTCGAGAGGGGCATTTCATCCTCCTAAAGCCAAAAACAAACAACACAGACAGAAACAGTTGAAGCATTGGAACATTCATGAACCACCAAGATGTAGTTTTCAATCAGATTTAAGTGCCAAAGCCAGTGCGGCTAAAACATACATGACTTTTCCTTGCAGTATCCAATACTATCTCTTCAGAGGTCGACCCATTTCCAGCTAGAGAAGTCAATCCTTGCATATGGTTCAGCTCAATAATTGTGTTCTGCAAAAAGCACAATTGTATTGTATGTATGATAGCAGAAGCTTTGAAGGGCTGCTTGACTTGAGAAATAAAGAAAGAAAATCACCTTTTCAGTGGTTGAACCAACTTTCTGATTGAAATGAATAGAATCCATCCTCTTTGACCTCTTCCGTGATGATCCATCCTTGTTACGAACAGATGGGAGCAGGAAATTGCAACTCGTTTCATTATTGTTGCTTCTCAAGTCGTCGTCCAGGGTGCTGCACCCCCATGTGTACATCACATATTTTCTTAACTAAGCACAACAATCCAAGAACCAACCACATATTATTATTTTTTTATTCATGAAAACTAAATAATACCCATTCATCCTCTTATGGTTCAAAACTCACTTTTTCCCACCGTGCCTGAGCTTTTAGTCTTTTCCTGATGTCCTTCATGGTTCTGTCCTCACTTCGTAACTTCTTTATTCTGTATTCACACTGCAAATAAAAACATAGGTTATGTATGCTGCTACTGCATCTTGGTCTTGGTCTATCCTCTTAATAACATGTCATTTCTGATCATAACACTACTAGCTACGCCTATGACTAACATCATTATGTGGCTTCTTCTCCATATTCATCATATCTGACAACTTCCAAACTATCATACTTTCCAGATTTCCAATCGATCAGTGCTGATAAACAAGACGGTTTGTTTTCCCCAGTCTTACATAAAAAGATACTGGATTTCATTCTTTATGCGTATAATAATCTTTTTAACCCCAGTACCACATCAAATTCAATTAAGTCCACGACAGTAGGGCCATGTATACTTCAAGAGTGTATGCTAGCTAGCATTATAAAAAGATAATTCAATGATAACCTCGATCCTTGAGGCTTGAGGTGCATCGTGCTTAAAACCATAAATAAACATGTGTGAAACATCCAAACAAAATAGCATTTCCTTGTTCCATATCAGAAGTAAATTACCGAAACAAAGGGACCAACTGCAAGTCAATAAAGAGAGTAGGCAAACCATGAAATAAATTATACCTGCACCAAGAGGTAGAAAAATATGCCAATGCTGATGCAATATAGACCACCAAGATCAGCAAGGAAGCTCACTGCATAAAGAAGAAGATATGGCAAGAAATCAATATAAACATAAGGAAAGACCTAGTTGCGCAATGAAGCAAAAATGGAGATAACTTACCAGGACCCATTATGTTCTGATTTTCAATCTCAACAACGTAGGAAGAGAGGTAATTGATGTACAATGTTGTGTTAATTAAACCATCGGCAGAAGTTTGAAGGGAAGCACGGAGCTGACTCGGGTCAGTGTAAAAGGAACCAGGAAGGAAGTCATGATATAGAGGTTGAATGAGTTTCAGATCATGTAGATTATGGTAAATACGAGGAAATAGACTGAATTTGATTATGTTAGGATCCGTCCCTCTGAGTGTAAAAGGCTGACTATTTAAAATCAAGTTTCCATTCTTGACTGTGCCACCAACCGCACTCACATGTTTCTTATCACCATGATAATTAGCAGAAAGGTTAAACTGGAATGCTACAGCAGCTGCTGGACTGCCTGGAATATCAATGAACTGCCATGAGATGAAGAGAGAATCCGAGATGATCTGGCAGTTAGTACAACTGAAAGATATGGTAGGCCCTCTAGTTGTATTCTGGCAGGAGTAGTTTGCAAAATTCGCAAGAGGCACAACTCTCTGGTTTCCAAACCCAGACTGTCCAGCAACCAAGTTCCCAAGGCCACGTAAGTTAGAACAACTCATACTCGAGACAGTAGTAATATTGAACTCCATGTCATTGAGAAATGAAGCCAAATCAGTTGCACTCATTGCTCTCACATTATGCACCTCAATACTCCTCTTGGATATAATTTGGTAAAGCAACCTGATGAAAACTGGAAAAGCTAAGTCAATATGCCACCAATTCACTAAGTAGTAACTAGCCAGTTCGCTCATCTAAACTGTGAACTTACGCAGCAAATAAACCAATGAAGAGAATCCAACTTGCTATAGAGAAAGTTCCCCCAAGTTCAGTTTTCCTCTTTACTACCACTTTTTGATCATCCTGCCCACAACAAAGCCAATAATCAACACCTAGCAAACTGAAGCAGGAGAATCAATTAGTTTGCCATCCAATTTGATCACATTCAGTCCAATCTAAATTTTGTTTCAAGTATAATCAACATGAGCCATAAAATTCCATAGTCATATAGCGGGGAAGCGAAGAAGTCTTACAAGCCAGTGTCTTGTGGAAAAGCAAATATCCAAGCGACTGATCCACCACCTGATGTTGAACCAAACATTATTGCCATCACCGAGCTTGAGAAACCTCAGCAACAAGCAAAAGAGAAGCCAGGAAAGCAGCATAACAAGAGTAGCCTCCAAGAATACAGCTTGGGACTGGGTGAATTTGCGGATTGAATCAAAGTCGAAGATGGTGGCTGGGAAAGAGAGCGTATTGAAATCGACGCCCGAAACCGCGTGAATATCTGAGCTGGCGTTGAAAAAGGAGCAGCTCCGGCGGGTGAGGAGGTAACCGGGGAGGCAGGCGCAGAGGGTTTGGTTGTAGGTGATTGAATTCGGAGGGCATTGTGCCATTCTCAGAAAAGAAGCTTCCTTGACAAATCAGATTTCTGAATAGAAGAAGCAAAGAAAAGATGGGATCTTTGAATTAGAAAGTTGGGGAAAGAAGCAAGGGATTGGTGAAAGAGAGAAAGAAAGGTAGAAAGAAAGAAGATAAGTTGGATTAGAGGTGAGGTTTACTTGTATAGGAAGGTGTTTATGATTCTTCTATCTCCACTTCTCCACTTCTCCACTTGTCCACTTCTCTCGCTGCTGCTACTGCTGCTACCTAGACAAGTCCAACGTTCCTGCATCCAGGCCACTAACTCTAGTTTTCTTCCGATTTCAATTGGGTTTTTGAAGAGAATAAAGGGCCGAGGACGAACAATTAAAAGAAAATATTCTGGAAAATTCTTGTCCGAAATTAGATGAGCCAACTCACTTCAACGGCAGCGTTTCAACTTTCAGGATTTTACTAGTTCCGGGATGTTCAGATGATTTGGACCGTTCGATTTCATGGTTTTTATCTTTAACTGATTTAATGATATGTACAAAAGGGTAATAGAGTATTTTCACAAAATTATTTTAATTTATTATTTTATAAAGAATGCATTGCCATTGAGGCTCCGCCAACCTTCCGGCCAGACTCCGATAACCGGTCGGCATCTTTTTAACGGGACTTCGGCCACTTTCAACAAGACTCTGGTCACCAATCAACATCTTTCGGGCAAGACACTGGTGACCGCCAGCGTTTTTTTCGGCAAGTCGCTGCCAACTATTCTCATAAAAATTTAACTGGTTATATTTTTTAAATCATAATCATTTCTATTTTTAATAACTATTTATAATTATGTAAAATAATTATAATCAGTTACAACTACAAATATAGCTTATTTTAATAACTAATTAAAATTGGTTATTTCTTTTAAAATATAAATCAATTATGATCAAAAATATAACTACTTATAATCACTAATTATATCTTTTAAATTATAATTAATTTAAAAATAATTGATAAAGAAAAAATGAAATCCCAAAAATGCCTCTTTCGGTCAGAAATCCTGAAAATCATGGAAGTTTTTTCGCATGGATGCTAAACTGCTCCCCACCTACCAAACAATGGAATGCAATACTAGGTTTGGATTTAAATCAAATTTGAAGGGTTTGAGAATTTTGAAGCTCAATCTCAGCTATTATGTTGGAAAAAGAACTTAAATGTCATGAGGTATTACAATATTATTGGAATATACAAGATCTATACGTAATTTATGCTAACGGGATACTTCGGTGGTTTTTTATGTGTCAATTTTGCCACTTCATATATGACATATGTGCAACGTAGATGATTTTGCCAACTCATATTAACTGGAGTTGATGGCATGTTAAATTCGTAAACAGCTTCAACAGTTTGTGACATACATTAAACTATGTTTAGGTCGTGTATATTTCGGTAATATCGCAATACCTCGTGACATTTGAGTTTTTTTTTCCATTTATGTTTGACGCTTGGATTAATCTAATGATCTAGATTTGAGTGGGAAGTTAGGTCATTTAACAAATTAATTGTCTTCACAACATTATGCAGCCGCCGGCAATTTTTCTGGCGAATTTTTCGGCGACATTTTGATGACTTTTCGGATGACTTTTCCGGCTTCATTCGTAAGTCTTTGTAACATGTTATATTCGTTTGTAACAAGTTACATGAGTAACTGATTATATAATCGTTGGTAACTTTTACAACAAACTTTAATGAGACTCTGGTGAACTTCAAACACCTTCCCATAACTAGTTATAGTACATGGTGTGTGTCACTAGCTTGCAATTTGACACGCTAGTCAATTACTAGCTACAATTGTTGGTGAGACAACCTTTACATAACTAGTCATAATTGTGTCTAGCTTGTTGCATAACTCGTTAGAGCTTAGGGTTTTAGGAAACAGGTTTAGGGTCCCGACGTGGGTAAATAGATAAAAGAACATATGACTACTACAAAATTGGTTATATAGGAAGAACATGTCACTCATTTGTATATAGATATCACTCATTTTTATCGACAATTGCTCGGTACCTCCAATATTCATGCACTTCTCGGGCGGATATCTGCTCCACCATTAATCATCTTAGCCAATTCGTTTCAGCCTCTAGTACCGTTCATGTAATAGCTACTCATCGCCTACTTTGGTATCTCACATGCACCCCCTACGTACAATCTCCATTTTTCTAGTACCACTCCTATCCAGATTAGTGCCTTTTTTTATTTTTGACTAGGTCGGTTGTCCCGATTCAGGGTGATCCGTTACTGGTTTTTGTATCTTTCTCAGAGATTTCCTTCTTTCCTGGAAATCCAAGAAGCAACCCAATGTCTCTTGCTCTTCCGCCGAGGCCAAATATCGCGCTCTCGCCTCCACCAACGCTGAACTACAATGGCTCCACGGTCTATTTCATAGCTTCCCCATTGGCATATCTCGTTCTTATTACTTATATTTTGACAATTTATCGGCGTTCAAAATAACCAAAAATCCGATCTTACATGAATGCATAAAGCATATCGAGTTAGATTGTCATTTCATTCGAGACAAAGTCAACGATGGCCTTATCAAAGTCAATCATATCTCTACTCACAATCAACTTGAAGATCCTTTTACTAAAGCTTTCCCTGTTCATACCTTTCATAATCTTGTTTCTAAACTCTGCCTGGAATCCATCTACGCCTAGTTCACGAGGGGGTGTTAAGTGACTCGGTTGTTAGGTCAGCTACTAGTTTGTTAGGTGGTTACACGGTAAGTTAGCCTAAGTTCAGTGACTTCTCCTATATTCTTCTAGAAGTTTTGATTGTAAACCTTATGTTTTTGGCAGATCATTCATCATTTTCCCTTTTCTAATTTTCTTTTTTCTCGATTCATGCAAGTTCTAACAAAAATAGATAGATATGTGTACGATATGTTATTTTATACTTAAAATATTATATAGGATGAATATTATCCAAACCCGTAATTATAACTAATGGGTACCGGATATAAACTATTCGAGTCGAATCCAACTATAGAACTCTGAACCTCAACTTGACCGGTTGGGAAAATATAGGGGAAAATAATGAGAATTGTCTCTCATTGAAATAATCCATCATTATGTGTAATAATTATATATTTAATTGATTAAAATTTGATAGGAAAAAATCATTATCTTTCCTTTTTATTTTGTTATTATTGTTTTCTCTTTTCATGATTTTTATTTTCAAATTTTCATTGTCATACATTCGTCCATCCAACTTGTTTTTGACCTTTTGTAGTTTATAGTTCATGCTCATCATCATTGGTTATAATTCAAACTTTTTTTTATTTTTCATATGTGAATCTTCGTTTGTCAGTTAACGCAATGAATCTGAACCACAAAATTGTCAATTTTCCACCATGCGTCTCTCAGTCAATGTTTTCGTTTGATTTAAATCCAATTTCTGATCGAATTTACCTGCACAACTCAAATATGGGTGTACTAATTCAACTCAGACACACTCTCTCTCCAAACGGGTTTTTACTAGTAGTTCAGGATGTACACGCCCAGCTCATAAATAAATGGACTATACTCAAATTTTTGGAATTGTTAAAAAACACTCTACATTTTACTATCAAACGTCCTAACATCGTCACAATATTTGAGTTCGGTAATAAAAATGACGTGAACGCCCTTTGAATCGTAAACTGAAAATCGTCGTCGCAACCGTAGCCCTACCACCGGACACCCTCCACCGCCGTCGCCGCAGCCGCAGCCGCAACCAAAACCTAAAAAAATAAAATTTGAGGCAGTCGGCATGCCGACTGTTTATATGTAAATTTTTTTAAATTTTTTTTATGAATTAGTAATTACTTAATTTGTAATTAGTGAATTAGTAATTAATGAATTTGTAATTGATTAATTAGTAATTAATAAATTTTTAATTAATGAATTAGCAATAAACGATTATAATAGTTAATAATTAAATAATAATTCGGGTTTTATTAATAAAAATTAGGAATTAATTTAATTAAATTTATTTATTATTCGGGGAAAAATTTAAAACTATTTTACTAATTACGAAATATTAATTAGGGTATAATTAATTAAATCGTAACAATTAACATCGAAATTACCAAATTAATAAATTTGGTAATAAATAATAAGTAATTAATAATTACTTATACTAATTTAGTTAATTAGTGAATATACCAAAAATAATATAAAATTATGAATTAATTATTATAATTTATTTATTATTCGGGAAAAAATGTAAGGCTATTTTACTAATTATGAAACAATAATTAGGGTTTAATTAATTAAATCGTGACAATTAACATCAAAATTACCAATAAGTCATGGTAATTTATAATAAGTCATGGTAATTAACATTAATTAATAAATATTAGTAAAGATAGTAACAATTAATTTGATAATTAACATACTTGGTTAATTTGAGTAATAATAGTGACAATTAAGGTTTAGGGTTTAGGGTTTGTCAGTTTAGGTTAGGGTTCAGAATTTAGAGACAGGGTTTAGGGGTTATAATTTAGGGTTCAGGGTTTAGAATTTAGAGACAAGGTTTAGGGTTTAGGGTTTAGCATTTAGAGATAGGATTTAGGGTTTGGAGTTGAGAATTTAGAAATAGGGTTTAGGATTTAGAATTTAGAAATAGGATTCGGGATTTAGGGTTTAGCGGTTAGGGTTTCTTCATTTCACCGCTACACCCTAAACTATACATTGCACTCCATTTACATGCATACCCCATGCAATACACTCCAAACATGTCTCATGCATATCTCATGCAAATTACTTCTACCTTCATAATACTAATTAAGATATGTATTAATATGCATGTGTCATGATAGTTAATTTGCATTGAATATGAATGGGTTATGGAGTTAAATTTTCATGCGGGTATTCCAAATGTTAGATTTTTCTTTATTTGTAGGGTTTAGGGTTTCCAATTTAGGGTTTATAGATAGGGTTTAGATGGGTTAGGTTTTAAAATTTAGGGTTTAGGGTTTAAGGGTTTAGCGGTTAGGGTTTAGATGGGTTAGGGTTTAAAATTTAGGGTTTAGGGTTTAGGTTTTAAGGGTTTAGCAGTTAGGGTTTAGATGGGTTAAGGTTTAGGGTTTAAGGGTTTAGGGTTTAGGGGTTTAGCGGTTAGGGTTCAAAATTTAGGGTTTCGGGTTTAAGGGTTTAGCGGTTAGGGTTTAGATGGGTTAGGGTTTAAAATTTAGGGTTTAGGGTTTAAGGGTTTAACAGTTAGGGTTTAGATGGGTTAGGGTTTAGGGTTTAAGGGTTTAGGGTTTAAGGGTTTAGGGTTTAGGGGTTTAGCGGTTAGGGTTTAGATGGGTTAGGGTTTAAAATTTAGGGTTTAGGGTTTAAGGGTACGGCCATAGGCGTTGGATGCCAACCGTCGTGTACTATCGTAGGCATTGGATGCCAACCGTCTTGTACGGTCGTAGGCGTGGGATGCCGACCGTCTTATACGGTCGTAGGCGTGGGATGCCAACCGTCTTGCACGGCTGTAGGCGTTGGATGCCGATCATGTATTTAATTAATTTTTTTTAATTTTTTTAGGGTTTATGATTTAACGGTTAGGGTTTAGCGGTTAAATCTTCAGTCCTTACTTTTAATTAATTTTTTGAAATTAGAGGTTAATCATGCTAATTAAGGTGAATTAGTAAATATAAATAATAATAATAGTAACAATTATTTTGGAAATTAAATATTTGACAGTTGAATATTTATCATTAATATTTGAAAGTTAGTAATTGATGATGTTAGGGTTTAGGTGAATTTGTGAATACTATCAATTATCATATCTACAATTATCAATTCATTTGTTACTTATATTTATTAATTCACGTTAATTAGTGTGACTAATTATTAATTTACAACCGTTAATGAAATATATACTTAATTGATAATTAGTGTGACAAATATAATTATGTTTTTTAATTTTAATTTGATTTTTAATTATTGTCACACTAATTATCAATTAAGTATATATTTCATTAACGGTTGTAAATAATAAATAAATTTAATTAAATTAATTCCTAATTTTTATTAATAAAACCCGAATTATTATTTAATTATTAATTATTATAATCGTTTATTGCTAATTCATTAATTACAAATTTATTAATTACTGATTCATTAATTACTAATTCACTAATTCATAATTTTTTTTTTAAAAAATTACATATAAACAATCAGCATGCCGACTTCCTCTATTTTTTTTTTAGGTTTTGGTTGCGGCGGCGGAGGGGGTCGGCGGCGGCGGCGGTGTGTGATTTTAGAGATGTGTATTTAAAGATTAAGTTCGAGGGGTATTCGTGTAATTTTACTTATTGAATTTAAATGATAGGGCGTTGAGTAGTAAAAATTAGGATGTTTTATAGTAGTTAAGAAATTTTTTAGTTCATCTTTCTGATAATAGTGGGAAAGCCAAGTCACAGGAAACAAAATCCAAGAAAATCGGCATGATTTAGCTTACCATTAGCTATCTCACCAACCAACATACAATTTCATCAAACAAACATATTTTTTATTACAACCAAGCGACTAGAGTATATTACAAAGTTTATCAGAATATATGGTCTCTTCGCTTGGAGGATCACTCATTAAATCAACAATCCTATTTGACACCCATGGATACAAACGCCTTTTGATTAGCAAGCTCTCCCATTTCTTTCCATGTTTGACCTGCATCAACATTTTTACATTACAGGTGAGCCTGCGTCAACATTGAGCTCTCCCATTTCTTGCTATGTCTAAACGAAATAATTTTTTTCATGTACTTACTAAAAAAAAAGGCAAAAATCTCCCTTATATCACGAATTATTTGAAAATTTCCCGAGCTAACATGAACTATCGCCTATGTTTGAGGTGTCGAGACTTTTTTTCTTCAAAACGTGTTATGGCGTTAGTCTCCATTATGTTATGTACGTGCGCTGGACTGGCTGACTTGTCAACTGAACCAAACGCGTGTGATTGCCACCTCGGATTAATGAATGCCACGTCATGATGAATGAATGCCACCTCGGATTAACGGTTGCCACCTCAGATTAATGTGGTCATTTTTTTAGGATTATCTCATCGGAAGTTGTGTATTCCAATTAATCTCAGCCGTTAACTTCCAATCCACTACCCATCTGAGATTTCATCTTCTCCACATCAAGCAGATGAATCCTTCACTCTCTGCAACCTTATATCGACGAAAAAACCCTAGACATCTGCGATTTCATTTACTCTCAGACGACGGCGCTGTCGGCGGCGATGACGGCGGCGATGACGGCGCAGGCGTCTGAAGTCTGAATCACATCTATTTCCATCTCATTTTGTGTTGATAGTGAAGAAAGCTTGTAAGACTGAAAAGGTAAGAGGTCCCTTAGTCTTCTTGGCTATGCTGTAAAAGCTTTTTCCGAGGCCACTATGATCGTCTCCTTCACGTGGGTTGTCCTTTATCGAATCTGGGTCGGTGGTGAATATATTAAAGACGGATTTTTTTGGCTGTATTACCCTTGTTGCTTTCCTTTAATGGGACCCCAGTTCAGATTTAGGGTTCACATGAAATTCAAAAATTTTCATGCAGGATGGGTGATGAGCAGCCAGATATCGAAGTTGTTGTACAACATGGGGGTCGGTTGATAATATCCTCTGGAGGCCCTGAGTATGTTGGGGGAACGGCGACGGAGTTTACTTTGATAACATCATGTCTAAGTTACAAGGAGCTGACGGAGATAGCTACTTCGGACCTTGGTGTTCCTAATGTTCCTAATCAAGAGGTTGAGGCACCCGTTCCTGAAAGGAGAAGGTAAGCGAAGAATCCCCAGAGGTGGAATCAAACAGGGCAAGGAGAGTTATCTGTGGTCTTTGCAAAGGAGTTGGTCATAATGCAAGAAGCTGTGCTCGTCGTCAAGGTGTTCAGGTATATACAAGTTCAGATGCGCTTACTTTGTGTTTAGAGATTGAATCTTTGTGAATCTTAGCAGAAATGTATGACTTCCATTCATATGCTTTAATGAATAAGATGTTGCTGTTGAGCCAAACACAGTTCACCGTGATGTAGATCAACAGGTGAGAGATACCTTGAACGGTGTTGGTGTGTACACCGATGAATGAACTGGAAACTTTTACTTTGCGGTAAATTATTGGCTTGTCATTAAGCGTATATAAGTAGTGGATGAAATGGTTTCCGTTGTCTTATTTTGATGTACGGGATGTTGTGGCACTGAAGTCGTTCCACGGAACAAGTAGGGTTACTCGTGTTTTGGTCATATTATGCAGAACGTTCTTTGTTACTAGATGTGGTCCGAACTTGTATTACCACACTAGTTGTACAATCCCTGCTTGTAGCAGGATGTATTGTCTGCAAATTTTCAATCGGAAGGTACTCTTACAATTGGAAATGAACGTGTAGAACAATGACCCGAAATTCTACACTAATCGCCCAAGACAAAAAAATCCAATTGATAACACAATCACACCAAACGAAAAACATGCATATGAGAATTTCTCTTCCATACGTCGTAAGCTAACCGTAACAGATTGCAACTCGGCCAAGTTTGATTTCAAATCGGCGTCAATCCTCCGAAGCTCTTTGACAACCTTTTCATCCCCAGAAGCATGGGGTTGGTCGACCCATTGAAAGTAACCACAATCGACAGCTTTCTCATTCCAGAACGGACATTGGTAGAAAGCTCGTCCCCGAATTTGATTCAGGCAACCTTGACGACGATGTCGCAATGGTGTGCGCATTTGTGCGCACCAGAGTAGCTTTCGATCGGCGCTGCTGTAGACTGACTAGAGCTTGTAGCCATCCCATATGACTCCATTCGGGGGAAGAGAAACAAACTGCAACAAAGGGGTGACGGAAAGGACGAGATTAAGATAGGAACGGTGATGATGGAGATGAATGGAGATGAAGAATGGAAATTAGGTTTGGCTTGGCTTGGCCTTTTTAAACAAATAAAATTCAAATAAATTTTTTGTCACTGTTTCGATTATCCACGTAGATCTCCACATCAGTCACAGCTCTCAGTCCATTACTCCACGTGGACAACTTAACGGCTCAATTTCTCGTCAGGACACATTTTGAAAAAAAATTAAAAGGTTGTGACGCCTCAAACATTGACGATAATTTATGTCAACTCGGGGAATTTCCGAATAGCTTGTGACATACGGGAGATTTTTTCATTTAGAAAAAGACTCCTACAAAATTCAGGCTTACAATATTGAACTTTGTACTAGTACACCCTACAATTCAAACAAGAAGAGTTGTTAAAGTGGGGAACCTGAACGAATACACCTCCAATTCAAAAAGAAGGTGAAGTTACACTAAGGAACCTGAACTAATACACCCTCCAATTCAAACAGAAAAAGTTTACAACGTGGAACCTGAATTAGTACACACTACCATAAAAAAAGAATATGAAAAGACAGTAACAGTACATTTCAAGTTCTCTGTATCATCTGAAACACCATAAAAAGGAGCTTCAATACATTTCATCTGAACTAGTTCAGAGGATTTCTCAACAATTCAAAGTAGAACAACACTTTATAATCGCCACTATTACACAGTATTATTAGAACTGGTTCTGTCAAATTTTACCCTGAACCAGTACAATACTGCAGATCAAGCAACACTACAAAATTCACCAAAACTAGAAAATTGACCATAATGTTGAACTAGTTCACCCGAACAACTGGCCTTAATGTCGAACTAGTACACCCTTGAAAATTACCCATTGAACTAGTTCACCACAAAAAATTGGCCACAAAGTTGAACTAGTTCACCCCGGAGAGGTGACCAGCACTACAACTCAAACTAGTCCGGCCAGACAAAAAGAAAATAAAAAATAAAAAACAGTAAATTAGTTCAGCCACCGCTGCAAGGCGTCGGCAAACGGGCAATGACCAAAATGATGAACCAGAACCGGTTCAGCCAACGATGATCACAAACGATGATCACAAACGACGAACATACATGTTAAAAAGCATGAACATCCGATTTGGAGTCGAATAAAGAGGAAAGTGCATACCAAGATATATGGAGAAAGATAGATATACCACCGATTGTGGTCGTGTATGAGTCGACGGCGACACCTAGATCTTCACCACCGAACGAAGCTAACTTCCACCTGCAAAACAGAAAGCGATCGTCAATGACTATTAGAAACCAAAACACCGACTAAGTTTAACTATCTCTTCAATAGCCGCGAAAGTGAATCTCAATATTAAAAAATCACCGGGGAACCATTCGCCGGCAAATAGTACGGATCAAGATGGTGGGGATAGAAAGAGAGCTGATTTGGCTGTGGAGACTGATTTAGGGGAATAATGTCGATAGGTAGGGTTTTGCTCTTTTAAATACCTCATTTTTAAGCAATTAGATTACATCTCTGAGATCCTATGGTCTGTATTCATTATCTCAACTAGAGATAATTAATAATCATCTCTGTTTATACTCTTCCCAACCGGTTCAATTCTAAAAACCAAAACCTAAGAGCAGTTATAAATTCTGGATCTTTTGTTTCAGGAACTCCAGGATAAAAAGTAGGCAAAACCTCTCATATGTCACGAGCTATCCGAAAATTCTCCGAACATACATAATCTAACGCCTATGTTTGAGACGTCACCACCTTTCTATTATTTTCAAAGTGAGTCATGATGGAAAATTAAGCCGTTAAGTCGACCATGTGGATTAACGGATCGAGATGTCATGACACTAGTAAGCAATATTAGAATCCGATATGATGTCATGGAGGCCGACATGGACAATAGGAACTTTAATAAGAAAAATAGTTATTTCTTGTTTCTTTAAAAAGGCCATGTCCTTAAGAAATCCTAATAAATTAATTTTCTTCTTCGTCTCCATTCAATCCTTCTATCATCCTCGTCCTCCAATCGTCGGCCGCTGTCCCAAATCTCTTCATCGCTGCCTTCTTCGTCTCCATTCAATCCTCTGATCATCCTTTGTCCTCCAATCGCCTGTCGCCGTCCCCGAACCTCTTCATCTCCGTCACCCCTTCCTAACAGTCTCTTTCTCTACTCCCTCATGGCGTCATTGGAGACGGTTAAAAGCTCTCTTCAGTCAACAACTCACAGCCATGGCATCCTCAGTTCACACAAATGCGCCCACAATTGTGACATCGTCGTCAAAGTCGTAGGAACCATGGAAAACCACGGACGCGCTTTTTATCGATGTCGGTTCTAAAAAGAGAAAGTTGCTGATTGTGGTTAATTTCAATGGGTCGACCAATTGTTCAGGCTTCTAGGGATGAAATGGTTGATGATGAGCTGAGGAGGATTGATGAAGGTTTGAAATCAAGCTTGTCTAAGTTGCAGTCTGTTAGGGTTAGCCTCGGACGGTTGGAGGAAAAATTGGCATATATGTGCCTATCATTTTATGTAGTTGTGGTATCAATTGGATTGTTTTGGCTTGGGTGATTAGTGTAGAATTTGTATTACATGTTGTATTTGTGACTGGATTTGAATATTCGAAACTATTTCAATCTTCCAACAAGTTGTGTAATCATAAGAATACCGTCCAAACAAGCTTTTTAATTTGAAAATTTGCAGACAATACATCCTATTATAGGCAAGAGTTGCTGCAACTAGTGTAGTTATACAAGTTCATACCACAACTAGTAACAAAAGCGTTTTGCATAACATGACCAAAATAATAGCAACCCTACTTGTTTTTCATGATGGCTTCAGCCAAGAGGAAACTAAGACAACATTCCATTACAACAAGACACTAGGCCACAGTTTCATACAGGAAATCTAGAAACTAAATCTTGGTTGAGTGCACGATGGTGGTATAGGCTATGAAGGACGACTTAATTCCTCCACAATAGCTCCAGCAGTACTTCTAGCTGCCCTTGTTCCTCTAACCACTCCAGTTCCTCTAACTCTTGTAGGATGTCCTCTAATCACACCAGCACCTCTAACTCTTCCTCTCGCTGCTCTAGTTGTCCTTCTTGCACCATCAGAGGATCCCTGCCAGCAGACCAACATATATGTTCATACGATAACTAAGAATTGTAATACATGAACATATATGCATTATGGACATAAAGTTTACTGCATAGTAAGAGTTTCCAGTTCTTTCATTGGTGTAAACACCAACACCGTTCAAGGTATTTCTCACCACCTCATCTCTAATACGTCGATTTCTGTTTGCCTCAACAGCAACAACCCAATCATTTTATCATACAATAAGAAAGGTATATCATACGTGAATGGTACGTAGATACAAGGCATAAAAGGTGCATGAGAACTTGCGTATACCTGAACACCTTGACCATGGGCACAACTCATTGTATTATGACCAACTCCTTGGCACAAACCACATATAACCCTTCTTGCCCTATTAGATTCAAATTTTGGGATTCCTCCCGTACCCTTCTTTTGTCAGGAACCGGTTCCTCTGCCTCTTGATTAGGTACCTCAACATTTTGTCTGATGAATTTGTGAATGAATGATAACTTGATAATAATCTGTATGTACATGCCTCCTTTATATAGAAGATGAGGCTTGCGCTATAAGTTTACAAGTTATAGTTCTACTAGGACTAGGGTTATAATACTACCCGCACTAGGAAAGGAAAAACTATACAGGAAAAACTAACCTAATAATATTAACACCCTGATACAAATCCTATTATAATTCTACACTCCCCCTCAAGCTTGGCTGTAAATGTTATGAAGGCCAAGCTTGGATTGAAGTTCTTCAAAAACTATCTCGAGGTAGAGGCTTAGTCAGGATATCTTATATCTGCAGTTTTGAAGGCACATAATCCTTTTCGAATTCCTGTTTTGTCACTTTTCCTGTGATGAAATGTTTATCCAATTCAACATGTTTTCAACGGTCATGGTGAACTGGATTTTTTATAATGCTCAATGCTGCCTGGCTATCACACAGTAGTTTTACAAGTTGATTCCCTTCCAACTTCAGTTCTTCGAGGAGGTGTTTTAGCCAAATTCCCTCACATATGCCTTCAGCTACTACCCTGTACTCAGCTTCAACGCTGCTCCTTGAGACCACTCCTTGTTTCTTGCTTCTCCAAGTAGATGGGAAATTGTGGAGCCCCATACATAGGTGCAAAATGTTGATGTTGATCTTCGATCTGTTAAATCTCCAGCCCAACTAGAATCTGTATACAAAGTGATTCCTCATTGTGTGTTTTTCTGGAGATAAAGGCCCAACCCAGGTGTACCTTTTAAGTACCTAATAATTCTCATTATTGCCGAGAGATGTTCCTCGTTAGGCTGATGCATATGCTGGCTAACAATACTCACTGGGAATGAGATGTCTGGATGAGTATGTGCCAAGTATATTAACTTACCAACCAGATGTTGGTAGCTCCTCCTTCCCATCGGAGCTGGATCGAGGTTATGAGTGAATTTCATATTTGCTTCCATTGGAGTACTTGCTAGTTTGCAGCAAGTCATTTCATGTTCCTTCAATAAATCTAGGACGTGTTTGTGTTGTGATAGAACCAGACCTTTACTCGATCTAGCCACTGCGATACCTAGGAAATATCTTAAGTTTTCAAGGTCCTTTATCTCGAATTCAGATGCAAGTTTCAACTTCAGCCTTTGAATCTCTGGTTCATCATTTCCAGTGATGACAATGTCGTCCACGTAAGCAATCAGAATGGAAATTTTTCCAGTTTTTCCATGTTGAACAAACATGGTATGGTCAGTCTGGCATTGATGGAAGCCACATCCCTTTACTGCTTGAGAGAATCGTTCAAACCATGCCCTTGGAGATTATTTCAGTCCATACAAGGCTTTCTTGAGCTTACATATTTTCCCTGGTTCAACTTGAACTCATGCTGGAACTTTCATGAAAACTTTCTCACTTAGATCACCATTTAGGAATGCTTTTTCACGTCTAATTGGTAGAGAGGCCAGTCTAGGTTTACTGCCAAGCTAAGAAGGACCTGTACTGTCTTTAGTTTTGCTACTGGGGCAAAAGTCTCCTCATAGTAGACTCCATATAATTGACTGAACCCATGAGCGACCAGCCTTGCTCTATATCGCTCTATACTTCCATCTAAAGCATACTTGACAGTGAAAGTCCACTTGAAGTCAACGATGGATTCATCTGGTGGAAGTTGTACCATCTCCCATGTGCCATTTTTCTCTAGTGCTTTGATTTCCTCCATCACGACATGTCTCCAGTGTGGTATCTGCATTGCTTCTTCGATAGATTTTGGTATCTTAGTGGAATCTACATTGCTTACAAAGGATTGATACTTGGCACTGAGGTTTCCATACGACACCCATCTTTCAATTTGATGTTGAGTGCATGTACGAGTTCCTTTTCTTTAAGCAATAGGCAGATCCATTGAACTATTAGGGTCTTTATTGCCTGCTTCACTGCTTGTTGAAGTGTCAGTGTCAATGTGAGCTTCCTGGGAGACAGGTTGCTCGTCAGATGATGGGTAGTTTGAAAATTGTTTGTCGGGTGTCTTCTTCCTCTTGTGATACACCAGGAGAGGTTTATTTATATTGTCATTAGTGCATTGAGTACCTGTGGCAGTTGCTATGGGGCTGGAAACTACTAAGGGAACTGCCACGGGCTCTAATGATATAATTTTCCCAAGGGAAGGCTGCTCAGAATTCTCCCCCTAGGGTTGAGTTTGGGAATAGTAGGGTTGAGATTCAAAAAACTTGACATCTTTGGAGTGATATATTTTTTGATGGAGGGGCGAGTAGCACTTGTAACCACTCTGATTTGAAGAGTACTTGACGAAAACACAAGGAATCGCTCTAGGATCTAATTTAGAGCGAAGAGAAGGGGCTACATGGACATAAACTGTGCAGCCAAAGATTTTTGGTGGAAGGTCGGAGGAGATGACATGGCCTTGAAGGAAAGCAGCTAGGAGGACATTTCGAGATGTGTCGAATTTGAGAGGCCTACAAGGTAGTCGGTTGATGAGGTATGTAGCTGTTAGCACTACTTCTCCCCATAAATGTTTGGGAGTAGTGGAAGCAAATCACAATGCCCTAGCTACTTCAAGGAGGTGCCGATTTTTCCGTTCGGACACTCCGTTTTGTTGTGGGGTGTAGGGACAGGAACTAGTGTGAGTGATACCATGAGTTGAGAGATAAGTATCAAGGGAGCTATTTAGACCCAACAGGAAGCGAATGGTTCTCTTGTATTCAAGGGTCTTCTGATAAAGGACACCATCAACTGTCCAGACCTAGAGATGCTCATCATATAGATCATGTTGCATCCAGATTTTGCTCAACTCATTATAGTATTGAGTGACCAACATTTCTCCTTATTTTAGGTCATGAAGACGCATCTCGATGTCAAACAATTGAGTTGTGTTCGACTGATTTGAATAGGTGTGATGAGCACTATTCCAAATTTCGTAGGCTATTTTGTGAAGGAGGATTTTTTCACCAATCGAGGGTGTCATAGAGTTGAGAAGCCATGATTGCACCATGTTGTACTCAATTTCCCAGTTGGTAATTTGAGGATCGGTTTCAGTAGAAGGCTTGCTTTTGCTAGAGAAGTAGCCCTTCTTTCCTTTGCCAGAGATGAATTTGAGGACAGAGGAGGACCACTGAAGGTAATTATCACCATCGAGGGTGTCATAGAGTTGAGAAGCTATGATTGCACCATGTTGTCCTCAATTTCCCCAGTTGGTAAATTGAGGATCGGTTTCAGCGGAAGGCTTGCTTTTGCCAGAGAAGTAGCCCTTCTTTCCTTTGTCAGAGATGAATTGAGGACAGAGGAGGACCACTGAAGGTAATTATCACCATTGAGCCGATGATTGGTGATGCTTCCGATGACTGTGTCTGTTGGAGGCAGAGGAGGAGGGCTGGAGTTATTGTTTTGGTGTTGATGAGTTTCTGGAACATAAGAGGAGTCCGATGATGGAATCTCGGAGTTGATGGAATGAATGGAAAGATCGTCATTTATCATTGATGAGATTGAAAGAAAACTGGAAAAAGTTTTCTTGAGGTTTTTTTAGGGTTTTTCTTAGGACGGAAGGGAAACGAGAGACACGAAATCGGAATTTTGCCGAACCAGGCTCTGATACCATGTTGAATTTGTAAATGAATGATAACTTAATACTAATCTGTATGTACATGCCTCCCTTATATAGAAGAGGTGGCTTGAGCTATAAGTCTACAAGTTAGAGTTCTACTAGGACTAGGATTCTAATACTATCCGCACTAGGAAAGGAAAAACTATACAGGAAAAACTAACCTAATAATATTAACTCCCTAATACAAATCCTATTATAATTCTACACTGTCTTTCTTCATTTCCAACAGCTTCTCCTTCACAGTTCCTTGCATTATGACTGTGTTGGTTACATCTTCTGTAATGCATCAGTATTCCTTTCTTATGCATGACTCTTCCTCCATGTTTTCTAGGACGGGTTTCCTGTTTTTCCTTCCTTCTAGCCTTTTTTGGCCTGCCAGGCATTATCTTACTTGGTGGAGGATGAATAACCAATCCCTTGGCTGGTTCCCATGCTTGATGACCTGGAAGTGCAGGTATGCCTCCATACCCGTATGCTTGCTTTGCGTAGTTCACACAGTACTTTATATTAGTCCAGTAATATATGTCCTTTCTAAGGTAGGATGCAACTGCAATGGCATGAACACAAGGAATGCCGCTTAGTTCTAAATACCCACAAGTGCAAGTGCTTTTTCGCAAATCTACCACATAACCCCGATCATTCGGCTCACATTCACACACAAACTTGAGTGTTTGCCTAACAATACAGTGTCTATCAACTACCTTCCCTTTCCTTAACTTGGCAGCTGTTTGTGGGCACACAACTCTTTCCTTTGTTGTTGCAAACATCTGAAACTTCTTCACCAACCTACCCATTATGAATCCCCTAATACCTTCTAACAAATTGATAATCCTCAATCCTGTCCACTTCTGAATACATCTGTTAAATCTCTCACAAATATTGCTCTCAACAGAATCACATTTAGGGAGACGGGAAATGAAAGCCCTACTTAAGGTCCTAGGGTCGACTTTAAGAAACTCGAAGTATGCTCCAGGATAATCACCTGTGTCTTGCAACCATTTTTAGTTCCACCAAATGAATCTTGTTCTCCGACACATTGCAAGCATACAAACCCTGCTGAAAGGTTTCCTTCTTTTCTCACTTTTGTGCTTGATTTTCTAGTTAGCTGATACGTGACGGGCACACTTCCTTTGTTATGTGAACGACATTATGTCCCTCAAAGATTCTATAAGACCTTGCAATACACCCAACAAACATTGATCAAGTGGAACATACATGTAAATTCTAATGTAAAAAAAGAACTTGAATAGTATTTTCCATACTTGTTGATTAGAGATTATCGACCATCCAGTTCCATCCTCGAACCCCAATTCTTCTTGGAGAATTGATATGAACCACTGCCACGAGCTTCGATTTCTAACCCTCGACTATGCCCGTGCAATTGGGAACATATGATTATTCCCATCCTTATGAACAACAGCTAGTATCATACCTTCAACCTCACCCTTGAGAAATTTTCAAATGTTCATCTAATTCCATCTAAAAACCCTTTCTTTGCCTAACCCTACTTCATGCTGCCGCCTAAACCCTTAAGATGGATACGAAGATGAAAAAAATGAATTGCAGCTATGGAACTTCCAGCGACGGAGCTTATCGCCAGAGGAGGCGAGGAGGTCGTCGTTGGAGGTTGGGCGAGGACACTGACTAGCTAGTCAGGGATGGATCTAAGTTCAGAGGAAGATTAAGAGTTGTCGCCATGGTTGGGCGGATGTGGATCGAATCTGGCTTCCCTCTAGCGGCTATTCGAACTCATCTACCTTATAGATCTGGATTTTGCGCAGAATCATCCATAGCTATCTTGGAGTAAGGTTGCGAACAAGCTTCCCTACGAGTTGATTTCGAAAATGGCTGCCATGGAGGTGAATCTGAGCTTTGGCCTGTAGCTCGTCTCTCTGTTGACATCTCCAAGTTTGGATTTTAGCTCGTCAGCGAACCTAGAGAAAATCAATTGAATAGAGGGGATCAGACAAGACGGTCGTTGGAATCGCCGTTAGGAGAGGAAACTGAATAATTGAGGAAATTGACTACGCTTGTAACTTTTTTATTTACAAAAAGGTGTGGAGATTTGGGAAATATAACTTGGTTAATATCCATCTTGGTCCCCATGTTTTAAATATTATATAATGAGTCATGAACTTCTATTTACTAACATCTTAGTCTTTAATTTCCCAAATGTTAACATTGGTGGCCTTGATACTTTTCTAGTTAGTACAAATAGATCCAAGTGGTTACGAAATATTTATTTTGCATTATAATGAGTTATTTACCATTGCAATCAATTATTATTAGGTGAGGACTTCGGTATTCCCGGAGTACTGAATAATCCCACTTAATTGAACTCATCTGGATCGTTCCATTTTTAGAAACGATCTCAAGGGTCACTAGTTAATTGATTTATGAATTGAGGATAATTCAAAATTCAAATAACAAAATAGTCACTCTATTTAATTCCAATCAACCTTTAATGAAGCAAATGCTAAGCTTTCTCAAAATTTTGAGTAAGTTTTACTCTTTGGGGCTGAGATTTTAAGTATCGTTTTGTTTATAGCTACAAAAACAAATCAATACTCAGTTTTTTATTGTGTTGTTAGGACCAAATATGATAGTTCGATATGATCGGATCTAAATTTCCAAAACCATTCTAAGGTTTAAGTGGAACTATTCTAACCTTTCGGTCTAAATTTTCTCTAACCGCTCTAATATCAATACTCATCCATTGCGTCACGCCATCGTTGTGCCTCATGTCATCTAGTCATCTCTTTTTACCTCACAATCCAAATCAACCCAAATCCCTATTTTATATTCAGAATTTCAGAGGCTCAAACTTTGTATCGATCATTAGCTATCTTGACAGAAAAGATTCACTACATCTCTAAAACTATCTTAATGACTTAAGATGAATCAGTGAATGAAGTTAGCTAACTGATCAAATAAATCCAGTTCACAAAAATATATTGATTCCTAAGTGCTTTGTTCATGTTAGGATAATGAGAAGTGAATTTAGCAAGGCCAAATCTCAATACGACAAGATAAAAATAAATAAAGATTCAATGTTGATTGGAATTAAGTAGAGTGACTATTTTGTTTTTTGAATTTTGAATTTACTTCAATTCATAAATCAATTAATTACTGACCGTTGAGATCAGTTTTAAAAATTGAACGGTCCATATGATTTCAATTAAGTGGAAGTACTCAGTTCTCCGGCAGTACCAAAATCTTTCCTTATTATTATTTTATAACCAATAATATTTTATAATTGGTTTATTTCAAATATAACTGATTATAACCACTTATTATAACCAGTTATAATAGTTTATAACTAGTTATATTTAATATATAACTGGTCATATTTTTCAGTAACGAGTTATAAATATAACCAGTTATATTATAAATATAAATATAATAGGTTATATTTTTAAATAGCTAGTCACGATTATAACCACTTAGCTTAAAATAATATAACTCATTACTATTTAAAAAATATAACCAGCTACAAATTTTTTCCGGAAAAGTCGCCGGAGACTCGACTTTCGTCGTTGGTGGTCACAAGAATCTTCCTGGAAAATATGTCGGGCGGTGACCGAAGTCTCGTCGAAAAGTGGCCGGCCGGTGACCTGAGTCCCGCCAGAAAATTGCCGGCCGGTCAGCGGAGCCTCATCGGTGCTGACGTGGCAGACTTCTTATAAAAATAATAAATTTTAATTTTTTTTGAAAAGACGTTATTACCCTTCTCATATAATCCGTTAGATCTGATTGAAGGCAAAATGCCGAGATCTGACGGCCTAGGAACGTCCTGGAAATCCTGGAACTAACAAAATCCTGGATTTTAAACCGCTGCCACAAAACCTTGGTAACTATAAATCCTACTAAAAGGCCTGCGTTCAAAATTAATCTCCGCCACCGTCACTGGCACCCTAGATGTTCACTCCCTCACCGTCAGAGTCATTTCTCACATCGAAGAGCTCTCCAACAGTAGGCCTGTCCTCGACCAATTCTTCCGCCGAACTTCTTCTTACCAGGTTAGCCGTGCATGCTATAAATCCCTTTTCGTCGTGCTTCCCATTCACTTGCGCAAGATAGGACAAAGAAGTTACCAATTCCGACTAATATCGATGGTAAGATGCTGAAAGATATGGCGGAATGCATATCAGCCATTTGATTTGACTTCACTGTGCGATACGAGTTTTGGAAGTAAAGGGATTTTTTCATTGAAAAATGTCCTTTATACACAATTTGTTCTCTTCTTTTTATGTTCTGTTATGTAGAGCAACTTGCAGGAGGGAAGTGTTATAGAAAGAAGTTTGTTAGGTTTCACCGTATGGATTGCAATGTTGTCCGGTGTTGTTAGGTTTTGTTTGGTCAGATAGATAGTCTTTGTTATGATGCCAAGTAGTAGCTGTCGTTCTGGATAATGTCATAATACTACCTCCGTCTTTAGAACCAACCTTTCTTGCTTAAGTTTGTCCCTTCAACGGCTTCATTCCTTTGTAGTAATTCTGCACAAGTCATCTTGGATGCTAGGGCTGCGACCACTTGTGATGATCTGGTCTAGGTAATAATACTGAGCCTCAACTGCATCCCATTCCTCTTACCGGTTTATGCTCTTGCTTCTATATTTTTTTGTGTGCTTTTCTACTCCTCTACATCTGAGTAGTTGCTTGTGGCAAATGCATTACCTTTATCAAACTGAAATCTTACTTGGAGTTAATAGTTCCTTTGCTATTTGCTAATAGTTTTAGCTCTACACCGTCCTCTTCGAAACTCTTTGTCTTATCTGTCTGTATATGTATATTGCCTTCTTACATTGGCCGTTATTTTTATGGTACAATAATGCTGCAGCTGTAGCTAAATGACAGTAGTTTAGCATTGCAGCTAAGCCAAAGAACTTGAGAACTGGATTGTCTTTATCGACAACAATAATCATGAGTCCCAAACGTCTCTCTTCTGCTACGGGGAAGCCTACTCACCTAGTCACCAAGGATGAGAAAAGCAAGAAACCAAAAGTTTCAAGAGGATCAAGTGAAAGTTCAGAGGATGATACTGATGCGGAGGTCAGCAAGTGCCTGATTCTTGAATTTTTATCCGTTTTGTCTCCACGTGGTGTAAGTGAGTTCATGTCTATTGTATAAACGGATGTTAGTGAAATTGTTCAGAAAGAGAAGACTGTTGGAACCCAAAATGTCCATCAACATCTAGCTAACATTGAGTCAATGACTGGTCAAGAACTTAGAACAAATTTGAGGTAATGATTTTTGATTATGGAATGAGATTTTTGCTAACTAGTGCAGCGTCCTTGTATTTATTTGCTGTGCTATCATGCAGGAGCATCGGAGCTTCCGTGAAGGGCCGGAAACAAGATCCTGTATATGCTTTGACAGAATCCATTAAAAAGGAGAAAAGTGGTAACCAACTAGCTAGATATGCCCTCTTGTTCATAGCATATAGTTGTTTAGGCGGTGAGAGTATTTAGAGATTTACTGCAGATGCAGGTGAAAGCTTTGTTTGTGGAGCAGATACTTCAAGACAGAATAATACGAAGAATCCTGTTGATGAGAGCGATGCACCAACTATAAGCACCATGTCAGAGGTTTCTGTCATCAATAGGAGTAGGGGAACTGTAAAACGGTCCACATCTAGCAATATAACAAGGACAGTTAAGGCTCAAACTGTTGCTACGGAGAAAAAGTTATCAATCACAACTGAGAAGGTGTCAGGTAATTACAATATTGTTTACTTTTATTTTTCACTTCATTGTTAAAGTGTGAGTGTTCTACTGGTCCCCCATGTTGCAAATGGGAGTACAATAATGATCATAGAGCTGTTGAATTTATTTTTTAGAGATCTCCCCAGTAGCTGAACCTTGGACAGTCCTTGCACATAAAAAGCCTCATAAAGTATGGATTCCGTACAATCCCAAGACATTAAGGCCTCCACTCCTCGATAGAGATTCTTTGTCTATGAAGATAATGTCGTGGAATGTTAATGGTCTTCGAGCATTACTAAAGTTGGAGGGATTTTCTGCTCTTGAGCTTGCCAAGAGAGAAGACTTTGATGTCTTGTGCTTGCAAGAGACCAAGCTGCAGGTAAGAATGTAAATGCAGAAACTGTTGCTTGCACTTATTTGCTACTTGCTAATATGCCTTAGGGATTACAGGACAAAGACGTAGAATCTATCAAGCGATGTCTCTTAGAAGGGTACGAAAGTAGCTTCTGGACATGTAGCCATGCAAAGCTGGGTTATTCTGGCACAGCAATAATCTCACGGGTACACTTTGCTATCGGGTTAAGATTTTATTTTGCTTGCTTTTGTCTACTTACACTGGTGCTATTGACTGGTGGAATATTATGTAACATGATGTAGCTCTCGATTATTAAACAACATACCACATCTGAGTGTTTGGATGTTTCCTGATTGTTGATAACTGTTTGGTTGACTTGTAAAAATAGCCATACATGATACATAATTTTATATGAAAATCAATGGACGTAACTAGTTTGGAATCCACATGAATAATTATGAGTTTGCAGAACTTTCTTATGAATATCAACTTTATAATGCTGGTAAACTAGGTTCTGAACTCCTGATTGTTTGATGCATTGTTCGATGCGTAATTCTAAAACCTTCGCAGTGCTGTATGGTTTCTAGAGTAATTGAATCATAGAACTTATAGTTCGGTTAACTGGGTGGTTATTGAATTTCCAGTAGTTCTTGTTCTGTGTTATCTTCTTTGCTAACGTTTGGTTACTGGTATTAAAGGTAAAACCACTTTCAGTTACCTACGGTTTGGGCATAGAAGATCATGACAGGGAAGGACGAATAGTGACCGCCGAGTTTGATAAATTTTATCTAATATGTGCTTATGTACCCAACTCTGGTGATGGCTTGAAGAGATTGGTAATTTTAGTCGAGACTGTCTAATTTGTTCATGTTTAGATTCTCTAAGCCAGAAGAACACTTGGTTGGTCATAATAAAAGCTGACAAATATTTATCTGTGGGTGCAGTCATACAGGATTATGCAGTGGGATCCGTGTCTTAGCAACTACATGAAAGTAAGAGTCGTGAATGTTTGTCCCATCAATTGCCCAATTCAAGCGAGACAGTGACCATTTTTCCAGTACAGGAGCTGGAGAAGTCTAAACCTGTCATTTTAACCGGTGATTTGAATTGTGCTCATGAGGAAATTGACATCTTCAATCCAGCTGTAAGTGATCTTCATTTATGTTACTCACGCATTCTTCTTCTTTAACCGAAACATCAAAATATGACAGGGGAACAAAAGGAGTGCTGGGTTCACTGACGAAGAAAGGAAGTCATTTGGTACAAACTTGTTGGACAAGGGATTTGTGGATACATTCAGAAGGCAGCATCCGAATACTGTTGGCTACACTTACTGGGGTTATAGGCATGGTGGTAGGAAGACTAACAAAGGTTGTCATATCTCCACTTCATCTCTCTAAGACTAAACTCCATAATTTATTTCATCAAGTATTTCTTTTCTTCACTCTTCTTCTTCTCATCGATCAAATCGTTTGAATAGGCTGGCGGCTGGACTACTTCCTCGTCTCGGAATCCCTAGCTGACAAGGTCTACGACTCTTATATTGTCCCCGATGTCACTGGCAGCGATCACTGTCCAATCGGCCTTATACTCCGCCTGTAGCCTCAACCTGATAAGCCACAAGGAGATTGGATGACATGGGGAAGAACAAGGGAAACGCAGTTTTTACAACAACCCCCTCTTCCTCTCCTCTAGATCTCTAAGGAATGTTGTGGACCGTTCGATCACTTTAAATTTTACGGTGTCCCGAATGAACACAAAGGCTTTTCACTTTTCATTTGTCAAATCCTTTTATGTTTGTTGTCAAGTCTTCTTACCGTCCGGCGAGTCTCCAGTGTAGGCAAACAAATTGTGTTTCACGGGAAGACACGTGGCTGGAGCATTTTACATCTATACAACAATTTGAAATTTTTTACATCTTATGATTAATCTTATTTTTATCTGATAATTAATGAATTTATAATTATGTGTTTTTCTTTTAATATGGAAATATGGATCGAGTACAAACATTACATGGCGGTATTTCATTGGTTGCTTTGTTTTTAAAAAGGATTATACCAAAAATGGCCCTTCTATTATTACAAGTTAACATATGAGCCCCTTTACTATGTTTCTTTCGATTCAAAACCCCCAAACTTTATTGCGATTAACAATCAAGCCTCTCCATATCTCTTTTTATCGCCGGAGTCCGTTTTTAATGAGTCAGCGAGTACATGTTGGTTTATGGGCTGATGTGATGGTGCTGATTGAGATTTTCACATTTTTTTGTTAAACTCTTTATTAAATATGCATATTTTTTTATTGTTTTTTAAGATTTCCGTTTGATAAGAAAATTAGAGCAATATAATTGGAAAAAGAAAATCTGAGTATATAATAATTAAAAAATCATTCATCTCCTTCTCCATCTCTATCACTTGTAGCTCCTTATTAGCTTATTTAATTGGTATTGGTCGCCTGATCGGGATCATTAACTGATGCTTCAATTTGTGTATTTGAGTTTTCGTTATTCTATTTGAATGGTTATTAAACTTCTTTCACTTCCTTGTTTAACTGAAGTTACAGGTTTATGAATTGAAACTGAAGCGGCATAAAGTCATTTCAACAGCTTCCTTACTTTAATAGAAAGTAGGCAATAAGAGGAAAAAAGTGATACAATGTATATAATTATATGTTGCTGGGTCCGATTTTGCTATAACGAGATGAATGTTGGAATTTGAAAAAAATATTTGTACTGAGACGAAGAAATCTTCTCTCTTCCTTTTAGGGCTGTAGTAGATTGAAGGTAAGAAGAAGAACAAATCTCCTCTCTACCTCTATATTGTTTTGATTTCCTTATTGGATGGAATTTTTTTATTACAAATATACACATTAAATAAGGTTGACTAAGATTAGTGGAAATCCCAGTCAGCAACGCTACATCAGTTTATAAACCACCATGTTCGTGCTGACTCATAAACAAGGGACCCTAACGACCAGAAAAGATAGAAAGGGGCTTGATTGTTAATCGGAGCAAAGTTTAGAGATTAAAATCAAAAGAAACATAGTAAATGGGCTCATATGTTAACTTATAATAATAGAAGGGCTAGTTTGGGTATCATCCCTTTTTAAAATAAAATCATGTCATGTTAGCCCCTAAATACGTCAACAAATGCAACATTAACACCCAAGTTTGTTTGATGTAATCTCATTAACTCTCCATCAATTATTTCTATTATTATTTTCCTTCTTTTTTCTTATCTTCTTTATTATTATAAACATGCGATATTCATTTAGCAGTTTCAAACAAAAAAATTTTATTTTACAATTTTAACTTTTCCGAGTGTTTTGTTCAAACTTTATAGACTTCCTTTTTGGCATTATTTTGCCCAACTTGATAGCCACATACTTGATTTTTTTCACCAATTTCTTATTAGACGATATCTATACTACCTCCAACATATTCATGCCTGCCATTGTTTTTCCCCATGCGTCCTCCAAATCGTACTACAAAGTCTATCCTCCCCGCCATCAAACGCCTGTTGATTATTTCTGTCAATCTATACAGTTTAAAACACAAATTGAATACGATTAACAATCATAATCATCAAATCATCAATACACATAGTCATACTCTATCTTAAACATCAACTGGATCCCCCTTTGTTAATTTAAGGAGATGCCTCAATTCTATCAATTAAAACGTACCTGGAAAAAAGGTCGGCGAAGAGTGGAACAAGCAATGGACGAGAGCTTCTAGATTTGTAGAAGCATAAAATCTGCTTGTGGAGAAACAATTCCATCCTACAAATAGATCCATCTTATCTTTTAAAAAAAAATTAAGTCTGAATTTGTTTTTTTTGTTGTTGTTAATAGGGAAATTGATTTTTACCATGATTAAACTTGACTTTTTAGCCAATTTCAATATGTATGTAAAATATTAGTCGATTAGAAAATTTTGAAATTTTTATGTAAAAATGGCTCATTTCCATAGGTGCCTTTAGCAATCGACAAATTTTGTGGAGAAAATACAATTTTTTTAAAAGATTAATATTTGACGTGTATGTTAGGAATGACTAAAAATGGAGGATTCACCATGTTAAACCCTTTAAATAATAGACAAATGAAGATATAAAATATTTCTTAACACGTTAAGTCAATATCGAGTAAAATTGATTTTTAGAGCCATTTGACCAATATTTATAGGGGTTACCATCATGAAACTTGACTTTTTAGCCATTTCCAACATGCATGTCAAATATCAGCTGATTGAAAAAATTTGAAATTTTTATGTCAAAATACCCCTTATCCATAGGTTAACTAACCCCTTCGGAAATTGACAAATTTTGAGGCGGAAATAGAAATTTTTTAAAAAGACTAATGTTTCACGAGTATGTTGGGAATGGTTACAGATAGAGATTTCACCATGTTATGCCCTTCAAATAATAGGCAACTGAAAAGTTCAAAAATATTTTGTTAACACGCTAAAACAATATCGAGCAAAAGTTATTTTTAGATTCATTTAACCATAATTTACAGGGCTTACCATAATGAAACTTGACTTTTTAGCCATTTCCAACGTGCATGTCAAATATTAGCCGATTGAAATTTTTTGAAAGTTTTATGTCAAAATACCTCATTCCCATAGGTTAACAAACCCGTTTGGAAATTGACAAAGTTTGAAGTGAAAACAAAATTTTTTCAAAAAGCCTAATATTTGACGTATATGTTGGGAATGGCTACAAATGGAGGTTTCACCATGTAAATCCCTTCAAATAATAGGCAAATGAAGTTAAAAAATATTTCTTAACACGCTAAAACAATATCGGGCCAAATATATTTTTAGATCCATTTGACCATTATTTACAAAGGTTACCATGATGAAATATGACTTTTAGCCATTTCCAACATGCATGTCAAATATTAGCTGATTGGAAAATTTTATGTCAATATACCTCATTTCCATGGGTTAACTAACCCGTTTGGAAATTAACAAAGTTCGAGGTGAAAATAGAAATTTTTTAAAAAGGCTAATATTTGACGTGTATGTTGGGAATGGTTACAAATGGAGGTTTCACCATGTTATGCCCTTCAAATAATAGGCAAAATGAAGTTCAAAAATATTTCTTAACACGCTAAAACAATATCGAGTAAAAGTTATTTTTAGATCCATTTAACCATTATTTATAGGGTTACCATGATGAAACTTGACTTTTTAGCCATTTCCAACATGCATGTCAAATATTAGCCGATTGGAAAATATTGAAAGTTATATGTCAAAATACCTCATTCCCATAAGTTAACTAACCCGTTTGGAAATTGACAAACTTTGAGGTGAAAATAAAAATATTTCAAAAAGGCTAATATTTGACGTGTATGTTGGGAATGGCTACAAATGGAGGTTTCACCATGTTAAGCACTTCAAATAATAAGCAAATGAAGTTCAAAAATATTTCTTAACACGCTTAGACAATATCAAGTAAAACTTATTTTTAGATCCATTTGATAATTATTTGCAGGGGTTACCATGATAAAACTTGACTTTTTAGCCATTTCCGACATGCATGTCAAATATTAGCTGATTGAAACTTTTTGAAAGTTCTATGTCAAAATACCTCATTTTCCATTGGTTAACTAACCTGTTTGGAAATTGATAAAGTTTGAGGTGAAAATAGAAATTTTTTAAAACGGCTAATATATGACGTGTATGTTGGGAATGGCTACAAATGAAAGTTTCACCATGTTAAGCCCTTCAAATAATAGGCAAATGAAGCTCATAAATATTTCTTAACACGCTAAGAAAATATCAAGTAAAATTGATCTTTTAGATCCATTTGATAATTATTTATAGGGTTACCATGATGAAACTTTACTTTTTAACCATTTCTGACATGCATGTCAAATATTAGAAGATTGAAATTTTTTTGAAATTTTTATGTCAAAATACCTCATTTCCATAGGTTCACTAACCCCTTTGGAAATTGACAACATTTGAGGTGAAAATAGAAATTTTTATAGAAGTCTAATATTTAAATTGTATTTTTGGAATGGCTAAAATGGAGGTTTCACCATCTTAATCCGTTCAAAAAATTGGGAAACGAAGTTAAAAATATTTCTTAACACGCTAAAATAATATGGAGTAAAATTAATTTTTAGATCCATTTGACCATTATTTACAGGGGTTAACATGATGATATTGACTTTTTAGGCATTTCCAAAATGCATTTGAAATATTAGCCAATTTGAAATATTGGAAATTTTTATGTCAAAATACCTCATTTCCATAGGTTAACTAACCCCTTTGGAAATTGACAACATTTGAGGTGAAAATAGAAATATTTAAAGAAGTCTAATATTTGACGTGTATGTTTGGAATGGCTAAAAATGGAGGTTTCACCATCTTAATCCCTTCAAAAAATTGGGAAACGAAGTTAAAAAATGTTTCTTAACACGCTAAAACAATACGGAGTAAAATTGATTTTTAGATCCATTTGACCATTATTTACAGGGGTTCACATGATGATATTGACTTTTTAGCCATTTCAAAAATGCATGTCAAATACTAGCAGATTGAAAAATTTTAAATTTTTTTTGTCAAAATACCCCATTTCCTTAAGTTAACTAACCACTTTGGAAATTGACAAATTTTGAGGTGCAAATAGAAATTTTTTAAAAAGGCTTATATTTGACATGTATGTTGGGAATGGCTAAAAATGGAGATTTGACCATTTTAAGCCCTTCAAATAATAGGGAAATGAAGTTAAAAATATTTAACCATTGTTTAACTTCATTTCCCTGTTATTTGAAGGGGTTAAGATGGTGAAACCTCCATTTGTAGCCATTCCCAACATACACGTGAAATATTAGCCTTCTTTAAAAATTTCTATTTCACCTCAAACTTTGTCAATTTCCAAACGGGTTAGTTAACCTTTGGAAATGACCTATTTTGACATAAAAATATCAAAATTTCTGAATCGGCTAATATTTGACATGCATGTTGGAAATGGCTAAATAGTCAATTTCATCATGGTAACTTCTGTAAATAATGGTCAAATGGATCTAAAAATTAATTTTACTCCATATTGACTTAGAGTCTTAAGAAATATTTTTTAACTTCATTTGCCTATTATTTGAAGGGCTTAAGATGGTGAAACCTCCATTTATAGCCATTCCGAATATATACGTCAAATATGAGCCGTTTTAAAAACTTCTATTTGCACCTCAAAATTTGTGAATTTCCAAAGGGGTTAGTTAATCTATGGAAATGAGGTATTTTGACAAAAAAATTTGAATCGGCTAACATTTGACATGCATGTTGGAAATGGCTAAAAAGTCAATTTCGTCATGGTAACCGTGTAAATAATGGCTAAACGGATCTAAAAATCAATTTTAGTCCATATTGAGTTAGGGTGATAAGAAATATTGTTTAAATTTATTTCCCAATTATTTGAAGGGGTTAAGATGGTGAAACCTCCATTTGTAGCCATTCCCAACATACACGTGAAATATTAGCCTTCTTTAAAAATTTCTATTTTCACCTCAAACTTTGTCAATTTCCAAACGGGTTAGTTAACCTATGGAAATGACCTATTTTGACATAAAAATATAAAAATTTCTCAATCGGCTAATATTTGACATGCATGTTGGAAATGGCTAAATAGTCAATTTCATCATGGTAACTTCTGTAAATAATGGTCAAATGGATCTAAAAATTAATTTTACTCCATATTGACTTAGAGTGTTAAGAAATATTTTTTAACTTCATTTGCCTATTATTTAAAGGGCTTAAGATGGTGAAACCTCCATTTATAGCCATTCCAAACATATTCTTCAAATATGAGCCGTTTTAAAAACTTCTATTTGCACCTCAAAATTTTTGAATTTCCGAAGGGATAAGTTAATCTATGGAAATGAGGTATTTTGACAAAAAAATTTCGATCGGCTAACATTTTACATGCATGTCGGAAATGGCTAAAAAGCCAATTTCGTCATGGTAACCGTGTAAATAATGGCTAAACGGATCTAAAAATCAATTTTAGTCCATATTGAGTTAGGGTGGTAAGAAATATTGTATAACTTCATTTCCCAATTATTTAAAGGGGTTAAGATGGTGAAACCTCCATTTGTAGCCATTCCCAACATACACGTCAAAATATTAGCCTTCTTTAAAAATTTCTATTTTCACCACAAACTTTGTCAATTTCCAAACGGGTTAGTTAACCTATGGAAATGACCTATTTTGATATAAAAATTTCAAAATTTCTCAATCGGCTAAAATTTGACATGCATGTTGGAAATGGATAAATAGTCAATTTCAACATTGGTAAACTCTGTAAATAATGGTAAATGGATCTAAAAATCAATTTTACTCCATATTGACTTAGAATGTTTAGACATATTTTTTAACTTCGTTGGCCTATTATTTGAAGGGCGTAAGATGGTGAAACCTCCATTTGCAGTCATTCCCAACATAACCGTCAAATATGAGCCGTGTAAAAAAATATCTATTTGCACCTCAAAATTTGTCAATTTCCAAAGGGGTTAGTTAACCTATGGAAATGAGGTGTTTTGATATAAAAATTTCAATCGGCGAATATTTGACATGCATGTTGAAAATGGCTAGAAAGTCAATTTCTTCATGGTAACCCTGTAAATAATGGGGAAACGGATATAAAAATCAATTTTAGTCCATATTGAGTTAGGGTGATCAGAAATATTGTTTAACTTCATTTCCCAATTATTTAAAGGGGTTAAGATGGTGAAAGCTCCATTTGTAGCCATTCCCAACATACACGTGAAATATTAGCCTTCATTAAAAATTTCTATTTTCACGTCAAACTTGGTCAATTTCCAAACGGGTTAGTTAACCTATGGAAATGACCTATTTTGACATAAAAATATAAAAATTTCTCAATCGGCTAATATTTGATATACATGTTGGAAATGGCTAAATAGTCAATTTCATCATTGTAACTTCTGTAAATAATTGTCAAATGGATCTAAAAATTAATTTTACTCCATATTGACTTAGAGTGTTAAGAAATATATAACTTCATTTGCCTATTATTTCAAGGGCTTAAGATGGTGAAACCTCCATTTATAGCCTTTCCGAACATATACGTCAAATATGAGCCGTTTTAAAAACTTCTATTTGCACCTCAAAATTTGTGAATTTCCAAAGGGGTTAGTTAATCTATGGAAATGAGGTATTTTGACAAAAAAATTTCAATCGGCTAACATTTGACATGCATGTTGGAAATGGCTAAAAAGTAAATTTCGTCATGGTAACCGTGTAAATAATGGCTAAACGGATATAAAAATCAATTTTAGTCCATATTGAGTTAGGGTGGTAAGAAATATTGTTTAACTTCATTTCCCAATTATTTAAAAGGGTTAAGATGGTGAAACCTCCATTTGTAGCCATTCCCAACATACACGTCAAAATATTAGCCTTCTTTATAAATTTCTATTTTCACCTCAAACTTTGTCAATTTCCAAACGGGTTAGTTAACCTATGGAAATGACCTATTTTGACATAAAAATATAAAAATTTCTCAATCGGCTAATATTTGATATACATGTTGGAAATGGCTAAATAGTCAATTTCATCATGGTAACTTCTGTAAATAATGGTCAAATGGATCTAAAAATTAATTTTACTCCATATTGACTTAGAGTGTTAAGAAATGTTTTTTAACTTCGTTTGCCTAATATTTGAAGGGCTTAAGATGGTGAAAACTCCATTTGTAGTGATTCCAGACACATACGTCAAATAATAGTCTTCTTGAAAAAATTTTATTTTCACGTCAAACGTTGTCAATTTCCAAAGGGGTTACTTAACCTATGGAAATAAGATATTTTGACATAAAAATGTCAAAATTTCTCAATCGGCCAATATTTAACATGCATGTCGAAAATGGCTAAAAAGTCAATTTCATCATGGTAACCCCTTTAAATAATGGTCAAATGAATATAAAAATAAATTTTACTCCATTTTGTTTTAGCGTGTTAAGAAATAATTTTTAACTTTGTTTGCCAATTATTTGTAGTGCTTAAGATCGTGAAACCTCTATTTGTAGCAATTCCCAACATACACGTGAAATAATAGCCTTGTTTAAAAGTTTCTATTTGCACCTCAAAATTTGTTAATTTCCAAAGGGGTTAGTTAACCTATGGAAATGAGGTATTTTGACATAAAAACTTCAAAATTATTCAATCGGCTAATATTTGATATGCATGTTCGAAATGGCTATAAAGTAAATTACATCACGGTAACCAATGTAAAAAATGGTCAAATGGATCTAAAAATCAATTTTACTCCATATTGACTTGAAGTGTTAAGAAATATTTTTTAACTTCGTTTGCCTAATATTTGAAAGGCTAAAGATGGTGAAACCTCCATTTGTAGCCATTCCCAACATACACGTGAAATAATAGCCTTGTTTAAAAGTTTCTGTTTGGACCTCAAAATTTGTTAATTTCCAAAGGGGTTAGTTAACCTATGGAAATGAGGTATTTTGACATAAAAATTTCAAAATTATTCAATCGGCTAATATTTGACATGCATGTTTGAAATGGCTAAAAAGTAAATTACACCATGCTAACCCCTATAAATAATGGTCAAATGGGTCTAAAAATATATTTGACTCCATATTGACTTACAGTGTTAAGAAATATTTTTATAACTCGTTTTCCTATTATTTGAAGGGATTAAGATGGTGAAACGTCCATTTGTAGGCATTCCCAACATACACGTCAAATATGAGCCTCTTTAAATTATTTCTATTTCCACCTACAAAATTTTCAATTTTTAAAAGGGTTAGTTAACCTATGGACTTGAGATATTTTGATATAAAAATATAAAAATTATTCAATCGGCTAATATATGATATGCATGTTCGAAATGGCTAAAAAGTAAATTACATCATGGTAACCTGTGTAAAAAATGGTCAAATGGATCTAAAAATCAATTTTCCTCCATATTGACGTAAAGTGTTAAGAAATATTTTTTAACTTCGTTTCCCTAATATTTGAAGGGTTTAAGATGGTGAAACCTCCCATTGTAGCCATTCCCAACATATATGTCAAATAATAGCCTTCTTTAAAAATTTCTATTTTCACGTCAAACGTTGTCAATTTCAAAAGGGGTCGAGTTAACTTACGGAAATGAGATATTTTGACATAAAAATTTCAAAATTTCTCTATCGGCCAATATTTGACATGCATGTCGAAAATGGCTAAAAAGTCAATTTCATCATGATAATCCCCGTAAATAATGGTCAAATGGATCTAAAAATCAATTTTACTCCATATTGTTTTAGCGTGTTAAAATATATTTTTTAACTTCGTTTGCCTATTATTTGTAGTGCTTAAGATCGTGAAACCTCTATTTGTAGCCATTCCCAACATACACGTGAAATAATAGCCTTCTTTAAAAATTTCTATTTTCACCGCAAACGTTATCAATTTCCAAACGGGTTAGTTAACCTATGGAAATGAGGTATTTTGACATAAATATTTCAAAATTATTCAATCGGCTAATATTTGATATGCATGTTCGAAATGGCTAAAACGTAAATTACATCATGCTAACCCCTGTAAATAATGGTGAAATGGATCTAAAAATATATTTTACTCCATATTGACTTAGAGTGTTAAGAAATATTTTTTAACTTCGTTTGCCTAATATTTGAAGGGCTTAAGATGGTTAAACCTCCCTTTGTAGCCATTCCCAACATATACGTCAAATAATAGCCTTCTTTAAAAATTTCTATTTTCACCTCAAACGTTGTCAATTTCAAAAGGGGTTAGTTAACCTATGGAAATGAGATATTTTGACATAAAAATTTCAAAATTTCTCTATTGGCCAATATTTGACATGCATGTCGAAAATGGCTAAAAAGTCAATTTCATCATGGTAACCCCTGTAAATAATGGTCAAATGGATCTAAAAATAAATTTTACTCCATATTGTTTTAGCGTGTTAAAATATATTTTTTTAACTTCGTTTGCCTATTATTTGAAAGGCTTAAGATGGTGAAACCTCCATTTGTAGCCATTCTAAACATACACGTCAAATATGAGCCTATATAAAATAATTTCTATTTGCACCTGAAAATTTTTTAATTTCGAAAGGGGTTAGTTAACCTATGGAAATGAGGTATTTTGACATAAAAATTTCAAAATTATTCAATCGGCTAATATTTGATATGCATGTTCGAAATGGCTGAAAAGTAACTTACATCATGGTAACCTATGTAAAAATGGTCAAATGGATCTAAAAATAAATTTTACTCCATATTGATTTAAAGTGTTAAGAAATATTTTTCAACTTCATTTGCCTAATATTTGAAGGACTTAAAATGGTGAAACGTCCATTTGTAGCCATTCCCAACATATACGTCAAATAATAGCCTTCTTTAAAAATTTCTATTTTCACGTTAAACGTTGTCAATTTCCAAAGGGGTGAGTTAACCTATGGAAATGACATATTTTGACATAAAAATTTCAAAATTTCTCAATCGGCCAATATTTGACATGCATGTCGAAAATGGCTTAAAAGTCAATTTCATCATGGTAACCCTTGTAAATAATGGTCAAATGGATATAAAAATCAATTTTACTCCATTTTGTTTTAGCGTGTTAAGAAATAATTTTTAACTTCGTTTGCCTATTATTTGTAGTGCTTAAGGTCGTGAAACCTCTATTTGTAGCCATTCCCAACATACACGTGAAATAATAGCCTTGTTCCAAAGTTTCTATTTGCACCTCAAAATTTGTTAATTTCCAAAGGGGTTAGTTAACCAATGGAAATGAGGTATTTTGATATAAAATTTTCAAAATTATTCAATCGGCTAACATTTGATATGCATGTTCGAAATGGCTAAAAAGTAAATTACATCATGGTAACCCGTGTAAAAATAGTCAAATGGATCTAAAAATAAATTTTACTCCATATTGATTTAAAGTATGAAGAAATATTTTTCAATTTCGTTTGCCTAATATTTGAAGGGCTTAAGATGGTGAAACCTCCATTTGTAGCGATTCCTAACATATACGTCAAATAATAGCCTTCTTTAAAAATTTCTATTTTCACGTCAAACGTTGCCAATTTCCAAAGGGCTCACTTAACCTATGTAAATGACATATTTTGACATAAACATTTCAAAATTTCTCAATCGGCCAATATTTGACATGCATGTCGAAAATGGCATAAAAGTCAATTTCATCATGGTAACCCCTGTAAATAATAGTCAAATGGATATAAAAATCAATTTTACACCATATTGTTTTAGCGTGTTAAGAAATATTTTTTAACTCGTTTGCCTATTATTTGTAGTGCTTAAGGTCGTGAAACCTCTATTTGTAGCCATTCCCAACATACACGTGAAATAATAGCCTTGTTCCAAAGTTTCTATTTGCACCTCAAAATTTGTTAATTTCCAAAGGGGTTAGTTAACCAATGGAAATGAGGTATTTTGACATAAAATTTTCAAAATTATTCAATCGGCTAACATTTGATATGCATGTTCGAAATGGCTAAAAAGTAAATTACATCATGGTAACCCGTGTAAAAATAGTCAAATGGATCTAAAAATCAATTTTCCTCCATATTGACGTAAAGTGTTAAGAAATATTTTTTAACTTCGTTTCCCTAATATTTGAAGGGTTTAAGATGGTGAAACCTCCCATTGTAGCCATTCCCAACATATATGTCAAATAATAGCCTTCTTTAAAAATTTCTATTTTCACGTCAAACGTTGTCAATTTCAAAAGGGGTCAGTTAACTTACGGAAATGAGATATTTTGACATAAAAATTTCAAAATTTCTCTATCGGCCAATATTTGACATGCATGTCGAAAATGGCTAAAAAGTCAATTTCATCACGATAATCCCTGTAAATAATGGTCAAATGGATCTAAAAATCAATTTTACTCCATATTGTTTTAGCGTGTTAAAATATATTTGTTAACTTCGTTTGCCTATTATTTATAGTGCTTAAGATCGTGAAACCTCTATTTGTAGCCATTCCCAACATACACGTGAAATAATAGCCTTCTTTAAAAATTTCTATTTTCACCGCAAACGATATCAATTTCCAAACGGGTTAGTTAACCTATGGAAATGAGGTATTTTGACATAAATATTTCAAAATTATTCAATCGGCTAATATTTGATATGCATGTTCGAAATGGCTAAAACGTAAATTACATCATGCTAACCCTTGTAAATAATGGTGAAATGGATCTAAAAATTTATTTTACTCCATATTGACTTAGAGTGTTAAGAAATATTTTTTAACTTCGTTTGCCTAATATTTGAAGGGCTTAAGATGGTTAAACCTCCCTTTGTAGCCATTCCCAACATATACGTCAAATAATAGCCTTCTTTAAAAATTTCTATTTTCACCTCAAACGTTGTCAATTTCAAAAGGGGTTAGTTAACCTATGGAAATGAGATATTTTGACATAAAAATTTCAAAATTTCTCTATTGGCCAATATTTGACATGCATGTCGAAAATGGCTAAAAAGTCAATTTCATCATGGTAACCCCCGTAAATAATGGTCAAATGGATCTAAAAATAAATTTTACTCCATATTGTTTTAGCGTGTTAAAATATATTTTTTTAACTTCGTTTGCCTATTATTTGAAAGGCTTAAGATGGTGAAACCTCCATTTGTAGCCATTCTAAACATACACGTCAAATATGAGCCTATATAAAATAATTTCTATTTGCACTCGAAAATTTTTTAATTTCGAAAGGGGTTAGTTAACCTATGGAAATGAGGTATTTTGACATAAAAATTTCAAAATTATTCAATCGGCTAATATTTGATATGCATGTTCGAAATGGCTGAAAAGTAACTTACATCATGGTAACCTATGTAAAAATGGTCAAATGGATCTAAAAATAAATTTTACTCCATATTGATTTAAAGTGTTAAGAAATATTTTTCAACTTCATTTGCCTAATATTTGAAGGGCTTAAGATGGTGAAACGTCCATTTGTAGCCATTCCCAACATATACGTCAAATAATAGCCTTCTTTAAAAATTTCTATTTTCACGTTAAACGTTGTCAATTTCCAAAGGGGTGAGTTAACCTATGGAAATGACATATTTTGACATAAAAATTTCAAAATTTCTCAATCGGCCAATATTTGACATGCATGTCGAAAATGGCTTAAAAGTCAATTTCATCATGGTAACCCTTGTAAATAATGGTCAAATGGATATAAAAATCAATTTTACTCCATTTTGTTTTAGCGTGTTAAGAAATATTTTTTAACTCGTTTGCCTATTATTTGTAGTGCTTAAGGTCGTGAAACCTCTATTTGTAGCCATTCCCAACATACACGTGAAATAATAGCCTTGTTCCAAAGTTTCTATTTGCACCTCAAAATTTGTTAATTTCCAAAGGGGTTAGTTAACCAATGGAAATGAGGTATTTTGACATAAAATTTTCAAAATTATTCAATCGGCTAACATTTGATATGCATGTTCGAAATGGCTAAAAAGTAAATTACATCATGGTAACCCGTGTAAAAATGGTCAAATGGATCTAAAAATAAATTTTACTCCATATTGATTTAAAGTATGAAGAAATATTTTTCAATTTCGTTTGCCTAATATTTGAAGGGCTTAAGATGGTGAAACCTCCATTTGTAGCGATTCCCAACATATACGTCAAATAATAGCCTTCTTTAAAAATTTCTATTTTCACGTCAAACGTTATAAATTTCCAAAGGGCTCACTTAACCTATGTAAATGACATATTTTGACATAAACATTTCAAAATTTCTCAATCGGCCAATATTTGACATGCATGTCGAAAATGGCATAAAAGTCAATTTCATCATGGTAACCCCTGTAAATAATAGTCAAATGGATATAAAAATCAATTTTACACCATATTGTTTTAGCGTGTTAAGAAATATTTTTTAACTCGTTTGCCTATTATTTGTAGTGCTTATGGTCGTGAAACCTCTATTTGTAGCCATTCCCAACATACACGTGAAATAATAGCCTTGTTCCAAAGTTTCTATTTGCACCTCAAAATTTGTTAATTTCCAAAGGGGTTAGTTAACCAATGGAAATGAGGTATTTTGACATAAAATTTTCAAAATTATTCAATCGGCTAACATTTGATATGCATGTTCGAAATGGCTAAAAAGTAAATTACATCATGGTAACCCGTGTAAAAATAGTCAAATGGATCTAAAAATCAATTTTCCTCCATATTGACGTAAAGTGTTAAGAAATATTTTTTAACTTCGTTTCCCTAATATTTGAAGGGTTTAAGATGGTGAAACCTCCCATTGTAGCCATTCCCAACATATATGTCAAATAATAGCCTTCTTTAAAAATTTCTATTTTCACGTCAAACGTTGTCAATTTCAAAAGGGGTCAGTTAACTTACGGAAATGAGATATTTTGACATAAAAATTTCAAAATTTCTCTATCGGCCAATATTTGACATGCATGTCGAAAATGGCTAAAAAGTCAATTTCATCATGATAATCCCTGTAAATAATGGTCAAATGGATCTAAAAATCAATTTTACTCCATATTGTTTTAGCGTGTTAAAATATATTTTTTAACTTCGTTTGCCTATTATTTGTAGTGCTTAAGATCGTGAAACCTCTATTTGTAGCCATTCCCAACATACACGTGAAATAATAGCCTTCTTTAAAAATTTCTATTTTCACCGCAAACGTTATCAATTTCCAAACGGGTTAGTTAACCTATCGAAATGAGGTATTTTGACATAAATATTTCAAAATTATTCAATCGGCTAATATTTGATATGCATGTTCGAAATGGCTAAAACGTAAATTACATCATGCTAACCCCTGTAAATAATGGTGAAATGGATCTAAAAATATATTTTACTCCATATTGACTTAGAGTGTTAAGAAATATTTTTTAACTTCGTTTGCCTAATATTTGAAGGGCTTAAGATGGTTAAACCTCCCTTTGTAGCCATTCCCAAAATATACGTCAAATAATAGCCTTCTTTAAAAATTTCTATTTTCACCTCAAACGTTGTCAATTTCAAAAGGGGTTAGTTAACCTATGGAAATGAGATATTTTGACATAAAAATTTCAAAATTTCTCTATTGGCCAATATTTGACATGCATGTCGAAAATGGCTAAAAAGTCAATTTCATCATGGTAACCCCTGTAAATAATGGTCAAATGGATCTAAAAATCAATTTTACTCCATATTGTTTTAGCGTGTTAAAATATATTTTTTAACTTCGTTTGCCTATTATTTGTAGTGCTTAAGATCGTGAAACCTCTATTTGTAGCCATTCCCAACATACACGTGAAATAATAGCCTTCTTTAAAAATTTCTATTTTCACCGCAAACGTTATCAATTTCCAAACGGGTTAGTTAACCTTTGGAAATGAGGTATTTTGACATAAATATTTCAAAATTATTCAATCGGCTAATATTTGATATGCATGTTCGAAATGGCTAAAACGTAAATTACATCATGCTAACCCCTGTAAATAATGGTGAAATGGATCTAAAAATATATTTTACTCCATATTGACTTAGAGTGTTAAGAAATATTTTTTAACTTCGTTTGCCTAATATTTGAAGGGCTTAAGATGGTTAAACCTCCCTTTGTAGCCATTCCCAACATATACGTCAAATAATAGCCTTCTTTAAAAATTTCTATTTTCACCTCAAACGTTGTCAATTTCAAAAGGGGTTAGTTAACCTATGGAAATGAGATATTTTGACATAAAAATTTCAAAATTTCTCTATTGGCCAATATTTGACATGCATGTCGAAAATGGCTAAAAAGTCAATTTCATCATGGTAACCCCTGTAAATAATGGTCAAATGGATCTAAAAATAAATTTTACTCCATATTGTTTTAGCGTGTTAAAATATATTTTTTTAACTTCGTTTGCCTATTATTTGAAAGGCTTAAGATGGTGAAACCTCCATTTGTAGCCATTCTATACATACACGTCAAATATGAGCCTATAAAAAATAATTTCTATTTGCACCTGAAAATTTTTTAATTTCGAAAGGGGTTCGTTAACCTATGGAAATGAGGTATTTTGACATAAAAATTTCAAAATTATTCAATCGGCTAATATTTGATATGCATGTTCGAAATGGCTGAAAAGTAACTTACATCATGGTAACCTATGTAAAAATGGTCAAATGGATCTAAAAATAAATTTTACTCCATATTGATTTAAAGTGTTAAGAAATATTTTTCAACTTCATTTGCCTAATATTTGAAGGGCTTAAGATGGTGAAACGTCCATTTGTAGCCATTCCCAACATATACGTCAAATAATAGCCTTCTTTAAAAATTTCTATTTTCACGTTAAACGTTGTCAATTTCCAAAGGGGTGAGTTAACCTATGGAAATGACATATTTTGACATAAAAATTTCAAAATTTCTCAATCGGCCAATATTTGACATGCATGTCGAAAATGGCTTAAAAGTCAATTTCATCATGGTAACCCTTGTAAATAATGGTCAAATGGATATAAAAATCAATTTTACTCCATTTTGTTTTAGCGTGTTAAGAAATAATTTTTAACTTCGTTTGCCTATTATTTGTAGTGCTTAAGGTCGTGAAACCTCTATTTGTAGCCATTCCCAACATACACGTGAAATAATAGCCTTGTTCCAAAGTTTCTATTTGCACCTCAAAATTTGTTAATTTCCAAAGGGGTTAGTTAACCAATGGAAATGAGGTATTTTGACATAAAATTTTCAAAATTATTCAATCGGCTAACATTTGATATGCATGTTCGAAATGGCTAAAAAGTAAATTACATCATGGTAACCCGTGTAAAAATAGTCAAATGGATCTAAAAATAAATTTTACTCCATATTGATTTAAAGTATGAAGAAATATTTTTCAATTTTGTTTGCCTAATATTTGAAGGGCTTAAGATGGTGAAACCTCCATTTGTAGCGATTCCCAACATATACGTCAAATAATAGCCTTCTTTAAAAATTTCTATTTTCACGTCAAACGTTGTCAATTTCCAAAGGGCTCACTTAACCTATGTAAATGACATATTTTGACATAAACATTTCAAAATTTCTCAATCGGCCAATATTTGACATGCATGTCGAAAATGGCATAAAAGTCAATTTCATCATGGTAACCCCTATAAATAATAGTCAAATGGATATAAAAATCAATTTTACACCATATTGTTTTAGCGTGTTAAGAAATATTTTTTAACTCGTTTGCCTATTATTTGTAGGGCTTAAGATGGTGAAACATCCATTTGTAGCCATTCCCAACATACACGTCAAATATGAGCCTCTTTAAATTATTTCTATTTGCACCTGAAAACTTTTTAATTTCCAAAGGGGTTAGTTAACCAATGGAAATGAGGTATTTTGACATAAAAATTTCAAAATTATTCAATCGGCTAATATTTGATATGCATGTTCGAAATGGCTAAAAAGTAAATTACATCATGGTAACCCGTGTAAAAATGGTCAAATGGATCTAAAAATAAATTTTACTCCATATTGATTTAAAGTGTTAAGAAATATTTTTCAATTTCGGTTGCCTAATATTTGAAGGGCTTAAGATGCTGAAACCTCCATTTGTAGCGATTCCCAACATATACGTCAAATAATAGCCTTCTTTAAAAATTTCTATTTTCACGTCAAACGTTGTCAATTTCCAAAGGGCTCAGTTAACCGATGCAAATGACATATTTTGACATAAACATTTCAAAATTTCTCAATCGGCCAATATTTGACATGCATGTCGAAAATGGCATAAAAGTCAATTTCATCATGGTAACCCCTGTAAATAATAGTCAAATGGATATAAAAATCAATTTTACACCATATTGTTTTAGCGTGTTAAGAAATATTTTTTAACTTTGTTTGCCAATTATTTATAGTGCTTAATATCGTGAAACCTCTATTTGTAGCAATTCCCAACATACACGTGAAATAATAGCGTTGTTTAAAAGTTTCTATTTGCATCTCAAAATTTGTAAATTTCCAAAGTGGTTAGTTAACCAATGGAAATGAGGTATTTTGACATAAAAATTTCAAAATTATTCAATCGGCTAATATTTGACATGCATGTTTTAAATGGTTAAAAAGTAAATTACATCATGCTAACCCTTGTAAATAATGGTCAAATGGATCTAAAAATATATTTTACTCCATATTGACTTAGCGTGTTAAGAAATATTTTTTAACTTCGTTTGCCTATTATTTGAAGGGCTTAAGATCGTGAAACCTCTATTTGTACCCATTCCCAACATACGCATGAAATAATAGCCTTCTTTAAAAATTTCAATTTTCACCGTAAACGTTGTCAATTTCGAAACGGGTTAGTTAACCTATGGAAATGAGGTATTTTGACATAAAAGTTTCAAAATTTCTCAATCGGCTAATATTTGACATGCATGTTGAAAATGGCTAAAAAGTCAATTTCATCATGGTAACCACTGTCAATAATGGTCAAATGGATCTAAAAATAAATTTTACTCCATATTGTTATAGTGTGTTAAGAAATATTTTCCAACTTCGTTTGCCTATTATTAGAAGGGTTTAAGATGGTGAAACTTCCATTTGTAGCCATTCCCAATATACACGTCAATTAATAGCCTTCTTTAAAAATTTCTATTTTCACCTCAAACGTTGTCAATTTCCAAAGGGGTTAGTTAACGTATGGAAATGAGGTATTTTGACATAAAAATTTGAAAAAAAATTTATTCAGCTAATATTTGATATGCATGTTGGGAATGGCTAAATAGGTAAATTTCATCATGGTAACCTAGAAAATAATGGTGACACGGATCTAAAAATAAATTTTACTCCATATTGACTTAGTGTGGTAAGAATTATTGGTTAACATCATTTGACTATTATTTGAAGGGGTTAAGATGGTGAAATCTCCATTTGAAGCCATTCCCAACATACACGGCAAATATTACCCTTCTTTAAAAATTACTATTTTCACCGTAAACGTTGTCAATTTCGATACAGGTTAGTGAACCTATGGAAATGAGGTATTTTGACATAAAAATTTAAAAATTACTCCATCGGCTAATATTTAACATACATGCTGGAAACGGCTAAAAAGTCAATTTCATCATGGTAAACCCCGTAAATAATGGTCCAATGGAACTAAAAATCAATTTTACACTATATTGTTTTAGCGTGTTAAGAAATATTTTTTAACTTCGTTTGCCTATTATTTCAAGGGTTTAAGATGGTGAAACCTCCATTTGTAGCCATTCCCAACATACACGTCAAATATGAGCCTCTTTAATAAATTTCTATTTGCACTTCAACATTTGTTAATTTCCAAAGGGGTTAGTTAACCTATGGAAATGCGGTATGTTGACATAAAAATTTCAAAATTATTCAATCGGCTAATATTTGACATGCATGTTTTAAATGGTTAAAAAGTAAATTACATCATGCTAACCCTCGTAAATAATGGTCAAATGGATCTAAAAATATATTTTACTCCATATTGACTTAGCGTGTTAAGAAATATTTTTTAACTTCGTTTGCCTATTATTTGAAGGGTTTAAGATCGTGAAACCTCTATTTGTACCCATTCCAACATACACATGAAATAATAACCTTCTTTAAAAATTTCTATTTTCACCGTAAACGTTGTCAATTTCGAAACGGGTTAGTTAACCTATGGAAATGAGGTATTTTGACATAAAAATTTCAAAATTTCTCCATCGGCTAATATTTAACATACATGTTGGAAACGGCTAAAAAGTAAATTTCATCATGGTAACCCCCGTAAATAATGGTCAAATGGAACTAAAAATCAATTTTACACCATATTGTTTTAGCGTGTTAAGAATTATTTTTTAACTTCATTTGCCTATTATTTAAAGGGTTTAAGATGGTGAAACCTCCATTTGTAGTCATTCCCAACATACACGTCAAATATGAGCCTCTTTAATAAATTTCTATTTGCACCTCAAAATTTGTTAATTTCCAAAGGGGTTAGTTAACCTATGTAAATGAGGTACTTTGACATAAAAATTTCAAAATTATTCAATCGGCTAATATTTGACATGCATGTTTTAAATGGTTAAAAAGTAAATTACATCATGCTAACCCCTGTAAATAATGGTCAAATGGATCTAAAAATATATTTTACTCCATATTGACTTAGCGTGTTAAGAAATATTTTTTAACTTCGTTTGCCTATTATTTGAAGGGTTTAAGATCGTGAAACCTCTATTTGTACCCATTCCAACATACACATGAAATAATAACCTTCTTTAAAAATTTGTATTTTCACCGTAAACGTTGTCAATTTCGAAACGGGTTAGTTAACCTATGGAAATGAGGTATTTTGGCATAAAAATTTCAAAATTTCTCCATCGGCTAATATATATCATACATGTTGGAAACGGCTAAAAAGTAAATTTCATCATCGTAACCCCCGTAAATAATGGTCAAATGGAACTAAAAATCAATTTTACACCATATTGTTTTAGCGTGTTAAGAAATATTTTTTAACATCGTTTGCCTATTAGTTGAAGGGTTTAAGATGGTGAAACCTCCATTTGTAGCCATTCCCAACATACACGTCAAATATGAGCCTCTTTAATAAATTTCTATTTGCACCTCAAAATTTGTTAATTTCCAAAGGGGTTAGTTAACCTATGGAAATGAGGTACTTTGACATAAAAATTTCAAAATTATTCAATCGGCTAATATTTGACATGCATGTTTTAAATGGTTAAAAAGTAAATTACATCATGCTAACCCTTGTAAATAATGGTCAAATGGATCTAAAAATATATTTTACTCCATATTGACTTAGCGTGTTAAGAAATATTTTTTAACTTCGTTTGCCTATTATTTGAAGGATTTAAGATCGTGAAACCTCTATTTGTACCCATTCCAACATACACATGAAATAATAACCTTCTTTAAAAATTTCTATTTTCACCGTAAACGTTGACAATTTCGAAACGGGTTAGTTAACCTATGGAAATGAGGTATTTTGACATAAAAATTTCAAAATTTCTCCATCGGCTAATATTTAACATACATGTTGGAAACGGCTAAAAAGTAAATTTCATCATCGTAACCCCCGTAAATAATGGTCCAATGGAACTAAAAATCAATTTTACACAATATTGTTTTAGCGTGTTAAGAATTATTTTTTAACTTCGTTTGCCTATTATTTCAAGGGTTTAAGATGGTGAAACCTCCATTTGTAGCCATTCCCAACATACACGTCAAATATGAGCCTCTTTAATAAATTTCTATTTGCACCTCAAAATTTGTTAATTTCCAAAGGGGTTAGTTAACGTATGGAAATGCGGTATGTTGACATAAAAATTTCAAAATTATTCAATCCGCTAATATTTGACATGCATGTTTTAAATGGTTAAAAAGTAAATTACATCATGCTAACCCCTGTAAATAATGGTCAAATGGATCTAAAAATATATTTTACTCCATATTGACTTAGCGTGTTAAGAAATATTTTTTAACTTCGTTTGCCTATTATTTGAAGGGTTTAAGATCGTGTAACCTCTATTTGTACCCATTCCAACATACACATGAAATAATAACCTTCTTTAAAAATTTCTATTTTCACCGTAAACGTTGTCAATTTCGAAACGGGTTAGTTAACCTATGGAAATGAGGTATTTTTACATAAAAATTTCAAAATTTCTCCATCGGCTAATATTTAACATACATGTTGGAAACGGCTAAAAAGTAAATTTCATCATCGTAACCCCCGTAAATAATGGTCAAATGGAACTAAAAATCAATTTTACACCATATTGTTTTAGCGTGTTAAGAAATATTTTTTAACTTCGTTTGCCTATTATTTCAAGGGTTTAAGATGGTGAAACCTCCATTTGTAGCCAATCCCAACATACACGTCAAATATGAGCCTCTTTAATAAATTTCTATTTGCACCTCAAAATTTGTTAATTTCCAAAGGGGTTAGTTAACCTATGGAAATGAGGTATTTTGACATAAAAATTTCAAAATTATTTAATCGGCTAATATTTGACATGCATGTTTGAAATGGCTAAAAAGTAAATTACATCATGCTAACCCCTGTAAATAATGGTCAAATGGATCTAAAAATATATTTTACTCCATATTGACTTAGCGTGTTAAGAAATATTTTTTAACTTCGTTTGCCTATTACTTGAAGGGGTTAAGATGGTGAAATCTCCATTTGAAGCCATTCCCAACATACACGACAAATATTACCCTTCTTTAAAAATTTCTATTTTCACCGTAAACGTTGTCAATTTCGAAACGGGTTAGTTAAGCTATGGAAATGAGGTATTTTGACATAAAAATTTCAAAATTACTCCATCGGCTAATATTTAACATACATGTTGGAAACGGCTAAAAAGTCAATTTCATCAAGGTAACCCCCGTAAATAATGGTCCAATGGAACTAAAAATCAATTTTACACAATATTGTTTTAGCGTGTTAAGAAATATTTTTTAACTTCGTTTGCCTATTATTTCAAGGGTTTAAGATGGTGAAACCTCCATTTGTAGCCATTCCCAACATACACGTCAAATATGAGCCTCTTTAATAAATTTCTATTTGCACCTCAAAATTTGTTAATTTCCAAAGGGGTTAGTTAACCTATGGAAATGCGGTATGTTGACATAAAAATTTCAAAATTATTCAATCGGATAATATTTGACATGCATGTTTTAAATGGTGAAAAACTAAATTACATCATGCTAACCCCTGTAAATAATGGTCAAATGGATCTAAAAATATATTTTACTCCATATTGACTTAGCGTGTTAAGAAATATTTTTTAACTTCGTTTGCCTATTATTTGAAGGGCTTAAGATCGTGAAACCTCTATTTGTACCCATTCCCAACATACACATGAAATAATAACCTTCTTTAAAAATTTCTATTTTCACCGTAAACGTTGTCAATTTCGAAACGGGTTAGTTAACCTATGGAAATGAGGTATTTTGACATAAAAATTTCAAAATTTCTCCATCGGCTAATATTTAACATACATGTTGGAAACGGCTAATAAGTAAATTTCATCATGGTAACCCCCGTAAATAATGGTCAAATGGAACTAAAAATCAATTTTACACCATATTGTTTTAGCGTGTTAAGAAATATTTTTTAACTTCGTTTGCCTATTATTTGAAGGGTTTAAGATGGTGAAACCTCCATTTGTAGCCATTCCCAACATACACGTCAAATATGAGCCTCTTTAATAAATTTCTATTTGCACCTCAAAATTTGTTAATTTCCAAAGGGGTTAGTTAACCTATGGAAATGAGGTATTTTGACATAAAAATTTCAAAATTATTCAATCGGCTAATATTTGACATGCATGTTTGAAATGGCTAAAAAGTAAATTACATCATGCTAACCCCTGTAAATAATGGTCAAATGGATCTAAAAATATATTTTACTCCATATTGACTTAGTGTGTTAAGAAATATTTTTTAACTTCGTTTGCCTATTATTTGAAGGGCTTAAGATCGTGAAAATCTATTTGTACCCATTCGCAACATACACATGAAATAATAACCTTCTTTAAAAATTTCTATTTTCACCGTAAATGTTGTCAATTTCGAAACGGGTTAGTTAACCTATGGAAATGAGGTATTTTGACATAAAAATTTCAAAATTACTCCATCGGCTAATATTTAACATACATGTTGGAAACGGCTAAAAAGTCAATTTCATCATGGTAACCCCCGTAAATAATGGTCCAATGGAACTAAAAATAAATTTTACACAATATTGTTTTAGCGTGTTAAGAAATATTTTTTAACTTCGTTTGCCTATTGTTTCAAGGGTTTAAGATGGTGAAACCTCCATTTGTAGCCATTCCCAACATACACGTCAAATATGAGCCTCTTTAATAAATTTCTATTTGCAACTCAAAATTTGTTAATTTCCAAAGGGGTTAGTTAACCTATGGAAATGCGGTATGTTGACATAAAAATTTCAAAATTATTCAATCGGCTAATATTTGACATGCATGTTTTAAATGGTTAAAAAGTAAATTACATCATGCTAACCCCTGTAAATAATGGTCAAATGGATCTAAAAATATATTTTACTCCATATTGACTTAGCGTGTTAAGAAATATTTTTTAACTTCGTTTGCCTATTATTTGAAGGGCTTAAGATCGTGAAACCTCTATTTGTACCCATTCCCAACATACACATGAAATAATAGCCTTCTTTAAAAATTTCTATTTTCACCGTAAACGTTGTCAATTTCGAAACGGGTTAGTTAACCTATGGAAATTAGGTATTTTGACATAAAAGTTTCAAAATTTCTCAATCGGCTAATATTTGGCGTGCATGTTGAAAATGGCTAAAAAGTCAATTTCATCATGGTAACCACTGTCAATAATGGTCAAATGGATCTAAAAATCAATTTTACTCCATATTGTTATAGTGTGTTAAGAAATATTTTCCAACTTCGTTTGCCTATTATTAGAAGGGTTTAAGATGGTGAAACTTCCATTTGTAGCCATTCCCAATATACACGTCAATTAATAGCCTTCTTTAAAAATTTCTATTTTCACCTCAAACGTTGTCAATTTACAAAGGGGTTAGTTAACGTATGGAAATGAGGTATTTTGATATAAAAATTTGAAAAACAATTTATTCAGCTATTATTTGATATGCATGTTGGGAATGGCTAAATACGTAAATTTCATCATGGTAACCTAGAAAATAATGGTGACACGGATCTAAAAATGAATTTTACTCCATATTGACTTAGTGTGGTAAGAATTATTGGTTAACATCATTTGACTATTATTTGAAGGGGTTAAGATGGTGAAATCTCCATTTGTAGCCATTCCCAACATACACGACAAATATTACCCTTCTTTAAAAATTTCTATTTTCACCTCAAACGTTGCCAATTTCTAAAGGGGTTAGTTAAGCTATGAAAATGAGGTATTCTGAAATTAAAATTTCAAAATTTCTCCATTGGCTAATATTTAACATACATGTTGGAAACGGCTAAAAAGTCAATTTCATCATGGTAACACCCGTAAATAATGGTCAAATGGAACTAAAAATCAATTTTACACCATATTGTTTTAGCGTGTTAAGAAATATTCTTTAACTTCGTTTGCCTATTATTTTAAGGGTTTAAGATGGTGAAACCTCCATTTGTAGCCATTCCCAACATACACGTCAAATATGAGCCTCTTTAATAAATTTCTATTTGCACCTCCAAATTTGTTAATTTCCAAAAGGGTTAGTTAACCTATGGAAATGAGGTATGTTGACATAAAAATTTCAAAATTATTCAATCGTCTAATATTTCACATGCATGTTGGAAATGGCTAAAAAGTCAATTTCATCATCGTAACCCTTGTAAACAATGGTTAAATGGATTTAAAAATTAATTTTAATCCATATTGACTTAGAGTGTTAAGAAATATTTGTCAACTTCGTTTGCCAAATATTTGAAGGGCTTCAGATGGTGAAACCTCCATTTCTAGCTATTCCCAACATACACGTCAAATAATAGCCTTCTTTAAAAATTTCTATTTTCACATCAAATGTTGTCATTTCCCTAAGGGGTTAGTTAAACTATGGAAATGAGGTATTTTCACATAAAATTTTCAATTTTTTTCAATCGGCTAATATTTGACATGCATGTCGAAAATGGCTAAAAAGTCAATTTCATTAAGGTTACCCTGTAAATAATGGTCAAATGGATCTAAAAATAAATTTTACTGCATATTGTTTTAGCTTGTTAAGAAATTTTTTTTAACTTCATTTGCCTATTATTTGTAGAGCTTAAGATCGTGAAACCTCTATTTGTAGCCATTCCCAACATACACGTCAAATAATACCCTTCTTTAAAAATTTCTATATTCACCTCAAATGTTGTCAGTTCCCAAAGGGGTTAGTTAAAATATGGAAATGAGGTATTTTGACATAAAAATTTGAAATTTTTTCCATCGGCAAATATTTGACATGCAGGTCCAAAATGGCTAAAAAGTCAATTTCATCATGGTAACCCCTGTAAATAATTGTCAAATGGATCTAAAAATCAATTTTACTCCATATTTTTTTTGCTTGTTAAGAAACATGTTTTTACTTCGTTTGCCTATTATTTGTAGTGCTTAAGATCGTGAAACCTCTATATGTAGCCATTCCCAACATACACGTGAAATAATAGACTTCTTTAAAACTTTATATTTATACCTCATACGTTGGAAGTTCCCAAAGGGGTTAGTTAAACTACGGAAATGAGGTATTTTGACAAAAAAAATTTAAAATTTTTCAATCGGCTAATATTTGACATGGATGTCGAAAATCGCTAGAAAGTCAATTTCATCATGGTAACCCCTGTAAATAATGGTCAAATGGATCTATAAATAAATTTTACTTTATATTGTTTTAGCATGTTACGAAATATTTTTTAACTTCGTTTGCCTATTATATCTAGTGCTTAAGATTGTGAACCCTCTATGTGTAGCCATTCCGAACATATACGTGAAATAATAGCATTCTTTAAAACTTTCTATTTTCACCTCAAACGTTGTCAGTTCCCAAAGGGGTTAGTTAAACTACGGAAATGAGGTATTTTGACAAAAAAAATTCAAAATTTTTCAATCGGCTAATGTTTGACATGGATGTCTAAAATGGTTAAAAAGTCAATTTCATCATGGTAACCGCGGTAAGTAATGGTCAAATGGATCTAAAAATCAAATTTACTCCATATTCTTTTAGCTTGTTAAGAAATATTGTTTAACTTCGTTTACCTATTATTTGTAGTGGTTAAGATCGTGTAACCTCTCTTTGTAGCCATTCCTAACATACACGTCAAATAATAGCCTTCTTTAAAAATTTATATTTTCACCTCAAATGTTATCAGTTCCCAAAGGGGTTAGTTAAACTATCGAAATGAGGTATTTTGACATAAAAATTTCAAATGTTTTCAATCGGCTAATATTTGACATGCATGTCGAAAATGGCTAAAAAGTCAATTTCATCATGGTAACCCATGTAAATAATGTTCAAATGGATCTAAAATAAAATTTTACTCCATATTGTTTTCACTTGTTACGAAATATTTTTTAACTTCGTTTGCCTATTATTTGTAGTGCTTAAGATCGTGAAACCTCTATTTGTAGCCATTCCCAACATACTCGTGAAATAATAGCATTCTTTAAAACTTTCTATTTTCATCTCAAACGTTGTCAGTTCCCAAAGGGGTTAGTTAAACTACGGAAATGAGGTATTTTGACATAAAAATTCAAAATTTTTCAATCGGCTAATATTTGACATGGATGTCCAAAATGGCTAAAAAGTCAGTTTCATCATGGTAACCCCTGTAAATAATAGTCAAATGGATCTAAAATTGAAATTTATTCCATATTACTTTAGCGTGTTAAGAAATATTATATAACTTCGTATGGCTATTATTTGTAGTGCTTAAGATCGTGAAACCTCTATTTGTAGCCATTCCCAACATACACGTAAAATAATAGCCTTCTTTAAAAATTTCTATTGTCACCGCAAACGTTGTCAATTTCCTAACGTATTAATTAACCTATGGAAATTAGGTATTTTGATAGAACATTTTCCAAATTTCTCAATCGGCTAATATTTGACATGCATGTTGGAAATGGCTAAAAAGTCAATTTCATCATGGTAACCCTTGTAAACAATGGTCAAATGGATTTAAAAATCAATTTTAATCCATATTGACATAGAGTGTTATGAAATATTTTTTAACTTCTTTTGCCTAATATTTGAAGGGCTTCAGATGGTGAAACCTCCATTTCTAGCTATTGCCAACATACACGTCAAATAATACCCTTCTTTAAAAATTTGTATTTTCACCTCAAATATTGTCAATTCCCAAAAGGGTTAGTTAAACTATGGAAACGAGGTATTTTGACATAAAAATTTCAAATTTTTTCAATAGGCTAATATTTGACATGCATGTCGAAAATGGCTAAAAAGTCAATTTCATCATGGTAACCCTTGTAAATAATGGTCAAATGGATCTAAAAATAAATTTTTATCCATATTGTTTTAGCTTGTTACTAAATATTTTTTAACTTTGTTTGCCTATTATATGTAGTGCTTAAGATCGTGAAACCTCTATATGTAGGCATTCCCAACATACACGTGAAAAAATAGCCTTCTTTAAAACTTTCTATTTACACCTCAAACGTTGTCAGTTCCCAAAGGGGTTAGTTAAACTACGGAAATGAGGTATTTTGACATAAAAATTTAAAAATTTTTCATCCGGCTAATATTTGACATGCATGTCGAAAATGGCAAAAAAGTCAATTTCATCATGGTAACCCCTGTAAATAATGGTCAAATGGATCTAAAAATCAATTTTACTCCATATTGTTTTAGCTTGTTAGGAAATATTTTTTTACTTCGTTTGCCTATTATTTGTAGTGCTTAAGATTGTGAAACCTCTATTTGTAGCCATTCCCAATATACACATGAAATAATAGCCTTCTTAAAAAATTTCTATTTGGCACCTCAAACGTTGTCAGTTCCCAAAGGGGTTAGTTAAACTACGGAAATGAGGTATTTTGACATAAAAATTTTAAAATTTTTCAATCGGCTAATATTTGACATGCATGTCGAAAATGACTAAAAAGTCAATTTCATTATGGTAACCCCTGTAAATAATGGTCAAATGGATCTAAAAATCAATTTTACTCAATATTGTTTTAGCTTGTTAAGAAATATTGTTTACCTTCGTTTGCCTATTATTTGTAGTGCTTAAGATCGTGAAACCTCTATTTGTAGCCATTCCCAACGTACAAGTGAAATAATAGCCTTCTTTATAAATTTCTATTTTCACCTCAAATGTTGTCAGTTCCCAAAGGGGTTGGTTAAACTACGGAAATGAGGTATTTTGACATAAAAATTTAAAAATTTTTCATCCGGCTAATATTTGACATGCATGTCGAAAATGGCTAAAAAGTCAATTTCATCATGGTAACCATTGTAAATAATGGTCAAATGGATCTAAAAAAAAATTTTACTCCACATTGTTTTAGCTTGTTACGAAATATTTTTTAACTTCCTTTGCCTATTATTTCTAGTGCTTAAGATTATGAAATCTCTATTTGTAGCCATTCCGAACATACACGTGAAATAATAACCTTCATTAAAAATTTCTATTCGGCACCTCAAACGTTGTCTGTTCCCAATGGGGTTAGTTAAACTACGTAAATGAGGTATTTTGACATAAAAATTTTAAAATTTTTCAATCGGCTAATATTTGACATGCATGTCGAAAATGGCTAAAAAGTCTATTTCATCATGGTAACTCCTGTAAATAATGGTCAAATGGATCTAAAAATCAATTTTACTCCATATTGTTTTAGCGTGTTAAGAAATATTTTTTACTTCGTTTGCCTAATATTTGAAGGGCTTCATATGGTGACACCTCCATTTCTATTTATTCCAAATATACACATCAAATAATAGCCTTCTTTACAAATTTCTATTTTCACCTCAAATGTTGTTAGTTCACAAAGGGGTTAGTTAAAATATGGAAATGAGGTATTTTAACATAAAAATTTCAAATTGGTTCAATCGGCTAATATTTGACATGCATGTCGAAAATGGCTAAAAAGTCAATTTCATCATGGTAACCCTTGTAAATTATTGTCAAATGGATCTAAAAATCAATTTTACTCCATATTGTGTTAGCTTGTTACGAAATATTTTATAACTTCGTATGCCTATTATTTGTAGTGCTTAAGATTGTGAAACCTCTATTTGTAGCCATTCCTAACATACAAATGAAATAATAGACTTCTCTATAAATTTCTATTTTGCACCTCAAACGTTGTCAGTTCCCAAAGGGGTTAGTTAAACTACGGAAATGAGGTATTTTGACATAAAAATTTAAAAAATTTTCAATCGGTTAATATTTGACATGCATGTCGAAAATGGCTAAAAAGTCTATTTCATCATGCTAACCCCTGTAAATAATGATCAAATGGATCTAAAAATCAATTTTACTCCATATTGTTTTCGCTTATTAAGAAATATTGTTTAAGTTCGTTTGCCATTTATTTTTAGTGCTTAAGATCGTGAAACCTCTACTTGTTGCCATTCCCAACATACACGTGAAATAATAGCCTTCTTTAAAAATTTCTATTTTCACGGCAAACGTTGTCAATTTCCAAACGGGCTAGTTAACCTATGGAAATTAGTTATTTTGACATAAAATTTTCAACATTTTTCAATCGGCTAATATTTGGCATGGATGTCGAAAATGGCTAAAAAGTCAATTTCATCATGGTAACCCTTGTAAATTATTGTCAAATGGATGTAAAAATCAATTTTAGTCCATATCGCGTTAGCTTGTTACGAAATATTTTATAACTTCGTATGCCTATTATTAGTAGTTCTTAAGATTGTGAAACCTCTATTTGTAGCCATTCCTAACATACAAATGAAATAATAGACTTCTCTATAAATTTCTATTTTGCACCTCAAACGTTGTCAGTTCCCAAAGGGGTTAGTTAAACTACGGAAATGTCGTATTTTGACACAAAAATTTCAAAATTTTGCAATCGGCTAATATTTGACATGCATGTCGAAAATGGCTAAAAATTCAATTTCATCATGGTAACCCCTGTAAATAATGGTCAAATGAATCTAAAATAAGATTTTACTCCATATTGTGTTAGCTTGTTATGAAATATTTTTTAACTTCGTTTGCCTATTATTTGTAGTGCATAAGATCGTGAAACCTCTATTTGTAGCCATTCCCAACATACACGTAAAACAATAGCCTTCTTTAATAATTTCTATTTTGCACCTCAAACATTGTCAATTCCCAAAGGGGTTAGTTAAAATACGGAATTGAGGTATTTTGACATAAAAATTTCAAAATTTTTCAATCGGCTAATATTTGACAAGCATGTCGAAAATGGCTAAAAAGTCAATTTCATCATGGCAACCCCTGTAAATAATGGTCAAATGGATCTAAAAATAAATTTTACTCCATATTGTTTTAGCTTATTAAGAAATATTGTTTAAGTTCGTTTGCGTATTATTTTTAGTGCTTAAGATTGTGAAACCTCTATTTGTAGCCATTCCCAGCATATACGTAAAATAATAGCCTTCTTTACAAATTACTTTTTTCACGGCAAACGTTGTCCATTTCCAAACGGGCTAGTTAACCTATGGAAATTAGTTATTTTGACATAAAATTTTCAACATTTTTCAATCGGCTAATATTTTACTTGCATGTTGGAAATGGCTAAAAAGTCAATTTCATCATGGTAACCCTTGTAAACAATGGTCAAATGGATTTAAAAATAAATTTTAATCCATATTGACTTAGAGTGTTAAGAAATATTTTTTAACTTCGTTTGCCTAATATTTGAAGGGCTTCATATGGTGAAACCTCCATTTCTATCTATTCCAAATATACACATCAAATAATAGCCTTCTTTACAAATTTCTATTTTCACCTCAAATGTTGTCAGTTCACAAAGGGGTTAGTTAAAATATGGAAATGAGGTATTTTAACATAAAAATTTCAAATTGGTTCAATCGGCTAATATTTGACATGCATGTCGAAAATGGCTAAAAAGTCAATTTCATCATGGTAACCCTTGTAAATTATTGTCAAATGGATCTAAAAATCAATTTTACTCCATATTGTGTTAGCTTGTTACGAGATATTTTTTAACTTCGTATGCCTATTATTTGTAGTGCTTAAGATTGTGAAACCTCTATTTGTAGCCATTCCTAACATACAAATGAAATAATAGACTTCTCTATAAATTTCTATTTTGCACCTCAAACGTTGTCAGTTCCCAAAGGGGTTAGTTAAACTACGGAAATGCGGTATTTTGACACAAAAATTTCAAAATTTTCCAATCGGCTAATATTTGACATGCATGTCGAAAATGGCTAAAAATTCAACTTCATCATGGTAACCCCTATAAATAATGGTCAAATGGATCTAAAATAAGATTTTACTCCATATTGTGTTAGCTTGTTATGAAATATTTTTTAACTTCGTTTGCCTATTATTTGTAGTGCATAAGATCGTGAAACCTCTATTTGTAGCCATTCCCAACATACACGTAAAACAATAGCCTTCTTTAATAATTTCTATTTTGCACCTCAAACATTGTCAATTCCCAAAGGGGTTAGTTAAAATACGAATTGAGGTATTTTGACATAAAAATTTCAAAATTTTTCAATCGGCTAATATTTGACAAGCATGTCGAAAATGGCTAAAATGTCAATTTCATCATGGCAACCCCTGTAAATAATGGTCAAATGGATCTAAAAATAAATTTTACTCCATATTGTTTTAGCTTATTAAGAAATATTGTTTAAGTTCGTTTGCCTATTATTTTTAGTGCTTAAGATTGTGAAACCTCTATTTGTAGCCATTCCCAAGCATACACGTAAAATAATAGCCTTCTTTACAAATTTCTTTTTTCACGGCAAACGTTGTCCATTTCCAAACGGGCTAGTTAACCTACGGAAATTAGTTATTTTGACATAAAATTTTCAACATTTTTCAATCGGCTAATATTTTACTTGCATGTTGGAAATGGCTAAAAAGTCAATTTCATCATGGTAACCCTTGTAAACAATGGTCAAATGGATTTAAAAATAAATTTTAATCCATATTGACTTAGAGTGTTAAGAAATATTTTTTAACTTCGTTTGCCTAATATTTGAAGGGCTTCATATGGTGAAACCTCCATTTCTATCTATTCCAAATATACACATCAAATAATAGCCTTCTTTACAAATTTCTATTTTCACCTCAAATGTTGTCGGTTCACAAAGGGGTTAGTTAAAATATGGAAATGAGGTATTTTAACATAAAAATTTCAAATTGGTTCAATCGGCTAATATTTGACATGCATGTCGAAAATGGCTAAAAAGTCAATTTCATCATGGTAACCCTTGTAAATTATTGTCAAATGGATCTAAAAATCAATTTTACTCCATATTGTGTTAGCTTGTTACGAGATATTTTTTAACTTCGTATGCCTATTATTTGTAGTGCTTAAGATTGTGAAACCTCTATTTGTAGCCATTCCTAACATACAAATGAAATAATAGACTTCTCTATAAATTTCTATTTTGCACCTCAAACGTTGTCGGTTCCCAAAGGGGTTAGTTAAACTACGGAAATGCGGTATTTTGACACAAAAATTTCAAAATTTTCCAATCGGCTAATATTTGACATGCATGTCGAAAATGGCTAAAAATTCAACTTCATCATGGTAACCCCTATAAATAATGGTCAAATGGATCTAAAATAAGATTTTACTCCATATTGTGTTAGCTTGTTATGAAATATTTTTTAACTTCGTTTGCCTATTATTTGTAGTGCATAAGATCGTGAAACCTCTATTTGTAGCCATTCCCAACATACACGTAAAACAATAGCCTTCTTTAATAATTTCTATTTTGCACCTCAAACATTGTCAATTCCCAAAGGGGTTAGTTAAAATACAGAATTGAGGTATTTTGACATAAAAATTTCAAAATTTTTCAATCGGCTAATATTTGACAAGCATGTCGAAAATGGCTAAAATGTCAATTTCATCATGGCAACCCCTGTAAATAATGGTCAAATGGATCTAAAAATAAATTTTACTCCATATTGTTTTAGCTTATTAAGAAATATTGTTTAAGTTCGTTTGCCTATTATTTTTAGTGCTTAAGATTGTGAAACCTCTATTTGTAGCCATTCCCAAAGCATACACGTAAAATAATAGCCTTCTTTACAAATTTCTTTTTTCACGGCAAACGTTGTCCATTTCCAAACGGGCTAGTTAACCTACGGAAATTAGTTATTTTGACATAAAATTTTCAACATTTTTCAATCGGCTAATATTTTACTTGCATGTTGGAAATGGCTAAAAAGTCAATTTCATCATGGTAACCCTTGTAAACAATGGTCAAATGGATTTAAAAATAAATTTTAATCCATATTGACTTAGAGTGTTAAGAAATATTTTTTAACTTCGTTTGCCTAATATTTGAAGGGCTTCATATGGTGAAACCTCCATTTCTATCTATTCCAAATATACACATCAAATAATAGCCTTCTTTACAAATTTCTATTTTCACCTCAAATGTTGTCAGTTCACAAAGGGGTTAGTTAAAATATGGAAATGAGGTATTTTAACATAAAAATTTCAAATTGGTTCAATCGGCTAATATTTGACATGCATGTCGAAAATGGCTAAAAAGTCAATTTCATCATGGTAACCCTTGTAAATTATTGTCAAATGGATCTAAAAATCAATTTTACTCCATATTGTGTTAGCTTGTTACGAGATATTTTTTAACTTCGTATGCCTATTATTTGTAGTGCTTAAGATTGTGAAACCTCTATTTGTAGCCATTCCTAACATACAAATGAAATAATAGACTTCTCTATAAATTTCTATTTTGCACCTCAAACGTTGTCAGTTCCCAAAGGGGTTAGTTAAACTACGGAAATGCGGTATTTTGACAAAAAAATTTCAAAATTTTCCAATCGGCTAATATTTGACATGCATGTCGAAAATGGCTAAAAATTCAACTTCATCATGGTAACCCCTATAAATAATGGTCAAATGGATCTAAAATAAGATTTTACTCCATATTGTGTTAGCTTGTTATGAAATATTTTTTAACTTCGTTTGCCTATTATTTGTAGTGCATAAGATCGTGAAACCTCTATTTGTAGCCATTCCCAACATACACGTAAAACAATAGCCTTCTTTAATAATTTCTATTTTGCACCTCAAACATTGTCAATTCCCAAAGGGGTTAGTTAAAATACAGAATTGAGGTATTTTGACATAAAAATTTCAAAATTTTTCAATCGGCTAATATTTGACAAGCATGTCGAAAATGGCTAAAATGTCAATTTCATCATGGAAACCCCTGTAAATAATGGTCAAATGGATCTAAAAATAAATTTTACTCCATATTGTTTTAGCTTATTAAGAAATATTGTTTAAGTTCGTTTGCCTATTATTTTTAGTGCTTAAGATTGTGAAACCTCTATTTGTAGCCATTCCCAGCATACACGTAAAATAATAGCCTTCTTTACAAATTTCTTTTTTCACGGCAAACGTTGTCCATTTCCAAACGGGCTAGTTAACCTACGGAAATTAGTTATTTTGACATAAAATTTTCAACATTTTTCAATCGGCTAATATTTTACTTGCATGTTGGAAATGGCTAAAAAGTCAATTTCATCATGGTAACCCTTGTAAACAATGGTCAAATGGATTTAAAAATAAATTTTTGTCCATATTGACTTAGAGTGTTAAGAAATATTTTTTAACTTCGTTTGCCTAATATTTGAAGGGCTTCATATGGTGAAACCTCCATTTCTATCTATTCCAAATATACACATCAAATAATAGCCTTCTTTACAAATTTCTATTTTCACCTCAAATGTTGTCAGTTCACAAAGGGGTTAGTTAAAATATGGAAATGAGGTATTTTAACATAAAAATTTCAAATTGGTTCAATCGGCTAATATTTGACATGCATGTCGAAAATGGCTAAAAAGTCAATTTCATCATGGTAACCCTTGTAAATTATTGTCAAATGGATCTAAAAATCAATTTTACTCCATATTGTGTTAGCTTGTTACGAGATATTTTTTAACTTCGTATGCCTATTATTTGTAGTGCTTAAGATTGTGAAACCTCTATTTGTAGCCATTCCTAACATACAAATGAAATAATAGACTTCTCTATAAATTTCTATTTTGCACCTCAAACGTTGTCAGTTCCCAAAGGGGTTAGTTAAACTACGGAAATGCGGTATTTTGACACAAAAATTTCAAAATTTTCCAATCGGCTAATATTTGACATGCATGTCAAAAATGGCTAAAAATTCAACTTCATCATGGTAACCCCTATAAATAATGGTGAAATGGATCTAAAATAAGATTTTACTCCATATTGTGTTAGCTTGTTATGAAATATTTTTTAACTTCGTTTGCCTATTATTTGTAGTGCATAAGATCGTGAAACCTCTATTTGTAGCCATTCCCAACATACACGTAAAACAATAGACTTCTTTAATAATTTCTATTTTGCACCTCAAACATTGTCAATTCCCAAAGGGGTTAGTTAAAATACGGAATTGAGGTATTTTGACATAAAAATTTCAAAATTTTTCAATCGGCTAATATTTGACAAGCATGTCGAAAATGGCTAAAAAGTCAATTTCATCATGGCAACCCCTCGTAAATAATGGTCAAATGGATCTAAAAATAAATTTTACTCCATATTGTTTTAGCATATTAAGAAATATTGTTTAAGTTCGTTTGCGTATTATTTTTAGTGCTTAAGATTGTGAAACCTCTATTTGTAGCCATTCCCAGCATACACGTAAAATAATAGCCTTCTTTACAAATTACTTTTTTCACGGCAAACGTTGTCCATTTCCAAACGGGCTAGTTAACCTATGGAAATTAGTCATTTTGACATAAAATTTTCAACATTTTTCAATCGGCTAATATTTTACTTGCATGTTGGAAATGGCTAAAAAGTCAATTTCATCATGGTAACCCTTGTAAACAATGGTCAAATGGATTTAAAAATAAATTTTAATCCATATTGACTTAGAGTGTTAAGAAATATTTTTTAACTTCATTTGCCTAATATTTGAAGGGCTTCATATGGTGAAACCTCCATTTCTATCTATTCCAAATATACACATCAAATAATAGCCTTCTTTACAAATTTCTATTTTCACCTCAAATGTTGTCGGTTCACAAAGGGGTTAGTTAAAATATGGAAATGAGGTATTTTAACATAAAAATTTCAAATTGGTTCAATCGGCTAATATTTGACATGCATGTCGAAAATGGCTAAAAAGTCAATTTCATCATGGTAACCCTTGTAAATTATTGTCAAATGGATCTAAAAATCAATTTTACTCCATATTGTGTTAGCTTGTTACGAGATATTTTTTAACTTCGTATGCCTATTATTTGTAGTGCTTAAGATTGTGAAACCTCTATTTGTAGCCATTCCTAACATACAAATGAAATAATAGACTTCTCTATCAATTTCTATTTTGCACCTCAAACGTTGTCAGTTCCCAAAGGGGTTAGTTAAACTACGGAAATGAGGTATTTTGACACAAAAATTTCAAAATTTTCCAATCGGCTAATATTTGACATGCATGTCGAAAATGGCTAAAAATTCAACTTCATCATGGTAACCCCTATAAATAATGGTCAAATGGATCTAAAATAAGATTTTACTCCATATTGTGTTAGCTTGTTATGAAATATTTTTTAACTTCGTTTGCCTATTATTTGTAGTGCATAAGATCGTGAAACCTCTATTTGTAGCCATTCCCAACATACACGTAAAACAATAGACTTCTTTAATAATTTCTATTTTGCACCTCAAACATTGTCAATTCCCAAAGGGGTTAGTTAAAATACGGAATTGAGGTATTTTGACATAAAAATTTCAAAATTTTTCAATCGGCTAATATTTGACAAGCATGTCGAAAATGGCTAAAAAGTCAATTTCATCATGGCAACCCCCCGTAAATAATGGTCAAATGGATCTAAAAATAAATTTTACTCCATATTGTTTTAGCATATTAAGAAATATTGTTTAAGTTCGTTTGCGTATTATTTTTAGTGCTTAAGATTGTGAAACCTCTATTTGTAGCCATTCCCAGCATACACGTAAAATAATAGCCTTCTTTACAAATTTCTTTTTTCACGGCAAACGTTGTCCATTTCCAAACGGGCTAGTTAACCTATGGAAATTAGTCATTTTGACATAAAATTTTCAACATTTTTCAATCGGCTAATATTTTACTTGCATGTTGGAAATGGCTAAAAAGTCAATTTCATCATGGTAACCCTTGTAAACAATGGTCAAATGGATTTAAAAATAAATTTTAATCCATATTGACTTAGAGTGTTAAGAAATATTTTTTAACTTCATTTGCCTAATATTTGAAGGGCTTCATATGGTGAAACCTCCATTTCTATCTATTCCAAATATACACATCAAATAATAGCCTTCTTTACAAATTTCTATTTTCACCTCAAATGTTGTCAGTTCACAAAGGGGTTAGTTAAAATATGGAAATGAGGTATTTTAACATAAAAATTTCAAATTGGTTCAATCGGCTAATATTTGACATGCATGTCGAAAATGGCTAAAAAGTCAATTTCATCATGGTAACCCTTGTAAATTATTGTCAAATGGATCTAAAAATCAATTTTACTCCATATTGTGTTAGCTTGTTACGAGATATTTTTTAACTTCGTATGCCTATTATTTGTAGTGCTTAAGATTGTGAAACCTCTATTTGTAGCCATTCCTAACATACAAATGAAATAATAGACTTCTCTATAAATTTCTATTTTGCACCTCAAACGTTGTCAGTTCCCAAAGGGGTTAGTTAAACTACGGAAATGAGGTATTTTGACATAAAAATTTTAAAATTTTTCAATCGGTTAATATTTGACATGCATGTCGAAAATGGCTAAAAAGTCTATTTCATCATGCTAACCCCTGTAAATAATGATCAAATGGATCTAAAATACAATTTTACTCCATATTGTTTTAGCTTATTAAGAAATATTGTTTAAGTTCGTTTGCCAATTATTTTTAGTGCTTAAGATCGTGAAACCTCTATTTGTTGCCATTCCCAGCATACACGTGAAATAATAGCCTTCTTTAAAAATTTCTATTTTCACGGCAAACGTTGTCAATTTCCAAACGGGCTAGTTAACCTATGGAAATTAGTTATTTTGACATAAAATTTTCAACATTTTTCAATCGGCTAATATTTGGCATGGATGTCGAAAATGGCTAAAAAGTCAATTTCATCATGGTAACCCTTGTAAATTATTGTCAAATGGAACTAAAAATCAATTTTACTCCATATCGTGTTAGCTTGTTACGAAATATTTTATAACTTCGTATGCCTATTATTTGTAGTGCTTAAGATTGTGAAACCTCTATTTGTAGCCATTCTTAACATACAAATGAAATAATAGACTTCTCTATAAATTTCTATTTTGCACCTCAAACGTTGTCAGTTCCCAAAGGGGTTAGTTAAACTACGGAAATGCGGTATTTTGACACAAAAATTTCAAAATTTTGCAATCGGCTAATATTTGACATGCATGTCGAAAATGGCTAAAAATTCAATTTCATCATGGTAACCCCTATAAATAATGGTCAAATGGATCTAAAATAAGATTTTACTCCATATTGTGTTAGCTTGTTATGAAATATTTTTTAACTTCGTTTGCCTATTATTTGTAGTGCATAAGATCGTGAAACCTCTATTTGTAGCCATTCCCAACATACACGTAAAACAATAGCCTTCTTTAATAATTTGTATTTTGCACCTCAAACATTGTCAATTCCCAAAGGGGTTAGTTAAAATACGGAATTGAGGTATTTTGACATAAAAATTTCAAATTTTTTCAATCGGCTAATATTTGACAAGCATGTCGAAAATGGCTAAAAAGTCAATTTCATCATGGCAACCCCTGTAAATAACGGTCAAATGGATCTAAAAATAAATTTTACTCCATATTGTTTTAGCTTATTAAGAAATATTGTTTAAGTTCGTTTGCGTATTATTTTTAGTGCTTAAGGTTGTGAAACCTCTATTTGTAGCCATTCCCAGCATACACGTAAAATAATAGCCTTCTTTACAAATTTCTTTTTTCACGGCAAACGTTGTCCATTTCCAAACGGGCTAGTTAACCTATGGAAATTAGTTATTTTGACATAAAATTTTCAACATTTTTCAATCGGCTAATATTTTACTTGCATGTTGGAAATGGCTAAAAAGTAAATTCATCATGGTAACCCTTGTAAATAATGGTCAAATGGATTTAAAAATAAATTTTAATCCATATAGATTTAGAGTGTTAAGAAATATTTTTTAACTTCATTTGCCTAATATTTGAAGGGCTTCATATGGTGAAACCTCCATTTCTATCTATTCCAAATATACACATCAAATAATAGCCTTCTTTACAAATTTCTATTTTCACCTCAAATGTTGTCAGTTCACAAAGGGGTTAGTTCAAATATGGAAATGAGGTATTTTAACATAAAAATTTCAAATTGGTTCAATCGGCTAATATTTGACATGCATGTCGAAAATGGCTAAAAAGTCAATTTTATCATGGTAACCCTTGTAAATTATTGTCAAATGGATCTAAAAATCAATTTTACTCCATATTGTATTAGCTTGTTACGAGATATTTTAGAACTTCTTATGCCTATTATTTGTAGTGCTTAAGATTGTGAAACCTCTATTTGTAGCCATTCCTAACATACAAATGAAATAATAGACTTCTCTATAAATTTCTATTTTGCACCTCAAACGTTGTCAGTTCCCAAAGGGGTTAGTTAAACTACGGAAATGAGGTATTTTGACATAAAAATTTTAAAATTTTTCAATCGGTTAATATTTGACATGCATGTCGAAAATGGCTAAAAAGTCTATTTCATCATGCTAACCCCTGTAAATAATGATCAAATGGATCTAAAATACAATTTTTACTCCATATTGTTTTAGCTTATTAAGAAATATTGTTTAAGTTCGTTTGCCAATTATTTTTAGTGCATAAGATCGTGAAACCTCTATTTGTTGCCATTCCCAGCATACACGTGAAATAATAGCCTTCTTTAAAAATTTCTATTTTCACGGCAAACGTTGTCAATTTCCAAACGGGCTAGTTAACCTATGGAAATTAGTTATTTTGACATAAAATTTTCAACATTTTTCAATCGGCTAATATTTGGCATGGATGTCGAAAATGGCTAAAAAGTCAATTTCATCATGGTAACCCTTGTAAATTATGGTCAAATGGATCTAAAAATCAATTTTACTCCATATTGTGTTAGCTTGTTACGAGATATTTTATAACTTCGTATGCCTATTATTTGTAGTGCTTAAGATTGTGAAACCTCTATTTGTAGCCATTCCTAACATACAAATGAAATAATAGACTTCTCTATAAATTTCTATTTTGCACCTCAAACGTTGTCAGTTCCCAAAGGGGTTAGTTAAACTACGGAAATGAGGTATTTTGACATAAAAATTTTAATACTTTTCAATCGGCTAATATTTGACATGCATGTCGAAAATGGCTAAAAAGTCAATTTCATCATTCTAACCCCTGTAAATAATGGTCAAATGGATCTAAAAATCAATTTTACTCCATATTGTTTTAGCTTATTAAGAAATATTGTTTAAGTTCGTTTGCCAATTATTTTTAGTGCTTAAGATCGTGAAACCTCTATTTGTAGCCATTCCTAGCATACACGTAAAATAATAGCCTTCTTTAAAAATTTCTATTTTCACGGCAAACGTTGTCAATTTCCAAACGGGCTAGTTAACCTATGGAAATTAGTTATTTTGACATAAAATTTTCAACATTTTTCAATCGGCTAATAATTGGCATGCATGTCGAAAATGGCTAAAAAGTCAATTTCATAATGGTAACCCTTGTAAATTATGGTCAAATGGATTTAAAAATCAATTTTACTCCATATTGTGTTAGCTTGTTACGAAATATTTTTTAACTTCGTATACCTATTATTTGTAGTGCTTAAGATTATGAAACCTCTATTTGTAGCCATTCCCAACATACAAATGAAATAATAGCCTTCTTTATAAATTTCTATTTTGCACCTCAAACGTTGTCAGTTCCCAAAGGGGTTAGTTAAACTACGGAAATGCAATATTTTGACACAAAAATTTCAAAAATTTTTAATCGGCTAATATTTGACATGCATGTCGAAAATGGCTAAAAATTCAATTTCATCATGGTAACCCCTGTTAGTAATGGTCAAATGGATCGAAAAATCAATTTTACTCCACATTGTGTTAGCTTGTTACGAAATATTTTTTAACTTCGTTTGCCTATTATTTGTAGTGCTTAAGATCGTGAAACCTCTATTTGTAGCCATTCCCAACATACATGTGAAATAATAGCCTTCGTTAAAAATTTCTATTTTGCACCTCAAACGTTGTCAGTTCCCAAAGGGGTTCGTTAAACTACGGAAATGAGGTATTTTGACATAAAAATTTCAAATTTTTTCAGTCGGTTAATCTTTGACATGCATGTCGAAAATGGCTAAAAAGTCAATTTCATCATTCTAACCCCTGTAAATAATGGTCAAATGGATCTAAAAATCAAATTTCCTCCATATTGTTTTAGCTTATTAAGAAATATTGTTTAAGTTCGTTTGCCAATTATTTTTAGTGCTTAAGATCGTGTAACCTCTATTTGTAGCCATTCCCAGCATACACGTGAAATAATAGCCTTCTTTAAAAATTTCTATTTTCACGGCAAACGTTGTCAATTTCCAAACGGGCTAGTTAACCTATGGAAATTAGTTATTTTGACATAAAATTTTCAACATTTTTCAATCGGCTAATATTTGGCATGCATGTCGAGAATGGCTAAAAAGTCAATTTCATAATGGTAACCCTTGTAAATTATGGTCAAATGGATCTAAAAATCAATTTTACTCCATATTGTGTTAGCTTGTTACGAAATATTTTTTTAACTTCTTATACCTATTATTTGTAGTGCTTAAGATTATGAAACCTCTATTTGTAGCCATTCCCAACATACAAATGAAATAATAGCCTTCTTTATAAATTTCTATTTTGCACCTCAAACGTTGTCAGTTCCCAAAGGGGTTAGTTAAACTACGGAAATGCGGTATTTTGACACAAAAATTTCAAAATTTTTCAATCGGCTAATATTTGACATGCATGTCGAAAATGGCTAAAAATTCAATTTCATCATGGTAACCCCTGTAAATAATGGTCAAATGGATCTAAAAATCAATTTTACTCCATATTTGGTTAGCTTCTTACGAAATATTTTGTAACTTCGTTTGCCTATTATTTGCAGTGCTTAAGATCGTGAAACCTCTATTTGTAGCCATTCCCAACATACACGTGAAATAATAGCCTTCTTTATAAATTCCAATTTTGCACCTCAAACGTTGTCAGTTCCCAAAGGGGTTCGTTAAACTACGGAAATGAGGTATTTTGACATAAAAATTTCAAAATTTTTCAATCGGTTAATATTTGACATACATGTCGAAAATGGCTAAAAAGTCAATTTCATCATGCTAACCCCTGTAAATAATAGTCAAATGGATCTAAAAATCAATTTTAGTCCATATTGTTTTAGCTTATTAAGAAATATTGTTTAAGTTCGTTTGCCAATTATTTTTAGTGCTTAAGATCGTGTAACCTCTATTTGTAGCCATTCCCAGCATACACGTGAAATAATAGCCTTCTTTAAAAATTTCTATTTTCACGGCAAACGTTGTCAATTTCCAAACGGGCTAGTTAACCTATGGAAATTAGTTATTTTGACATAAAATTTTCAACATTTTTCAATCGGCTAATATTTGGCATGCATGTCGAGAATGGCTAAAAAGTCAATTTCATAATGGTAACCCTTGTAAATTATGGTCAAATGGATTTAAAAATCAATTTACTCCATATTGTGTTAGCTTGTTACGAAATATTTTTTAACTTCGTATACCTATTATTTGTAGTGCTTAAGATTATGAAACCTCTATTTGTAGCCATTCCCAACATACAAATGAAATAATAGCCTTCTTTATAAATTTCTATTTTGCACCTCAAACGTTGTCAGTTCCCAAAGGGGTTAGTTAAACTACGGAAATACAATATTTTGACACAAAAATTTCAAAAATTTTCAATCGGCTAATATTTGACATGCATGTCGAAAATGGCTAAAAATTCAATTTCATCATGGTAACCCCTGTTAGTAATGGTCAAATGGATCGAAAAATCAATTTTACTCCACATTGTGTTAGCTTGTTACGAAATATTTTTTAACTTCGTTTGCCTATTATTTGTAGTGCTTAAGATCGTGAAACCTCTATTTGTAGCCATTCCCAACATACATGTGAAATAATAGCCTTCGTTAAAAATTTCTATTTTGCACCTCAAACGTTGTCAGTTCCCAAAGGTGTTCGTTAAACTACGGAAATGAGGTATTTTGACACAAAAATTTCAACATTTTTCAATCGGCTAATATTTGGCATGCATGTCGAAAATGGCTAAAAAGTCAATTTCATCATGGTAACCCTTGTAAATTATGGTCAAATGGATCTAAAAATCAATTTTACTCCATATTGTGTTAGCTTGTTACGAAATATTTTTTAACTTCGTATACCTATTATTTGTAGTGCTTAAGATTATGAAACCTCTATGTGTAGCCATTCCCAACATACAAATGAAATAATAGCCTTCTTTATAAATTTCTATTTTGCACCTCAAATGTTGTCAGTTCCCAGAGGGGTTAGTTAAACTACGGAAATGTGGTATTTTGACATAAAAATTTCAAAAATTTTCAATCGGCTAATATTTGACATGCATGTCGAAAATGGCTAAAAATTCAATTTCATCATGGTAACCCCTGTAAATAATGGTCAAATGGATCTAAAAATCAATTTTACTCCATATTTTGTTAGCTTCTTACGAAATATTTTTTAACTTCGTTTGCCTATTATTTGTAGTGCTTAAGATCGTGAAACCTCTATTTGTTGCCATTCCCAACATACACGTGAAATAATAGCCTTCTTTATAAATTCCGATTTTGCACCTCAAACGTTGTCAGTTCCCAAAGGGGTTCGTTGAACTACGGAAATGAGGTATTTTGACATAAAAATTTCAAAAATTTTCAATCGGTTAATATTTGACATACATGTCGAAAATGGCTAAAAAGTCAATTTCATCATGCTAACCCCTGTAAATAATGGTCAAATGGATCTAAAAATCAATTTTACTCCATATTTTGTTAGCTTCTTACGAAATATTTTTTAACTTCGTTTGCCTATTATTTGTAGTGCTTAAGATCGTGAAACCTCTATTAGTAGCCATTCCCAACATACACGTGAAATAATAGCGTTCTTTATAAATTCCGATTTTGCACCTCAAACGTTGTCAGTTCCCAAAGGGGTTCGTTAAACTAAGGAAATGCCGTATTTTGACACAAAAATTTCAAAATTTTGCAATCGGCTAATATTTGACATGCATGTCGAAAATGGCTAAAAATTCAATTTCATCATGGTAACCCCTGTAAATAATGGTCAAATGGATCTAAAAATCAATTTTACTCCATATTTTGTTAGCTTCTTACGAAATATTGTTTAACTTCGTTTGCCTATTATTTGTAGTGCTTAAGATCGTGAAACCTCTATTTGTAGCCATTCCCAACATACACGTGAAATAATAGCCTTCTTTATAAATTCCGATTTTGCACCTCAAACGTTGTCAGTTCCCAAAGGGGTTCTCTAAACTACGGAAATGAGGTATTTTGACATAAAAATTTCAAAATTTTTCAATCGGCTAATATTTGACATGCATGTCGAAAATGTCTAAAAATTCAATTTCATCATGGTAACCCCTGTAAATAATGGTCAAATGGATCTAAAAATTAAATTTAATCCATATTGACTTAGAGTGTTAAGAAATATTTTTTAATTTCGTTTGCCTAATATTTGAAGTGCTTCATATGGTGAAACCTCCATTTCTATCTATTCCCAATATACACATCAAATAATAGCCTTCTTTATAAATTTCTATTTTGCACCTCAAACGTTGTCAGTTCCCAAAGGGGTTAGTTAAACTACGGAAATGAGGTATTTTGACATAAAAATTTCAAAAATTTTCAATCGGCTAATATTTGGCATGCATGTCGAAAATGGCTAAAAAGTCAATTTCATCATGCTAACCCCTGTAAATAATGGTCAAAAGGATCTAAAAATCAATTTTAGTCCATATTGTTTTAGCTTATTAAGAAATATTGTTTAAGTTCGTTTGCCAATTATTTTTAGTGCTTAAGATCGTGAAACCTCTATTTGTAACCATTCCCAGCATACACGTAAAATAATAGCCTTCTTTAAAAATTTCTATTTTCACGACAAACGTTGTCAATTTCCAAACGGGCTAGTTAACCTATGGAAATTAGTTATTTTGACATAAAATTTTCAACATTTTTCAATCGGCTAATATTTGGCATGCATGTCGAAAATGGCTAAAAAGTCAATTTCATCATGTTAACCCTTGTAAATTATAGTCAAATGGATCTAAAAATCAATGTTACTCCATATTGTGTTAGCTTGTTACGAAATATTTTTTAACTTCGTATACCTATTATTTGTAGTGCTTAAGATTATGAAACCTCTATTTGTAGCCATTCCCAACATACAAATGAAATAATAGCCTTCTTTATAAATTTCTATTTTGCATCTCAAACGTTGTCAGTTCCCAAAGGGGTTAGTTAAACTACAGAAATGCGGTATTTTGACACAAAAATTTCAAAATTTTTCAATCGGCTAATATTTGACATGCATGTCGAAAATGGCTAAAAATTCAATTTCATCATGGTAACCCCTGTAATTAATGGTCAAATGGATCTAAAAATCAATTTTACTCCACATTTTGTTAGCTTCTTACGAAATATTTTTTAACTTCGTTTGCCTATTATTTTTAGTGCTTAAGATCGTGAAACCTCTATTTGTAGCCATTCCCAACATACACGTAAAATAATAGCCTTCTTTAATTATTTCTATATCGCACCTCAAACGTTGTCAGTTCCCAAAGGGGTTAGTTAAAATACGGGAATGAGGTATTTTGACATAATAATTTAGAAATTTTTCAATCGGTTAATCTTTGACATGCATGTCGAAAATGGCTAAAAAGTCAATTTCATCATTCTAACCCCTGTAAATAATGGTCAAATGGATCTAAAAATCAATTTTACTCCATATTGTTTTAGCTTATTAAGAAATATTGTTTAAGTTTGTTTGCCAATTATTTGTAGTGCTTAAGATCGTGAAACCTCTATTTGTAGCCATTCCCAAGCATACACGTGAAATAATAGCCTTCTTTAAAAATTTCTATTTTCACGGCAAACGTTGTCAATTTCCAAACGGGCTAGTTAATCTATGGAAATGAGTTATTTTGACATAAAATTTTCAACATTTTTCAATCGGCTAATATTTTACATGCATGTTGGAAATGGGTAAAAAGTCAATTTCATCATGGTAACCTTTGTAAACAATGGTCAAATGGATTTAAAAATAAATTTTAATCCATATTGACTTAGAGTGTTAAGAAATAATTTTTACCTTCGTTTGCCTAATATTTGAAGGGCTTCATATGGTGAAACCTCCATTTCTATCTATTCCCAATATACACATCAAATAATAGCCTTCTTTACAAATTTCTATTTTCACCTCAAATGTTGTCAGTTCCCAAAGGGGTTAGTTAAAATATAGAAATGACGTATTTTAACATAAAAATTTCAAATTGTTTCAATCGGCTAATATTTGACATGCATGTTGAAAATGGCTAAAAGGTGAATTTCATCATGGTAACCCCTGTAAATAATGGTCAAATGGATCGAAAAATCAATTTTACTCCACATTGTGTTAGCTTGTTACGAAATATTTTTTAACATCGTTTGCCTATTATTTGTAGTGCTTAAGACCGTGAAACCTCTATTTGTAGCCATTCCCAACATACACGTGAAATAATAGCCTTCGTTATAAATTTCTATTTTGCACCTCAAACGTTGTCAGTTCCCAATGGGGTTCGTTAAACTACGGAAATGAGGTATTTTGACATAAAAATTTTAAAATTTTTCAATCGGTTAATATTTGACATGCATGTCGAAAATGGCTAAAAAGTCTATTTCATCATGCTAACCCCTGTAAATAATGACCAAATGTATCTAAAAATCAATTTTACTCCATATTGTTTTAGCTTATTAAGAAATATTGTTTAAGTTCGTTTGCCAATTATTTTTAGTGCTTAAGATCGTGAAACCTCTATTTGTAGCCATTCCCAGTATACACGTGAAATAATAGCCTTCTTTAAAAATTTCTATTTTCACGGCAAACGTTGTCAATTTCCAAACGGGCTAGTTAACCTATGGAAATTAGTTATTTTGACATAAAATTTTCAACATTTTTCAATCGGCTAATATTTGGCATGGATGTCGAAAATGGCTAAAAAGTAAATTTCATCATGGTAACCCTTGTAAATTATGGTCAAATGGATCTAAAAATCAATTTTACTCCATATTGTGTTAGCTTGTTACGAAATATTTTTTAACTTCGTTTGCCTATTATTTGTACTGCTTAAGATCGTGAAACCTCTACTTGTAGCCATTCCCAACATACACGTGAAATAATAGCCTTCGTTAAAAATTTCTATTTTGGACCTCAAACGTTGTCAGTTCCCAAAGGGGTTAGTTGAACTACGGAAATGAGGTATTTTGACATAAAAATTTCAAAATTTTTCTATCGGTTAATATTTGACATGCATGTCGAAAATAGCTAAAAAGTTAATTTCATCATTCTAATCCCTCGTAAATAATGGTCAAATGGATCTAAAAATAAATTTTAATCCATATTGACTTAGAGTGTTAAGAAATATTTTTTAACTTCGTTTGCCTAATATTTGAAGTGCTTAATATGGTGAAACCTCCATTTCTATCTATTCCCAATATACACATCAAATAATAGCCTTCTTTATAAATTTCTATTTTGCACCTCAAACGTTGTCAGTTCCCAAAGGGGTTAGTTAAAGGACGGAAATGAGGTATTTTGACATAAAAATTTCAAAAATTTTCAATCGGCTAATATTTGACATGCATGTTGAAAATGGCTAAAAGGTGAAGTTCATCATGGTAACCCCTGTAAATAATGGTCAAATGGATCGAAAAATCAATTTTACTCCACATTGTGTTAGCTTGTTACGAAATATTTTTTATTTTCGTTTGCCTATTATTTGTAGTGCTTAAGATCGTGAAACCTCTATTTGTAGCCATTCCCAACATACACGTGAAATAATAGCCTTCGTTAAAAATTTCTATTTTGCACCTCAAACGTTGTCGCTTCCCAAAGGGGTTAGTTAAACTACGGAAATGAGGTATTTTGACATAAAAATTTCAAAACTTTTCAATCGGTTAATCTTTGACATGCATGTCGAAAATGGATAAAAAGTCAATTTCATCATTCTAACCCCTGTAAATAATGGTCAAATGGATCTAAAAATGAATTTTACTCCATATTGTTTGAGCTTATTAAGAAATATTGTTTAAGTTCGTTTGCCAATTATTTTTAGTGCTTAAGATCGTGAAACCTCTATTTGTAGCCATTCCCACCATACACGTGAAATAATAGCCTTCTTTAAAAATTTCTATTTTCACGGCAAACGTTGTCAATTTCCAAACGGGATAGTTAACCTAAGGAAATTAGTTATTTTGACATAAAATTTTCAACATTTTTCAATCGGCTAATATTTGGCATGGATGTCGAAAATGGCTAAAAAGTCAATTTCATCATGGTAACCCTTGTAAATTATGGTCAAATGGATCTAAAAATCAATTTTACTCCATATTGTGTTAGCTTGTTACGAAATATTTTTTAACTTCGTATGCCTATTATTTGTAGTGCTTAAGATTATGAAACCTCTATTTGTAGCCATTCCTAACATACAAGTGAAATAATAGCCTTGTTTATAAATTTCTATTTTGCACCTCAAACGTTGTCAGTTCCCAAAGGGGTTAGTTAAACTACGGAAATACGGTATTTTGACACAAAAATTTCAAAATTTTTCAATCGGCTAATATTTGACATGCATGTTGAAAATGGCTAAAAGGTGAAGTTCATCATGGTAACCCCTGTAAATAATGGTCAAATGGATCGAAAAATCAATTTTACTCCACATTGTGTTAGCTTGTTACGAAATATTTTTTATTTTCGTTTGCCTATTATTTGTAGTGCTTAAGATCGTGAAACCTCTATTTGTAGCCATTCCCAACATACACGTGAAATAATAGCCTTCGTTAAAAATTTCTATTTTGCACCTCAAACGTTGTCAGTTCCCAAAGGGGTTAGTTAAACTACGGAAATGAGGTATTTTGACATAAAAATTTCAAAACTTTTCAATCGGTTAATCTTTGACATGCATGTCGAAAATGGATAAAAAGTCAATTTCATCATTCTAACCCCTGTAAATAATGGTCAAATGGATCTAAAAATGAATTTTACTCCATATTGTTTGAGCTTATTAAGAAATATTGTTTAAGTTCGTTTGCCAATTATTTTTAGTGCTTAAGATCGTGAAACCTCTATTTGTAGCCATTCCCACCATACACGTGAAATAATAGCCTTCTTTAAAAATTTCTATTTTCACGGCAAACGTTGTCAATTTCCAAACGGGATAGTTAACCTAAGGAAATTAGTTATTTTGACATAAAATTTTCAACATTTTTCAATCGGCTAATATTTGGCATGGATGTCGAAAATGGCTAAAAAGTCAATTTCATCATGGTAACCCTTGTAAATTATGGTCAAATGGATCTAAAAATCAATTTTACTCCATATTGTGTTAGCTTGTTACGAAATATTTTTTAACTTCGTATGCCTATTATTTGTAGTGCTTAAGATTATGAAACCTCTATTTGTAGCCATTCCTAACATACAAGTGAAATAATAGCCTTGTTTATAAATTTCTATTTTGCACCTCAAACGTTGTCAGTTCCCAAAGGGGTTAGTTAAACTATGGAAATACGGTATTTTGACACAAAAATTTCAAAAATTTTCAATCGGCTAATATTTGACATGCATGTCGAAAATGGCTAAAAATTCAATTTCATCATGGTAACCCTTGTAAATAATGGTTAAATGGATCTAAAATAAGATTTTACTCCATATTGTGTTAGCTTGTTACGAAATATTTTATAACTTCGTATGCCTATTATTTGTAGTGCTTAAGATTCTGAAACCTCTATTTGTAGCCATTCCTAACATACAAATGAAATAATAGACTTCTTTATAAATTTCTATTTTGCACCTCAAACGTTGTCTGTTCCCAAAGGGGTTAGTTAAACTACGGAAATACGGTATTTTGACACAAAAATTTCAAAATTTTTCAATCGGCTAATATTTGACATGCATGTCGAAAATGGCTAAAAATTCAATTTCATCATGGTAACCCCTGTAAATAATGGTTAAATGGATCTAAAATAAGATTTTACTCCATATTGTGTTAGCTTGTTATGAAATATTTTTAACTTCGTTTGCCTATTATTTGTAGTGCTTAAGATCGTGAAACCTCTATTTGTAGCCATTCCCAACATACACGTAAAATAATAGCCTTCTTTAATAATTTCTTTATTGCACCTCAAACGTTGTCAGTTCCCAAAGGGGTTAGTTAAAATACGGGAATGAGGTATTTTGACATAATAATTTAGAAATTTTTCAATCGGTTAATCTTTGACATGCATGTCGAAAATGGCTAAAAAGTCAATTTCATCATTCTAACCCCTGTAAATAATGGTCAAATGGATCTAAAAATCAATTTTACTCCATATTGTTTTAGCTTATTAAGAAATATTGTTTAAGTTTGTTTGCCAATTATTTGTAGTGCTTAAGATCGTGAAACCTCTATTTGTAGCCATTCCCAGCATACACGTGAAATAATAGCCTTCTTTAAAAATTTCTATTTTCACGGCAAACGTTGTCAATTTCCAAACGGGCTAGTTAATCTATGGAAATGAGTTATTTTGACATAAAATTTTCAACATTTTTCAATCGGCTAATATTTTACATGCATGTTGGAAATGGGTAAAAAGTCAATTTCATCATGGTAACCCTTGTAAACAATGGTCAAATGGATTTAAAAATAAATTTTAATCCATATTGACTTAGAGTGTTAAGAAATATTTTTTACCTTCGTTTGCCTAATATTTGAAGGGCTTCATATGGTGAAACCTCCATTTCTATCTATTCCCAATATACACATCAAATAATAGCCTTCTTTACAAATTTCTATTTTCACCTCAAATGTTGTCAGTTCCCAAAGGGGTTAGTTAAAATATGGAAATGAGGTATTTTAACATAAAAATTTCAAATTGTTTCAATCGGCTAATATTTGACATGCATGTCGAAAATGGCTAAAAATTCAATTTCATCATGGTAACCCTTGTAAATTATTGTCAAATGGATCTGAAAATCAATTTTACTCCATATTGTGTTAGCTTGTTACGAAATATTTTATAACTTCGTATGCCTATTATTTGTAGTGCTTAAGATTGTGAAACCTCTATTTGTAGCCATTCCTAACATACAAATGAAATAATAGACTTCTTTATAAATTTCTATTTTGCACCTCAAACGTTGTCTGTTCCCAAAGGGGTTAGTTAAACAACGGAAATGAGGTATTTTGACATAAAACTTTCAAAAATTTTCAATCGGCTAATATTTGACATGCATGTTGAAAATGGCTAAAAGGTGAATTTCATCATGGTAACCCCTGTAAATAATGGTCAAATGGATCGTAAAATCAATTTTACTTCACATTGTGTTAGCTTGTTACGAAATATTTTTTAACATCGTTTGCCTATTATTTGTAGTGCTTAAGACCGTGAAACCTCTATTTGTAGCCATTCCCAACATACACGTGAAATAATAGCCTTCGTTATAAATTTCTATTTTGCACCTCAAACGTTGTCAGTTCCCAATGGGGTTCGTTAAACTACGGAAATGAGGTATTTTGACATAAAAATTTTAAAATTTTTCAATCGGTTAATATTTGACATGCATGTCGAAAATGGCTAAAAAGTCTATTTCACCATGCTAACCCCTGTAAATAATGACCAAATGTATCTAAAAATCAATTTTACTCCATATTGTTTTAGCTTATTAAGAAATATTGTTACAGTTCGTTTGCCAATTATTTTTAGTGCTTAAGATCGTGAAACCTCTATTTGTAGCCATTCCCGTATACACGTGAAATAATAGCCTTCTTTAAAAATTTCTATTTTCACGGCAAACGTTGTCAATTTCCAAACGGGCTAGTTAACCTATGGAAATTAGTTATTTTGACATAAAATTTTCAACATTTTTCAATCGGCTAATATTTGGCATGGATGTCGAAAATGGCTAAAAAGTAAATTTCATCATGGTAACCCTTGTAAATTATGGTCAAATGGATCTAAAAATCAATTTTACTCCATATTGTGTTAGCTTGTTACGAAATATTTTTTAAGTTCGTTTGCCTATTATTTGTACTGCTTAAGATCGTGAAACCTCTACTTGTAGCCATTCCCAACATACACGTGAAATAATAGCCTTCGTTAAAAATTTCTATTTTGCACCTCAAACGTTGTCAGTTCCCAAAGGGGTTAGTTGAACTACGGAAATGAGGTATTTTGACATAAAAATTTCAAAATTTTTCTATCGGTTAATATTTGACATGCATGTTGAAAATAGCTAAAAAGTTAATTTCATCATTCTAATCCCTGTAAATAATGGTCAAATGGATCTAAAAATAAATTTTAATCCATATTGACTTAGAGTGTTAAGAAATATTTTTTAACTTCGTTTGCCTAATATTTGAAGTGCTTAATATGGTGAAACCTCCATTTCTATCTATTCCCAATATACACATCAAATAATAGCCTTCTTTATAAATTTCTATTTTGCACCTCAAACGTTGTCAGTTCCCAAAGGGGTTAGTTAAAGTACGGAAATGAGGTATTTTGACATAAACATTTCAAAAATTTTCAATCGGCTAATATTTGACATGCATGTTGAAAATGGCTAAAAGGTGAATTTCATCATGGTAATCCCTTTAAATAATGGTCAAATGGATCGAAAAATCAATTTTACTCCACATTGTGTTAGCTTGTTACGAAATATTTTTTATTTTCGTTTGCCTATTATTTGTAGTGCTTAAGATCGTGAAACCTCTATTTGTAGCCATTCCCAACATACACGTGAAATAATAGCCTTCGTTAAAAATTTCTATTTTGCACCTCAAACGTTGTCAGTTCCCAAAGGGGTTAGTTAAACTACGGAAATGAGGTATTTTGACATAAAAATTTCAAAATTTTTCAATCGGTTAATCTTTGACATGCATGTCGAAAATGGCTAAAAAGTCAATTTCATCATTCTAACCCCGTAAATAATGGTCAAATGGATCTAAAAATCAATTTTACTCCATATTGTTTTAGCTTATTAAGAAATATTGTTTAAGTTTGTTTGCCAATTATTTGTAGTGCTTAAGATCGTGAAACCTCTATTTGTAGCCATTCCCAAAGCATACACGTGAAATAATAGCCTTCTTTAAAAATTTCTATTTTCACGGCAAACGTTTTCAATTTCCAAACGGGCTAGTTAATCTATGGAAATGAGTTATTTTGACATAAAATTTTCAACATTTTTCAATCGGCTAATATTTTACATGCATGTTGGAAATGGGTAAAAAGTCAATTTCATCATGGTAACCCTTGTAAACAATGGTCAAATGGATTTAAAAATAAATTTTAATCCATATTGACTTAGAGTGTTAAGAAATATTTTTTACCTTCGTTTGCCTAATATTTGAAGGGCTTCATATGGTGAAACCTCCATTTCTATCTATTCCCAATATACACATCAAATAATAGCCTTCTTTACAAATTTCTATTTTCACCTCAAATGTTGTCAGTTCCCAAAGGGGTTAGTTAAAATATGGAAATGAGGTATTTTAACATAAAAATTTCAAATTGTTTCAATCGGCTAATATTTGACATGCATGTCGAAAATGGCTAAAAATTCAATTTCATCATGGTAACCCTTGTAAATTATTGTCAAATGGATCGAAAATCAATTTTACTCCATATTGTGTTAGCTTGTTACGAAATATTTTATAACTTCGTATGCCTATTATTTGTAGTGCTTAAGATTGTGAAACCTCTATTTGTAGCCATTCCTAACATACAAATGAAATAATAGACTTCTTTATAAATTTCTATTTTGCACCTCAAACGTTGTACGTTCCCAAAGGGGTTAGTTAAACAACGGAAATGAGGTATTTTGACATAAAACTTTCAAAAATTTTCAATCGGCTAATATTTGACATGCATGTTGAAAATGGCTAAAAGGTGAATTTCATCATGGTAACCCCTGTAAATAATGGTCAAATGGATCGAAAAATCAATTTTACTCTACATTGTGTTAGCTTGTTACGAAATATTTTTTAACATCGTTTGCCTATTATTTGTAGTGCTTAAGACCGTGAAACCTCTATTTGTAGCCATTCCCAACATACACGTGAAATAATAGCCTTCGTTATAAATTTCTATTTTGCACCTCAAACGTTGTCAGTTCCCAATGGGGTTCGTTAAACTACGGAAATGAGGTATTTTGACATAAAAATTTTAAAATTTTTCAATCGGTTAATATTTGACATGCATGTCGAAAATGGCTAAAAAGTCTATTTCATCATGCTAACCCCTGTAAATAATGACCAAATGTATCTAAAAATCAATTTTACTCCATATTGTTTTAGCTTATTAAGAAATATTGTTTAAGTTCGTTTGCCAATTATTTTTAGTGCTTAAGATCGTGAAACCTCTATTTGTAGCCATTCCCAGTATACACGTGAAATAATAGCCTTCTTTAAAAATTTCTATTTTCACGGCAAACGTTGTCAATTTCCAAACGGGCAAGTTAACCTATGGAAATTAGTTATTTTGACATAAAATTTTCAACATTTTTCAATCGGCTAATATTTGGCATGGATGTCGAAAATGGCTAAAAAGTAAATTTCATCATGGTAACCCTTGTAAATTATGGTGAAATGGATCTAAAAATCAATTTTACTCCATATTGTGTTAGCTTGTTACGAAATATTTTTTAACTTCGTTTGCCTATTATTTGTACTGCTTAAGATCGTGAAACCTCTACTTGTAGCCATTCCTAACATACACGTGAAATAATAGCCTTCGTTAAAAATTTCTATTTTGCACCTCAAACGTTGTCAGTTCCCAAAGGGGTTAGTTGAACTACGGAATGAGGTATTTTGACATAAAAATTTCAAAATTTTTCTATCGGTTAATATTTGACATGCATGTTGAAAAAAGCTAAAAAGTTAATTTCATCATTCTAATCCCTGTAAATAATGGTCAAATGGATCTAAAAATAAATTTTAATCCATATTGACTTAGAGTGTTAAGAAATATTTTTTAACTTCGTTTGCCTAATATTTGAAGTGCTTAATATGGTGAAACCTCCATTTCTATCTATTCCCAATATACACATCAAATAATAGCCTTCTTTATAAATTTCTATTTTGCACCTCAAACGTTGTCAGTTCCCAAAGGGGTTAGTTAAAGTACGGAAATGAGGTATTTTGACATAAAAATTTCAAAAATTTTCAATCGGCTAATATTTGACATGCATGTTGAAAATGGCTAAAAGGTGAATTTCATCATGGTAACCCCTGTAAATAATGGTCAAATGGATCGAAAAATCAATTTTACTCCACATTGTGTTAGCTTGTTACGAAATATTTTTTATTTTCGTTTGCCTATTATTTGTAGTGCTTAAGATCGTGAAACCTCTATTTGTAGCCATTCCCAACATACACGTGAAATAATAGCCTTCGTTAAAAATTTCTATTTTGCACCTCAAACGTTGTCAGTTCCCAAAGGGGTTAGTTAAACTATGGAAATGAGGTATTTTGACATAAAAATTTCAAAATTTTTCAATCGGTTAATCTTTGACATGCATGTCGAAAATGGATAAAAAGTCAATTTCATCATTCTAACCCCTGTAAATAATGGTCAAATGGATCTAAAAATGAATTTTACTCCATATTGTTTGAGCTTATTAAGAAATATTGTTTAAGTTCGTTTGCCAATTATTTTTAGTGCTTAAGATCGTGAAACCTCTATTTGTAGCCATTCCCACCATACACGTGAAATAATAGCCTTCTTTGAAAATTTCTATTTTCACGGCAAACGTTGTCAATTTCCAAACGGGCTAGTTAACCTAAGGAAATTAGTTATTTTGACATAAAATTTTCAACATTTTTCAATCGGCTAATATTTGGCATGGATGTCGAAAATGGCTAAAAAGTCAATTTCATCATGGTAACCCTTGTAAATTATGGTCAAATGGATCTAAAAATAAATTTTACTCCATATTGTGTTAGCTTGTTACGAAATATTTTATAACATCGTATGCCTATTATTTGTAGTGCTTAAGATTATGAAACCTCTATTTGTAGCCATTCCCAGCATACACGTGAAATAATAGCCTTGTTTAAAAATTTCTATTTTCACGGCAAACGTTGTCAATTTCCAAACGGGCTACTTAACCTATGGAAATTAGTTATTTTGACATAAAATTTTCAACATTTTTCAATCGGCTAATATTTGGCATGCATGTCGAAAATGGCTAAAAAGTCAATTTCATCATGGTAACCCTTCTAAATTATGGTCAAATGGATCTAAAAATCAATTTTACTCCATATTGTGTTAGCTTGTTACGAAATATTTTATAACTTCGTATGCCTATTATTTGTAGTGCTTAAGATTATGAAACCTCTATTTGTAGCCATTCCTAACATACAAATGAAATAATAGCCTTCTTTATAAATTTCTATTTTGCACCTCAAACGTTGTCAGTTCCCAAAGGGGTTAGTTAAACTACGGAAATACGATATTTTGACACAAAAATTTCAAAATTTTTCAATCGGCTAATATTTGACATGCATGTCGAAAATGGCTAAAAATTCAATTTCATCATGGTAACCCCTGTAAATAATCGTTAAATGGATCTAAAATAAGATTTTACTCCATATTGTGTTAGCTTGTTATGAAATATTTTTAACTTCGTTTGCCTATTATTTGTAGTGCTTAAGATCGTGAAACCTCTATTTGTAGCCATTCCCAACATACACGTAAAATAATAGCCTTCTTTAATAATTTCTTTATTGCACCTCAAACGTTGTCAGTTCCCAAAGGGGTTAGTTAAAATACGGGAATGAGGTATTTTGACATAATAATTTCAAAATTTTTCAATCGGTTAATCTTTGACATGCATGTCGAAAATGGCTAAAAAGTCAATTTCATCATTCTAACCCCTGTAAATAATGGTCATGGATCTAAAAATCAATTTTATTCCATATTGTTTTAGCTTATTAAGAAATATTGTTTAAGTTCATTTGCCAATTATTTGTAGTGCTTAAGATCGTGAAACATCTATTTGTAGCCATTCCCAGCATACACGTGAAATAATAGCCTTCTTTAAAAATTTCTATTTTCCACCTCAAACATTGTCAGTTCCCAAAGGGGTTCGTTAAACTACGGAAATGAGGTATTCTGACATAAAAATTTCTAAATTTTTCAATCGGTTAATCTTTGACATGCATGTCGAAAATGGCTAAAAAGTCAATTTCATCATTCTAACCCTTGTAAATAATGGTCAAATGGATCTAAAAATCAATTTTACTCCATATTCGTTTGCCAATTATTTTTAGTGCTTAAGATCGTGAAACCTCTATTTGTAGCGATTCCCAGCATACACGTGAAATAATAGCCTTCTTTAAAAATTTCTATTTTCACGGCAAACCTTGTCAATTTCCAAACTGGCTAGTTAACCTATGGAAATTAGTTATTTTGACATAAAATTTTCAACATTTTTCAATCGGCTAATATTTGGCATGCATGTCGAAAATGGCTAAAAAGTCAATTTCATCATGGTAACCCTTGTAAATTATGGTCAAATGGATCTAAAAATAAATTTTACTCCATATTGTGTTAGCTTACTACGGAATATTTTTTAACTTCGTATGCCTATTATTTGTAGTGCTTAAGATTATGAAACCTCTATTTGTAGCCATTCCTAACATACAAATGAAATAATAGCCTTCTTTATAAATTTCTATTTGGCACCTCAAACGTTTTCAGTTCCCAAAGGGGTTAGTTAAACTACGGAAATACGATATTTTGACACAAAAATTTCAAAATTTTTCAATCGGCTAATATTTGACATGCATGTCGAAAATGGCTAAAAATTCAATTTCATCATGGTAACCCCTGTCAATAATCGTTAAATGGATCTAAAATAAGATTTTACTCCATATTGTGTTAGCTTGTTATGAAATATTTTTAACTTCGTTTGCCTATTATTTGTAGTGCTTAAGATCGTGAAACCTCTATTTGTAGCCATTCCCAACATACACGTAAAATAATAGCCTTCTTTAATAATTTCTTTATTGCACCTCAAACGTTATCAATTCCCAAAGGGGTTAGTTAAAATACGGGAATGAGGTATTTTGACATAATAATTTCAAAACTTTTCAATCGGTTAATCTTTGACATGCATGTCGAAAATGGCTAAAAAGTCAATTTCATCATTCTAACCCTTGTAAATAATGGTCAAATGGATCTAAAAATCAATTTTACTCCATATTCGTTTGCCAATTATTTTTAGTGCTTAAGATCGTGAAACCTCTATTTGTAGCGATTCCCAGCATACACGTGAAATAATAGCCTTCTTTAAAAATTTCTATTTTCACGGCAAACCTTGTCAATTTCCAACCGGCTAGTTAACCTATGGAAATTAGTTATTTTGACATAAAATTTTCAACATTTTTCAATCGGCTAATATTTGGCATGCATGTCGAAAATGGCTAAAAAGTCAATTTCATCATGGTAACCCTTGTAAATTATGGTCAAATGGATCTAAAAATCAATTTTACTCCATATTGTGTTAGTTTGTTACGAAATATTTTTTAACTTCGTATGCCTATTATTTGTAGTGCTTAAGATTATGAAACCTCTATTTGTAGCCATTCCCAACATACAAATGAAATAGTAGCCTTCTTTATAAATTTCTATTTTGCACCTCAAACGTTGTCAGTTCCCAAAGGGGTTAGTTAAACTACGGAAATGCGGTATTTTGACAGAAAAATTTTAAAATTTTTCAATTGGCTAATATTTGACATGCATGTCGAAAATGGCTAAAAATTCAATTTCATCATCGTAACCCTTGTAAATAATGGTCAAATGGATCGAAAAATCAATTTTACTCCATATTATGTTAGCTTGTTACGAAATATTTTTTAACTTCGTTTGCCTATTATTTGTAGTGCTTAAGATCGTGTAACCCCTATTTGTAGCCATTCCCAACATACACGTGAAATAATAGCCTTCTTTAAAAATTTCTATTTTCCACCTCAAACATTGTCAGTTCCCAAAGGGGTTCGTCAATCTACGGAAATGAGGTATTTTGACATAAAAATTTCAAAATTTTTCAATCGGTTAATCTTTGACATGCATGTCGAAAATGGCTAAAAAGTCAATTTCATCATTCTAACCCCTGTAAATAATGGTCAAATGGATCTAAAAATCAATTTTACTCCATATTGTTTTAGCTTATTAAGAAATATTGTTTATGTTCGTTTGCCAATTATTTTTAGTGCTTAAGATCGTGAAACCTGTATTTGTAGCCATTCCTAGCATACACGTGAAATAATAGCCTTCTTTAAAAATATCTATTTTCACGGCAAACGTTGTCAATTTCCAAACGGGATAGTTAATCTATGGAAATGAGTTATTTGGACATAAAATTTTCAACATTTTCAATCGGCTAATATTTTACATGCATGTTGGAAATGGCGAAAAAGTCAATTTCATCATGGTAACCCTTGTAAACAATGGTCAAATGGATTTAAAAATAAATTTTAATCCATATTGACTTAGAGTGTTCAGAAATATTTTTTAATTTCGTTTGCCTAATATTTGAAGGGCTTCATATGGTGAAACCCCCATTTCTATCTATTCCCAATATACACATCAAATAATAGCCTTCTTTACAAATTTCTATTTTCACCTCAAATGTTGTCAGTTCCCAAAGGGGTTAGTTGAAATATGGAAATGAGGTATTTTAACATAAAAAATTCAAATTGTTTCAATCGGCTAATATTTGACATGCATGTCGAAAATGGCTAAAAAGTATATTTCATCATGGTAACCCTTGTAAATTATTGTCAAATGGATCTAAAAATCAATTTTACTCCATATTGTGTTAGCTTGTTACGAAATATTTTATAACTTCGTATGCCTATTATTTGTAGCGCTTAAGATTGTGAAACCTCTATTTGTAGCCATTCCTAACATACAAATGAAATAATAGACTTCTTTATAAATTTCTATTTTGCACCTCAAACGTTGTCAGTTCCCAAAGGGGTTAGTTAAACTACGGAAATGAGGTATTTTGACATAAAAATTTCAAAATTTTTCAATCGGTTAATCTTTGACATGCATGTCGAAAATGACTAAAAAGTCAATTTCATCATTCTAACCCCTGTAAATAATGGTCAAATGTATCGAAAAATCAATTTTACTCCATATTGTGTTAGCTTGTTACAAAATATTTTTTAACTTCGTTTGCCTATTATTTGTAGTGCTTAAGATCGTGAAACCTCTATTTGTAGCCATTCCCAACATACACGTGAAATAATAGCCTTCTTTAAAAATTTCTATTTTGCACCTCAAACATTGTCAGTTCCCAAAGGGGTTCGTTAAACTACGGAAATGAGGTATTTTGACATAAAAATTTCAAAATTTTTCAATCGGTTAATCTTTGACATGCATGTCGAAAATGGCTAAAAAGTCTATTCCATCATTCTAACCCCTGTAAATAATGGTCAAATGGATCTAAAAATCAATTTTACTCCATATTGTTTTAGCTTATTAAGAAATATTGTTTAAGTGCGTTTGCCAATTATTTTTAGTGCTTAAGATCGTGAAACCTCTATTTGTAGCCATTCCCAACATACACGTGAAATAATAGCCTTCTTTATAAATTTCTATTTTGCACCTCAAACGTTGTCATTTCCCAAAGGGGTTAGTTAAACTACGGAAATGCGGTATATTGACACAAAAATTTCAAAATTTTTCGATCGGCTAATATTTGACATGCATGTCGAAAATGGCTAAAAATTCAATTTCATCATGGTAACCCATGTAAATAATGGTCAAATGGATCGAAAAATCAATTTTACTCCATATTGTGTTAGCTTGTTACGAAATATTTTTTAACTTCGTTTGCCTATTATTTGTAGTGCTTAAGATCGTGAAACCTCTATTTGTAGCCATTCCCAACATACACGTGAAATAATAGCCTTCTTTAAAAATTTCTATTTTCCACCTCAAACATTGTCAGTTCCCACAGGCGTTCGTTAAACTACGGAAATGAGGTATTTTGACATAAAAATTTCAAAATTTTTCAATCGGTTAATCTTTGACATGCATGACGAAAATGGCTAAAAAGTCAATTTCATCATTCTAACCCCTGTAAATAATGGTCAAATGGATCTAAAAATCAATTTTACTCCATATTGTTTTAGCTTATTAAGAAATATTGTTTAAGTTCGTTTGGCAATTATTTTTAGTGCTAAAGATCGTGAAACCTCTATTTGTAGCCATTCCTAAAGATACACGTGAAATAATAGCCTTGTTTAAAAATTTCTATTTTCACGGCAAACGTTGTCAATTTCCAAACGGGCTACTTAACCTATGGAAATTAGTTATTTTGACATAAAATTTTCAACATTTTTCAATCGGCTAATATTTGGCATGCATGTCGAAAATGGCTAAAAAGTCAATTTCATCATGGTAACCCTTCTAAATTATGGTCAAATGGATCTAAAAATCAATTTTACTCCATATTGTGTTAGCTTGTTACGAAATATTTTATAACTTCGTATGCCTATTATTTGTAGTGCTTAAGATTATGAAACCTCTATTTGTAGCCATTCCCAACATACAAATGAAATAATAGCCTTCTTTATAAATTTCTATTTGGCACCTCAAACGTTGTCAATTCCCAAAGGGGTTTGTTAAACTACGAAAATGAGGTATTTTGACATAAAAATTTCAAATTTTTTCAATCGGCTAATATTTGACATGCATGTTAAAAATGGCTAAAAATTCAATTTCATCATGGTAACCCCTGTAAATAATGGTCAAATGGATCGAAAAATCAATTTTACTCCATATTGTGTTAGCTTGTTACGAAATATTTTTTAACTTCGTTTGCCTATTATTTGTAGTGCTTAAGATCGTGAAACCTCTATATGTAGCCATTCCCAACATACACGTGAAATAATAGCCTTCTTTAAAAATTTCTATTTTGCACCTCAAACATTGTCAGTTCCCAAAGGGGTTCGTTAAACTACGGAAATGAGGTATTTTGACATAAAAATTTCAAAATTTTTCAATCGGTTAATCTTTGACATGCATGTCGAAAATGGCTAAAAAGTCTATTTCATCATTCTAACCCCGTAAATAATGGTCAAATGGATCTAAAAATCAATTTTACTCCATATTGTTTTAGCTTATTAAGAAATATTGTTTAAGTGCGTTTGCCAATTATTTTTAGTGCTTAAGATCGTGAAACCTCTATTTGTAGCCATTCCCAACATACACGTGAAATAATAGCCTTCTTTATAAATTTCTATTTTGCACCTCAAACGTTGTCATTTCCCAAAGGGGTTAGTTAAACTACGGAAATGCGGTATTTTGACACAAAAATTTCAAAATTTTTCGATCGGCTAATATTTGACATGCATGTCGAAAATGGCTAAAAATTCAATTTCATCATGGTAACCCATGTAAATAATGGTCAAATGGATCGAAAAATCAATTTTACTCCATATTGTGTTAGCTTGTTACGAAATATTTTTTAACTTCGTTTGCCTATTATTTGTAGTGCTTAAGATCGTGAAACCTCTATTTGTAGCCATTCCCAACATACACGTGAAATAATAGCCTTCTTTAAAAATTTCTATTTTCCACCTCAAACATTGTCAGTTCCCAAAGGCGTTCGTTAAACTACGGAAATGAGGTATTTTGACATAAAAATTTCAAAATTTTTCAATCGGTTAATCTTTGACATGCATGACGAAAATGGCTAAAAAGTCAATTTCATCATTCTAACCCCGTAAATAATGGTCAAATGGATCTAAAAATCAATTTTACTCCATATTGTTTTAGCTTATTAAGAAATATTGTTTAAGTTCGTTTGGCAATTATTTTTAGTGCTAAAGATCGTGAAACCTCTATTTGTAGCCATTCCCAGCATACACGTGAAATAATAGCCTTGTTTAAAAATTTCTATTTTCACGGCAAACGTTGTCAATTTCCAAACGGGCTACTTAACTTATGGAAATTAGTTATTTTGACATAAAATTTTCAACATTTTTCAATCGGCTAATATTTGGCATGCATGTCGAAAATGGCTAAAAAGTCAATTTCATCATGGTAACCCTTCTAAATTATGGTCAAATGGATCTAAAAATCAATTTTACTCCATATTGTGTTAGCTTGTTACGAAATATTTTATAACTTCGTATGCCTATTATTTGTAGTGCTTAAGATTATGAAACCTCTATTTGTAGCCATTCCCAACATACAAATGAAATAATAGCCTTCTTTATAAATTTCTATTTGGCACCTCAAACGTTGTCAATTCCCAAAGGGGTTTGTTAAACTACGAAAATGAGGTATTTTGACATAAAAATTTCAAATTTTTTCAATCGGCTAATATTTGACATGCATGTTAAAAATGGCTAAAAATTCAATTTCATCATGGTAACCCCTGTAAATAAAGGTCAAATGGATCGAAAAATCAATTTTACTCCATATTGTGTTAGCTTGTTACGGAATATTTTTTAACTTCGTTTGCCTATTATTTGTAGTGCTTAAGATCGTGAAACCTCTATATGTAGCCATTCCCAACATACACGTGAAATAATAGCCTTCTTTAAAAATTTCTATTTTGCACCTCAAACATTGTCAGTTCCCAAAGGGGTTCGTTAAACTACGGAAATGAGGTATTTTGACATAAAAATTTCAAAATTTTTCAATCAACTAATCTTTGACATGCATGTCGAAAATGGCTAAAAAGTCAATTTCATCATTCTAATCCCTGTAAATAATGGTCAAATGGATCGAAAAATCAATTTTACTCCATATTGTGTTAGCTTGTTACGAAATATTTTTTAACTTCGTTTGCCTATTATTTGTAGTGCTTACGATCGTGAAACCTCTATATGTAGCCATTCCCAACATACACGTGAAATAATAGCCTTCTTTAAAAATTTCTATTTTGCACCTCAAACATTGTCGGCTTCCCAAAGGGGTTCGTTAAACTACGGAAATGAGGTATTTTGACATAAAAATTTCAAATTTTTTCAATCGGTTAATCTTTGACATGCATGTCGAAAATGGCTAAAAAGTCAATTTCATCATTCTAACCCCTGTAAATAATGGTCAAATGTATCGAAAAATCAATTTTACTCCATATTGTGTTAGCTTGTTACGAAATATTTTTTAACTTCGTTTCCCTATTATTTGTAGTGCTTAAGATCGTAAAACCTCTATTTGTAGCCATTCCCAACATACACGTGAAATAATAGCCTTCTTTAAAAATTTCTATTTTGCACCTCAAACATTGTTAGTTCCCAAAGGCGTTCGTTAAACTACGGAAATGAGGTATTTTGACATAAAAATTTCAAAATTTTTCAATCGGTTAATCTTTGACATGCATGTCGAAAATGGCTAAAAAGTCAATTTCATCATTCTAACCCCTGTAAATAATGGTCAAATGGATCTAAAAATCAATTTTACTCCATATTGTTTTAGCTTATTAAGAAATATTGTTTAAGTGCGTTTGCCAATTATTTTTAGTGCTTAAGATCGTGAAACCTCTATTTGTAGCCATTCCCAGCATACACGTGAAATAATAGCGTTCTTTAAAAATTTCTATTTTCACGGCAAACGTTGTCAATTTCCAAACGGGCTAGTTAATCTATGGAAATGAGTTATTTTGACCTAAAATTTTCAACATTTTTCAATCGGCTAATATTTTACATGCATGTTGGAAATGGCGAAAAAGTCAATTTCATCATGGTAACCCTTGTAAACAATGGTCAAATGGATTTAAAAATAAATTTTAATCCATATTGACTTAGAGTGTTAAGAAATATTTTTTAACTTCGTTTGCCTAATATTTGAAGGGCTTCATATGGTGAAACCTCCATTTCTATCTATTCCCAATATACACATCAAATAATAGCCTTCTTTACAAATTTCTATTTTCACCTCAAATGTTGTCAGTTCCCAAAGGGGTTAGTTAAAATATGGAAATGAGGTATTTTAACATAAAAATTTCAAATTGTTTCAATCGGCTAATATTTGACATGCATGTAAAAAATGGCTAAAAAGTATATTTCATCATGGTAACCCTTGTAAATTATTGTCAAATGGATCTAAAAATCAATTTTACTCCATATTGTGTTAGCTTGTTACGAAATATTTTATAACTTCGTATGCCTATTATTTCTAGTGCTTAAGATTGTGAAACCTCTATTTGTAGCCATTCCTAAAATACAAATGAAATAATAGACTTCTTTATAAATTTCTATTTTGCACCTCAAACGTTGTCGGCTTCCCAAAGGGGTTAGTTAAACTACGAAAATGAGGTATTTGGACATAAAAATTTCAAAATTTTGCAATCGGCTAATATTTGACATGCATGTCAAAAATGGCTAAAAATTCAATTTCATCATGGTAACCCCCGTAAATAATGGTCAAATGGATCGAAAAATCAATTTTACTCCATATTGTGTTAGCTTGTTACGAAATATTTTTTTAACTTCGTTTGCCTATTATTTGTAGTGCTTAAGATCGTGAAACCTCTATTTGTAGCCATTCCCAACATACACGTGAAATAATAGCCTTCTTTAAAAATTTCTATTTTGCACCTCAAACATTGTCAGTTCCCAAAGGGGTTCGTTAAACTACGGAAATGAGGTATTTTGACATAAAAATTTCAAAATTTTTCAATCGGTTAATGTTTGACATGCATGTCGAAAATGGCTAAAAAGTCAATTTCATCATTCTAACCCCTGTAAATAATGATCAAATGGATCTAAAAATCAATTTTACTCCATATTGTTTTAGCTTATTAAGAAATATTGTTTAAGTTCGTTTGGCAATTATTTTTAGTGCTAAAGATCGTGAAACCTCTATTTGTAGCCATTCCCAGTATACACGTGAAATAATAGCCTTGTTTAAAAATTTCTATTTTCACGGCAAACGTTGTCAATTTCCAAACGGGCTACTTAACCTATGGAAATTAGTTATTTTGACATAAAATTTTCAACATTTTTCAATCGGCTAATATTTGGCATGCATGTCGAAAATGGCTAAAAAGTCAATTTCATCATGGTAACCCTTCTAAATTATGGTCAAATGGATCTAAAAATCAATTTTACTCCATATTGTGTTAGCTTGTTACGAAATATTTTATAACTTCGTATGCCTATTATTTGTAGTGCTTAAGATTATGAAACCTCTATTTGTAGCCATTCCCAACATACAAATGAAATAATAGCCTTCTTTATAAATTTCTATTTGGCACCTCAAACGTTGTCAATTCCCAAAGGGGTTTGTTAAACTACGAAAATGAGGTATTTTGACATAAAAATTTCAAATTTTTTCAATCGGCTAATATTTGACATGCATGTTAAAAATGGCTAAAAATTCAATTTCATCATGGTAACCCCTGTAAATAAAGGTCAAATGGATCGAAAAATCAATTTTACTCCATATTGTGTTAGCTTGTTACGGAATATTTTTTAACTTCGTTTGCCTATTATTTGTAGTGCTTAAGATCGTGAAACCTCTATATGTAGCCATTCCCAACATACACGTGAAATAATAGCCTTCTTTAAAAATTTCTATTTTGCACCTCAAACATTGTCAGTTCCCAAAGGGGTTCGTTAAACTACGGAAATGAGGTATTTTGACATAAAAATTTCAAAATTTTTCAATCGGTTAATCTTTGACATGCATGTCGAAAATGGCTAAAAAGTCAATTTCATCATTCTAATCCCTGTAAATAATGGTCAAATGGATCGAAAAATCAATTTTACTCCATATTGTGTTAGCTTGTTACGAAATATTTTTTAAATTCGTTTGCCTATTATTTGTAGTGCTTAAGATCGTGAAACCTCTATATGTAGCCATTCCCAACATACACGTGAAATAATAGCCTTCTTTAAAAATTTCTATTTTGCACCTCAAACATTGTCAGTTCCCAAAGGGGTTCGTTAAACTACGGAAATGAGGTATTTTGACATAAAAATTTCAAATTTTTTCAATCGGTTAATCTTTGACATGCATGTCGAAAATGGCTAAAAAGTCAATTTCATCATTCTAACCCCTGTAAATAATGGTCAAATGTATCGAAAAATCAATTTTACTCCATATTGTGTTAGCTTGTTACGAAATATTTTTTAACTTCGTTTCCCTATTATTTGTAGTGCTTAAGATCGTGAAACCTCTATTTGTAGCCATTCCCAACATACACGTGAAATAATAGCCTTCTTTAAAAATTTCTATTTTGCACCTCAAACATTGTTAGTTCCCAAAGGGGTTCGTTAAACTACGGAAATGAGGTATTTTGACATAAAAATTTCAAAATTTTTCTATCGGTTAATCTTTGACATGCATGTCGAAAATGGCTAAAAAGTCAATTTCATCATTCTAACCCCTGTAAATAATGGTCAAATGGATCTAAAAATCAATTTTACTCCATATTGTTTTAGCTTATTAAGAAATATTGTTTAAGTGCGTTTGCCAATTATTTTTAGTGCTTAAGATCGTGAAACCTCTATTTGTAGCCATTCCCAAAGCATACACGTGAAATAATAGCCTTCTTTAAAAATTTCTATTTTCACGGCAAACGTTGTCAATTTCCAAACGGGCTAGTTAATCTATGGAAATGAGTTATTTTGACCTAAAATTTTCAACATTTTTCAATCGGCTAATATTTTACATGCATGTTGGAAATGGCGAAAAAGTCAATTTCATCATGGTAACCCTTGTAAACAATGGTCAAATGGATTTAAAAATAAATTTTAATCCATATTGACTTAGAGTGTTAAGAAATATTTTTTAACTTCGTTTGCCTAATATTTGAAGGGCTTCATATGGTGAAACCTCCATTTCTATCTATTCCCAATATACACATCAAATAATAGCCTTCTTTACAAATTTCTATTTTCACCTCAAATGTTGTCAGTTCCCAAAGGGGTTAGTTAAAATATGGAAATGAGGTATTTTAACATAAAAATTTCAAATTGTTTCAATCGGCTAATATTTGACATGCATGTAAAAAATGGCTAAAATGTATATTTCATCATGGTAACCCTTGTAAATTATTGTCAAATGGATCTAAAAATCAATTTTACTCCATATTGTGTTAGCTTGTTACGAAATATTTTATAACTTCGTATGCCTATTATTTCTAGTGCTTAAGATTGTGAAACCTCTATTTGTAGCCATTCCTAAAATACAAATGAAATAATAGACTTCTTTATAAATTTCTATTTTGCACCTCAAACGTTGTCAGTTCCCAAAGGGGTTACTTAAACTACGAAAATGAGGTATTTGGACATAAAAATTTCAAAATTTTGCAATCGGCTAATATTTGACATGCATGTCAAAAATGGCTAAAAATTCAATTTCATCATGGTAACCCCTGTAAATAATGGTCAAATGGATCGAAAAATCAATTTTACTCCATATTGTGTTAGCTTGTTACGAAATATTTTTTTAACTTCGTTTGCCTATTATTTGTAGTGCTTAAGATCGTGAAACCTCTATTTGTAGCCATTCCCAACATACACGTGAAATAATAGCCTTCTTTAAAAATTTCTATTTTGCACCTCAAACATTGTCAGTTCCCAAAGGGGTTCGTTAAACTACGGAAATGAGGTATTTTGACATAAAAATTTCAAAATTTTTCAATCGGTTAATCTTTGACATGCATGTCGAAAATGGCTAAAAAGTCAATTTCATCATTCTAACCCCTGTAAATAATGATCAAATGGATCTAAAAATCAATTTTACTCCATATTGTTTTAGCTTATTAAGAAATATTGTTTAAGTTCGTTTGGCAATAATTTTTAGTGCTTAAGATCGTGAAACCTCTATTTGTAGCCATTCCCAGCATACACGTGAAATATTAGCCTTCTTTAAAAATTTCTATTTTCACGGCAAACGTTGTCAATTTCCAAACGGGCTAGCTAACCTATGGAAATTAGTTATTTTGACATAAAATTTTCAACATTTTTCAATCGGCTAATATTTGGCATGCATGTCGAAAATGGCTAAAAAGTCAATTTCATCATGGTAACCCTTGTAAATTATGGTCAAATGGATCTAAAAATCAATTTTACTACATATTGTGTTAGCTTGTTACGAAATATTTTATAACATCGTATGCCTATTATTTGTAGTGCTTAAGATTATGAAACCTCTATTTGTAGCCATTCCCAACATACAAATGAAATAATAGCCTTCTTTATAAATTTCTATTTTGCACCTCAAACGTTGTCAGTTCCCAAAGGGGTTAGTTAAACTACGGAAATGCGGTATTTTGACACAAAAATTTCAAAATTTTTCAATCGGCTAATATTTGACATGCATGTCGAAAATGGCTAAAAATTCAATTTCATCATGGTAACCCCTGTAAATAATGGTCAAATGGATCGAAAAATCAATTTTACTCCATATTGTGTTAGCTTCTTACGAAATATTTTTTAACTTCGTTTACCTATTATTTGTAGTGCTTAAGATCGTGAAACCTCTATTTGTAGCCATTCCCAACATACACGTGAAATAATAGCCTTCTTTAAAAATTTCTATTTTCCACCTTAAACATTGTCGAGTTCCCAAAGGGGTTCGTTAAACTACGGAAATGAGGTATTTTGACATAAAAATTTCAAAAATTTTCAATCGGTTAATCTTTGACATGCATGTCGAAAATGGCTAAAAAGTCAATTTCATCATTCTAACCCCTGTAAATAATGGCCAAATGGATCTAAAAATCAATTTTACTCCATATTGTTTTAGCTTATTAAGAAATATTGTGTAAGTTCGTTTGCCAATTATTTTTAGTGCTTAAGATCGTCAAACCTCTATTTGTAGCCATTCCCAGCATACACGTGAAATAATAGCCTTCTTTAAAAATTTCTATTTTCACGGCAAACGTTGTCAATTTCCAAACGGGCTAATTAACCTATGGAAATTAGTTATTTTGACATAAAATTTTCAACATTTTTCAATCGGCTAATATTTGGCATGCATGTCGAAAATGGCTAAAAAGTCAATTTCATCATGGTAACCCTTGTAAATTATGGTCAAATGGATCTAAAAATCAATTTTACTCCATATTGTGTTAGCTTGTTCTGAAATATTTTATAACTTCGTATGCCTATTATTTGTAGTGCTTAAGATTATGAAACCTCTATTTGTAGCCATTCCCAATATACAAATGAAATAATAGCCTTCTTTATAAATTTCTATTTTGCACCTCAAACGTTGTCAGTTCCCAAAGGGGTTAGTTAAACTACGGAAATGCGGTATTTTGACACAAAAATTTCAAATTTTTTCAATCGCCTAATATTTGACATGCATGTCGAAAATGGCTAAAATTTCAATTTCATCATGGTAACCCCTGTAAATAATGGTCAAATGGATCGAAAAATCAATTTTACTCCATATTGTGTTAGCTTGTTACGAAATATTTTTTAACTTCGTTTGCCTATTATTTGTAGTGCTTAAGATCGTGAAACCTCTATTTGTAGCCATTCCCAACATACACGTGAAATAATAGCCTTCTTTAAAAATTTCTATTTTCCACCTTAAACATTGTCAGTTCCCAAAGGGGTTCGTTAAACTACGGAAATGAGGTATTTTGACATAAAAATTTCAAAAATTTTCAATCGGTTAATCTTTGACATGCATGTCGAAAATGGCTAAAAAGTCAATTTCATCATTCTAACCCCTGTAAATAATGGCCAAATGGATCTAAAAATCAATTTTACTCCATATTGTTTTAGCTTATTAAGAAATATTGTGTAAGTTCGTTTGCCAATTATTTTTAGTGCTTAAGATCGTCAAACCTCTATTTGTAGCCATTCCCGTCATACACGTGAAATAATAGCCTTCTTTAAAAATTTCTATTTTCACGGCAAACGTTGTCAATTTCCAAACGGGCTAATTAACCTATGGAAATTAGTTATTTTGACATAAAATTTTCAACATTTTTCAATCGGCTAATATTTGGCATGCATGTCGAAAATGGCTAAAAAGTCAATTTCATCATGGTAACCCTTGTAAATTATGGTCAAATGGATCTAAAAATCAATTTTACTCCATATTGTGTTAGCTTGTTCTGAAATATTTTATAACTTCGTATGCCTATTATTTGTAGTGCTTAAGATTATGAAACCTCTATTTGTAGCCATTCCCAACATACAAATGAAATAATAGACTTCTTTATAAATTTCTATTTTGCACCTCAAACGTTGTCAGTTCCCAAAGGGGTTAGTTAAACTACGGAAATGAGGTATTTTGACATAAAAATTTCAAATTTTTTTAATCGGCTAATATTTTACGTGCATGTAAAAAATGGCTAAAAATTCAATTTCATCATGGTAACCCCCGTAAATAATGGTCAAATGGATCGAAAAATCAATTTTACTCCATATTGTGTTAGCTTGTTACGAAATATTTTTTAACTTCGTTTGCCTATTATTTGTAGTGCTTAAGATCGTGAAACCTCTATTTGTAGCCATTCCCAACATACACGTGAAATAATAGCCTTCTTTAAAAATTTCTATTTTCCACCTCAAACATTGTCAGCTTCCCAAAGGCGTTCGTTAAACTGCGGAAATGAGGTATTTTTACATAAAAATGTCAAAATTTTTCAATCGGTTAATCTTTGACATGCATGTCGAAAATGGCTAAAAAGTCAATTTCATCATGGTAACCCTTGTAAATTATGGTCAAATGGATCTAAAAATCAATTTTACTCCATATTGTGTTAGCTTGTTACGAAATATTTTATAACTTCGTATGCCTATTATTTGTAGTGCTTAAGATTATGAAACCTCTATTTGTAGCCATTCCCAACATACAAATGAAATAATAGCCTTCTTTATAAATTTCTATTTTGCACCTCAAACGTTGTCAGTTCCCAAAGGGGTTAGTTAAACTACGGAAATGCGGTATTTTGACACAAAAATTTCAAAATTTTCAATCGGCTAATATTTGACATGCATGTCAAAAATGGCTAAAAATTCAATTTCATCATGGTAACCCCTGTAAATAATGGTCAAATGGATGAAAAAATCAATTTTACTCCATATTGTGTTAGCTTGTTACGAAATATTTTTTAACTTCGTTTACCTATTATTTTTAGTGCTTAAGATCGTGAAACCTCTATTTGTTGCCATTCCCAACATACACGTGAAATAATAGCCTTCTTTAAAAATTTCTATTTTCCACCTCAAACATTGTCAGTTCCCAAAGGGGTTCGTTAAACTACGGAAATGAGGTATTTTGACATAAAAATTTCAAAATTTTTCAATCGGATAATCTTTGACATGCATGTCGAAAATGGCTAAAAAGTCAATTTCATCATTCTAACCCCTGTAAATAATGGTCAAATGGATCTAAAAATCAATTTTACTCCATATTGTTTTAGCTTATTAAGAAATATTGTTTAAGTTCGTTTGCAAATTATTTTTAGTGCTTAAGATCGTCAAACCTCTATTTTTAGCCATTCCCAGCATACACGTGAAATAATAGCCTTCTTTAAAAATTTCTATTTTCACGGGAAACGTTGTCAATTTCCAAACGGGCTAGTTAACCTATGGAAATTAGTTATTTTGACATAAAATTTTCAACATTTTTCAATCGGCTAATATTTGGCATGCATGTCGAAAATGGCTAAAAAGTCAATTTCATCACGGTAACCCTTGTAAATTATGGTCAAATGGATCTAAAAATCAATTTTACTACATATTGTGTTAGCTTGTTATGAAATATTTTATAACTTCGTATGCCTATTATTTGTAGTGCTTAAGATTGTGAAACCTCTATTTGTAGCCATTCCTAACATACAAATGAAATAATAGACTTCTTTATAAATTTCTATTTTGCACCTCAAACGTTGTCAGTTCCCAAAGGGGTTAGTTCAACTACGGAAATGCGGTATTTTGACACAAAAATTTCAAAATTTTTCAATCGGCTAATATTTGACATGCATGTCGAAAATGGCTAAAAAGTAAATTTCATCATGGTAACCCCTGTAAATAATGGTCAAATGAATCGAAAAATCAATTTTACTCCATATTGTGTTAGCTTGTTACGAAATATTTTTTAACTTCGTTTGCCTATTATTTGTAGTGCTTAAGATCGTGAAACCTCTATTTGTAGCCATTCCCAACATACACGTGAAATAATAGCCTTCTTTAAAAATTTCTATTTTGCACCTCAAACATTGTCAGTTCCCAAAGGGGTTCGTTAAACTACGGAAATGAGGTATTTTGACATAAAAATTTCAAAATTTTTCAATCGGTTAATCTTTGACATGCATGTCGAAAATGGCTAAAAAGTCAATTTCATCATTCTAACCCCTGTAAATAATGGTCAAGTGGATCTAAAAATCAATTTTACTCCATATTGTTTTAGCTTATTAAGAAATATTGTTTAAGTTCGTTTGCCAATTATTTTTAGTGCTTAAGATCGTGAAACCTCTATTTGTAGCCATTCCCAAGCATACACGTGAAATAATAGCCTTCTTTAAAAATTTCTATTTTCACGGCAAACGTTGTCAATTTCCAAACGGGCTAGTTAACCTATGGAAATTAGTTATTTTGACATAAAATTTTCAACATTTTTCAATCGGCTAATATTTGGCATGCATGTCGAAAATGGCTAAAAAGTCAATTTCATCATGGTAACCCTTGTAAATTATGGTCAAATGGATCTAAAAATCAATTTTACTCCATATTGTGTTAGCTTGTTACGAAATATTTTATAACTTCGTATGCCTATTATTTGTAGTGCTTAAGATTATGAAACCTCTATTTCTAGCCATTCCCAACATACAAATGAAATAATAGCCTTCTTTATAAATTTCTATTTTGCACCTCAAACGTTGTCAGTTCCCAAAGGGGTTAGTTCAACTACGGAAATGCGGTATTTTGACACAAAAATTTCAAAATTTTTCAATCGGCTAATATTTGACATGCATGTCGAAAATGGCTAAAAAGTAAATTTCATCATGGTAACCCCTGTAAATAATGGTCAAATGGATCGAAAAATCAATTTTACTCCATATTGTGTTAGCTTGTTACGAAATATTTTTTAACTTCGTTTGCCTATTATTTGTAGTGCTTAAGATCGTGAAACCTCTATTTGTAGCCATTCCCAACATACACGTGAAATAATAGCCTTCTTTAAAAATTTCTATTTTGCACCTCAAACATTGTCAGTTCCCAAAGGGGTTCGTTAAACTACGGAAATGAGGTATTTTGACATAAAAATTTCAAAATTTTTCAATCAGTTAATCTTTGACATGCATGACGAAAATGGCTAAAAAGTCAATTTCATCATTCTAACCCCTGTAAATAATGGTCAAATGGATCTAAAAATCAATTTTACTCCATATTGTTTTAGCTTATTAAGAAATATTGTTTAAATTCGTTTGCCAATTATTTTTAGTGCTTAAGATCGTAAAACCTCTATTTGTAGCCATTCCCAGCATACACGTGAAATAATAGCCTTCTTTAAAAATTTCTATTTTCACGGCAAACGTTGTCAGTTTCCAAACGGGCTAGTTAACCAATGGAAATTAGTTATTTTGACATAAAATTTTCAACATTTTTCAATCGGCTAATATTTGGCATGCATGTCGAAAATGGCTAAAAAGTCAATTTCATCACGGTAACCCTTGTAAATTATGGTCAAATGGATCTAAAAATCAATTTTACTACATATTGTGTTAGCTTGTTACGAAATATTTTATAACTTCGTATGCCTATTATTTGTAGTGCTTAAGATTGTGAAACCTCTATTTGTAGCCATTCCTAACATACAAATGAAATAATAGACTTCTTTATAAATTTCTATTTTGCACCTCAAACGTTGTCAGTTCCCAAAGGGGTTAGTTAAACTACGTAAATGAGGTATTTTGACATAAAAATTTCAAAATTTTTCAATCGGCTAATATTTTACATGCATGTCAAAAATGGCTAAAAATTCAATTTCATCATGGTAACCCCTGTAAATAATGGTCAAATGGATCGAAAAATCAATTTTACTCCATATTGTGTTAGCTTCTTACGAAATATTTTTTAACTTCGTTTGCCTAATATTTGAAGGGCTTCATATGGTGAAACCTCCATTTCTATCTATTCCCAATATACACATCAATTAATAGCCTTCTTTACAAATTTCTATTTTCACCTCAAATGTTGTCAATTCCCAAAGGGGTTAGTTAAAATATGGAAATGAGGTATTTTAACATAAAAATTTCACATTGTTTCAATCGGCTAATATTTGACATGCATGTCGAAAATGGCTAAAAATTCAATTTCATCATGGTAACCCCTGTAAATAATGGTCAAATGGATCGAAAAATCAATTTTACTCCATATTGTGTTAGCTTCTTACGAAATATTTTTTAACTTCGTTTACCTATTATTTGTAGTGCTTAAGATCGTGAAACCTCTATTTGTAGCCATTCCCAACATACACGTGAAATAATAGCCTTCTTTAAAAATTTCTATTTTCCACCTTAAACATTGTCAGTTCCCAAAGGGGTTCGTTAAACTACGGAAATGAGGTATTTTGACATAAAAATTTCAAAAATTTTCAATCGGTTAATCTTTGACATGCATGTCGAAAATGGCTAAAAAGTCAATTTCATCATGGTAACCCTTGTAAATTATGGTCAAATGGATCTAAAAATCAATTTTACTCCATATTGTGTTAGCTTGTTCTGAAATATTTTATAACTTCGTATGCCTATTATTTGTAGTGCTTAAGATTATGAAACCTCTATTTGTAGCCATTCCCAACATACAAATGAAATAATAGCCTTCTTTATAAATTTCTATTTTGCACCTCAAACGTTGTCAGTTCCAAACGGGATAATTAACCTATGGAAATTAGTAATTTTGACATAAAATTTTCAACATTTTTCAATCGGCTAATATTTGGCATGCATGTCGAAAATGGCTAAAAAGTCAATTTCATCATGGTAACCCTTGTAAATTATGGTCAAATGGATCTAAAAATCAATTTTACTCCATATTGTGTTAGCTTGTTACGAAATATTTTATAACTTCGTATGCCTATTATTTGTAGTGCTTAAGATTATGAAACCTCTATTTGTAGCCATTCCCAATATACAAATGAAATAATAGCCTTCTTTATAAATTTCTATTTTGCACCTCAAACGTTGTCAGTTCCCAAAGGGGTTAGTTAAACTACGGAAATGCGGTATTTTGACACAAAAATTTCAAAATTTTTCAATCGCCTAATATTTGACATGCATGTCGAAAATGGCTAAAATTTCAATTTCATCATGGTAACCCCTGTAAATAATGGTCAAATGGATCGAAAAATCAATTTTACTCCATATTGTGTTAGCTTGTTACGAAATATTTTTTAACTTCGTTTGCCTATTATTTGTAGTGCTTAAGATCGTGAAACCTCTATTTGTAGCCATTCCCAACATACACGTGAAATAATAGCCTTCTTTAAAAATTTCTATTTTGCACCTCAAACATTGTCAGTTCCCAAAGGGGTTCGTTAAACTACGGAAATGAGGTATTTTGACATAAAAATTTCAAAATTTTTCAATCGGTTAATCTTTGACATGCATGTCGAAAATGGCTAAAAAGTCAATTTCATCATTCTAACCCCTGTAAATAATGGCCAAATGGATCTAAAAATCAATTTTACTCCATATTGTTTTAGCTTATTAAGAAATATTGTGTAAGTTCGTTTGCCAATTATTTTTAGTGCTTAAGATCGTCAAACCTCTATTTGTAGCCATTCCCGGCATACACGTGAAATAATAGCCTTCTTTAAAAATTTCTATTTTCACGGCAAACGTTGTCAATTTCCAAACGGGCTAATTAACCTATGGAAATTAGTTATTTTGACATAAAATTTTCAACATTTTTCAATCGGCTAATATTTGGCATGCATGTCGAAAATGGCTAAAAAGTCAATTTCATCATGGTAACCCTTGTAAATTATGGTCAAATGGATCTAAAAATCAATTTTACTCCATATTGTGTTAGCTTGTTCTGAAATATTTTATAACTTCGTATGCCTATTATTTGTAGTGCTTAAGATTATGAAACCTCTATTTGTAGCCATTCCCAACATACAAATGAAATAATAGCCTTCTTTATAAATTTCTATTTTGCACCTCAAACGTTGTCAGTTCCCAAAGGGGTTAGTTAAACTACGGAAATGCGGTATTTTGACACAAAAATTTCAAAATTTTTCAATCGGCTAATATTTGACATGCATGTCAAAAATGGCTAAAAATTCAATTTCATCATGGTAACCCCTGTAAATAATGGTCAAATGGATGAAAAAATCAATTTTACTCCATATTGTGTTAGCTTGTTACGAAATATTTTTTAACTTCGTTTACCTATTATTTTTAGTGCTTAAGATCGTGAAACCTGTATTTGTTGCCATTCCCAACATACACGTGAAATAATAGCCTTCTTTAAAAATTTCTATTTTCCACCTCAAACATTGTCAGTTCCCAAAGGGGTTCGTTAAACTACGGAAATGAGGTATTTTGACATAAAAATTTCAAAATTTTTCAATCGGTTAATCTTTGACATGCATGTCGAAAATGGCTAAAAAGTCAATTTCATCATTCTAACCCCTGTAAATAATGGTCAAATGGATCTAAAAATCAATTTTACTCCATATTGTTTTAGCTTATTAAGAAATATTGTTTATGTTCGTTTGCAAATTATTTTTAGTGCTTAAGATCGTCAAACCTCTATTTTTAGCCATTCCCAGCATACACGTGAAATAATAGCCTTCTTTAAAAATTTCTATTTTCACGGGAAACGTTGTCAATTTCCAAACGGGCTAGTTAACCTATGGAAATTAGTTATTTTGACATAAAATTTTCAACATTTTTCAATCGGCTAATATTTGGCATGCATGTCGAAAATGGCTAAAAAGTCAATTTCATCACGGTAACCCTTGTAAATTATGGTCAAATGGATCTAAAAATCAATTTTACTACATATTGTGTTAGCTTGTTATGAAATATTTTATAACTTCGTATGCCTATTATTTGTAGTGCTTAAGATTGTGAAACCTCTATTTGTAGCCATTCCTAACATACAAATGAAATAATAGACTTCTTTATAAATTTCTATTTTGCACCTCAAACGTTGTCGGTTCCCAAAGGGGTTAGTTAAACTACGGAAATGAGGTATTTTGACATAAAAATTTCAAATTTTTTTAATCGGCTAATATTTTACGTGCATGTAAAAAATGGCTAAAAATTCAATTTCATCATGGTAACCCCGTAAATAATGGTCAAATGGATCGAAAAATCAATTTTACTCCATATTGTGTTAGCTTGTTACGAAATATTTTTTAACTTCGTTTGCCTATTATTTGTAGTGCTTAAGATCGTGAAACCTCTATTTGTAGCCATTCCCAACATACACGTGAAATAATAGCCTTCTTTAAAAATTTCTATTTTCCACCTCAAACATTGTCAGTTCCCAAAGGCGTTCGTTAAACTACGGAAATGAGGTATTTTGACATAAAAATTTCAAAATTTTTCAATCGGTTAATCTTTGACATGCATGTCGAAAATGGCTAAAAAGTCAATTTCATCATTCTAACCCCTGTAAATAATGGTCAAATGGATCTAAAAATCAATTTTACTCCATATTGTTTTAGCTTATTAAGAAATATTGTTTAAATTCGTTTGCCAATTATTTTTAGTGCTTAAGATCGTAAAACCTCTATTTGTAGCCATTCCCAGCATACACGTGAAATAATAGCCTTCTTTAAAAATTTCTATTTTCACGGCAAACGTTGTCAGTTTCCAAACGGGCTAGTTAACCAATGGAAATTAGTTATTTTGACATAAAATTTTCAACATTTTTCAATCGGCTAATATTTTGCATGCATGTCGAAAATGGCTAAAAAGTCAATTTCATCACGGTAACCCTTGTAAATTATGGTCAAATGGATCTAAAAATCAATTTTACTACATATTGTGTTAGCTTGTTACGAAATATTTTATAACTTCGTATGCCTATTATTTGTAGTGCTTAAGATTGTGAAATCTCTATTTGTAGCCATTCCTAACATACAAATGAAATAATAGACTTCTTTATAAATTTCTATTTTGCACCTCAAACGTTGTCAGTTCCCAAAGGGGTTAGTTAAACTACGGAAATGAGGTATTTTGACATAAAAATTTCAAAATTTTTCAATCGGCTAATATTTTACATGCATGTCAAAAATGGCTAAAAATTCAATTTCATCATGGTAACCCCTGTAAATAATGGTCAAATGGATCGAAAAATCAATTTTATTCCATATTGTGTTAGCTTGTTACGAAATATTTTTTAACTTCGTTTGCCTATTATTTGTAGTGCTTAAGATCGTGAATCCTCTATTTGTAGCCATTCCCAACATACACGTGAAATAATAGCCTTCTTTAAAATTTCTATTTTCCACCTCAAACATTGTCAGTTCCCAAAGGGGTTCGTTAAACTACGGAAATGAGGTATTTTGACATAAAAATTTCAAAATTTTTCAATCGGTTAATCTTTGACATGCATGTCAAAAATGGCTAAAAAGTCAATTTCATCATTCTAACCCCTGTAAATAATGGTCAAATGGATCTAAAAATCAATTTTACTCCATATTGTTTTAGCTTATTAACAAATATTGTTTATGTTCGTTTGCAAATTATTTTTAGTGCTTAAGATCGTCAAACCTCTATTTTTAGCCATTCCCAGCATACACGTGAAATAATAGCCTTCTTTAAAAATTTCTATTTTCACGGGAAACGTTGTCAATTTCCAAACGGGCTAGTTAACCTATGGAAATTAGTTATTTTGACATAAAATTTTCAACATTTTTCAATCGGCTAATATTTGGCATGCATGTCGAAAATGGCTAAAAAGTCAATTTCATCACGGTAACCCTTGTAAATTATGGTCAAATGGATCTAAAAATCAATTTTACTACATATTGTGTTAGCTTGTTATGAAATATTTTATAACTTCGTATGCCTATTATTTGTAGTGCTTAAGATTGTGAAACCTCTATTTGTAGCCATTCCTAACATACAAATGAAATAATAGACTTCTTTATAAATTTCTATTTTGCACCTCAAACGTTGTCAGTTCCCAAAGGGGTTAGTTAAACTACGGAAATGAGGTATTTTGACATAAAAATTTCAAATTTTTTTAATCGGCTAATATTTTACGTGCATGTAAAAAATGGCTAAAAATTCAATTTCATCATGGTAACCCCTGTAAATAATGGTCAAATGGATCGAAAAATCAATTTTACTCCATATTGTGTTAGCTTGTTACGAAATATTTTTTAACTTCGTTTGCCTATTATTTGTAGTGCTTAAGATCGTGAAACCTCTATTTGTAGCCATTCCCAACATACACGTGAAATAATAGCCTTCTTTAAAAATTTCTATTTTCCACCTCAAACATTGTCAGTTCCCAAAGGCGTTCGTTAAACTACGGAAATGAGGTATTTTGACATAAAAATTTCAAAATATTTCAATCGGTTAATCTTTGACATGCATGTCGAAAATGGCTAAAAAGTCAATTTCATCATTCTAACCCCTGTAAATAATGGTCAAATGGATCTAAAAATCAATTTTACTCCATATTGTTTTAGCTTATTAAGAAATATTGTTTAAGTTCGTTTGCAAATTATTTTTAGTGCTTAAGATCGTCAAACCTCTATTTTTAGCCATTCCCGGCATACACGTGAAATAATAGCCTTCTTTAAAAATTTCTATTTTCACGGGAAACGTTGTCAATTTCCAAACGGGCTAGTTAACCTATGGAAATTAGTTATTTTGACATAAAATTTTCAACATTTTTCAATCGGCTAATATTTGGCATGCATGTCGAAAATGGCTAAAAAGTCAATTTCATCACGGTAACCCTTGTAAATTATGGTCAAATGGATCTAAAAATCAATTTTACTACATATTGTGTTAGCTTGTTATGAAATATTTTATAACTTCGTATGCCTATTATTTGTAGTGCTTAAGATTGTGAAACCTCTATTTGTAGCCATTCCTAACATACAAATGAAATAATAGACTTCTTTATAAATTTCTATTTTGCACCTCAAACGTTGTCAGTTCCCAAAGGGGTTAGTTAAACTACGGAAATGAGGTATTTTGACATAAAAATTTCAAATTTTTTTAATCGGCTAATATTTTACGTGCATGTAAAAAATGGCTAAAAATTCAATTTCATCATGGTAACCCCTGTAAATAATGGTCAAATGGATCGAAAAATCAATTTTACTCCATATTGTGTTAGCTTGTTACGAAATATTTTTTAACTTCGTTTGCCTATTATTTGTAGTGCTTAAGATCGTGAAACCTCTATTTGTAGCCATTCCCAACATACACGTGAAATAATAGCCTTCTTTAAAAATTTCTATTTTCCACCTCAAACATTGTCAGTTCCCAAAGGCGTTCGTTAAACTGCGGAAATGAGGTATTTTTACATAAAAATGTCAAAATTTTTCAATCGGTTAATCTTTGACATGCATGTCGAAAATGGCTAAAAAGTCAATTTCATCATTCTAACCCCTGTAAATAATGGTCAAGTGGATCTAAAAATCAATTTTACTCCATATTCTTTTAGCTTATTAAGAAATATTGTTTAAGTTCGTTTGCCAATTATTTTTAGTGCTTAAGATCGTGAAACCTCTATTTGTAGCCATTCCCAGCATACACGTGAAATAATAGCCTTCTTTAAAAATTTCTATTTTCACGGCAAACGTTGTCAATTTCCAAACGGGCTAGTTAACCTATGGAAATTAGTTATTTTGACATAAAATTTTCAACATTTTTCAATCAGCTAATATTTGGCATACATGTCGAAAATGGCTAAAAAGTCAATTTCATCATGGTAACCCTTGTAAATTATGGTCAAATGAATCTAAAAATCAATTTTACTCCATATTGTGTTAGCTTGTTACGAAATATTTTATAACTTCGTATGCCTATTATTTGTAGTGCTTAAGATTATGAAACCTCTATTTGTAGCCATTCCCAACATACAAATGAAATAATAGCTTTCTTTATAAATTTCTATTTTGCACCTCAAACGTTGTCAGTTCCCAAAGGGGTTAGTTCAACTACGGAAATGCGGTATTTTGACACAAAAATTTCAAAATTTTTCAATCGGCTAATATTTGACATGCATGTCGAAAATGGCTAAAAAGTAAATTTCATCATGGTAACCCCTGTAAATAATGGTCAAATGAATCGAAAAATCAATTTTACTCCATATTGTGTTAGCTTGTTACGAAATATTTTTTAACTTCGTTTGCCTATTATTTGTAGTGCTTAAGATCGTGAAACCTCTATTTGTAGCCATTCCCAACATACACGTGAAATAATAGCCTTCTTTAAAAATTTCTATTTTGCACCTCAAACATTGTCAGTTCCCAAAGGGGTTCGTTAAACTACGGAAATGAGGTATTTTGACATAAAAATTTCAAAATTTTTCAATCAGTTAATCTTTGACATGCATGTCGAAAATGGCTAAAAAGTCAATTTCATCATTCTAACCCCTGTAAATAATGGTCAAGTGGATCTACAAATCAATTTTACTCCATATTGTTTTAGCTTATTAAGAAATATTGTTTAAGTTCGTTTGCCAATTATTTTTAGTGCTTAAGATCGTGAAACCTCTATTTGTAGCCATTCCCAGCATACACGTGAAATAATAGCCTTCTTTAAAAATTTCTATTTTCACGGCAAACGTTGTCAATTTCCAAACGGGCTAGTTAACCTATGGAAATTAGTTATTTTGACATAAAATTTTCAACATTTTTCAATCGGCTAATATTTGGCATGCATGTCGAAAATGGCTAAAAAGTCAATTTCATCATGGTAACCCTTGTAAATTATGGTCAAATGGATCTAAAAATCAATTTTACTCCATATTGTGTTAGCTTGTTACGAAATATTTTATAACTTCGTATGCCTATTATTTGTAGTGCTTAAGATTATGAAACCTCTATTTCTAGCCATTCCCAACATACAAATGAAATAATAGCCTTCTTTATAAATTTCTATTTTGCACCTCAAACGTTGTCAGTTCCCAAAGGGGTTAGTTCAACTACGGAAATGCGGTATTTTGACACAAAAATTTCAAAATTTTTCAATCGGCTAATATTTGACATGCATGTCGAAAATGGCTAAAAAGTAAATTTCATCATGGTAACCCCTGTAAATAATGGTCAAATGGATCGAAAAATCAATTTTACTCCATATTGTGTTAGCTTGTTACGAAATATTTTTTAACTTCGTTTGCCTATTATTTGTAGTGCTTAAGATCGTGAAACCTCTATTTGTAGCCATTCCCAACATACACGTGAAATAATAGCCTTCTTTAAAAATTTCTATTTTGCACCTCAAACATTGTCAGTTCCCAAAGGGGTTCGTTAAACTACGGAAATGAGGTATTTTGACATAAAAATTTCAAAATTTTTCAATCAGTTAATCTTTGACATGCATGACGAAAATGGCTAAAAAGTCAATTTCATCATTCTAACCCCTGTAAATAATGGTCAAATGGATCTAAAAATCAATTTTACTCCATATTGTTTTAGCTTATTAAGAAATATTGTTTAAATTCGTTTGCCAATTATTTTTAGTGCTTAAGATCGTAAAACCTCTATTTGTAGCCATTCCCAGCATACACGTGAAATAATAGCCTTCTTTAAAAATTTCTATTTTCACGGCAAACGTTGTCGGTTTCCAAACGGGCTAGTTAACCAATGGAAATTAGTTATTTTGACATAAAATTTTCAACATTTTTCAATCGGCTAATATTTTGCATGCATGTCGAAAATGGCTAAAAAGTCAATTTCATCACGGTAACCCTTGTAAATTATGGTCAAATGGATCTAAAAATCAATTTTACTACATATTGTGTTAGCTTGTTACGAAATATTTTATAACTTCGTATGCCTATTATTTGTAGTGCTTAAGATTGTGAAACCTCTATTTGTAGCCATTCCTAACATACAAATGAAATAATAGACTTCTTTATAAATTTCTATTTTGCACCTCAAACGTTGTCAGTTCCCAAAGGGGTTAGTTAAACTACGGAAATGAGGTATTTTGACATAAAAATTTCAAAATTTTTCAATCGGCTAATATTTTACATGCATGTCAAAAATGGCTAAAAATTCAATTTCATCATGGTAACCCCTGTAAATAATGGTCAAATGGATCGAAAAATCAATTTTATTCCATATTGTGTTAGCTTGTTACGAAATATTTTTTAACTTCGTTTGCCTATTATTTGTAGTGCTTAAGATCGTGAATCCTCTATTTGTAGCCATTCCCAACATACACGTGAAATAATAGCCTTCTTTAAAATTTCTATTTTCCACCTCAAACATTGTCAGTTCCCAAAGGGGTTCGTTAAACTACGGAAATGAGGTATTTTGACATAAAAATTTCAAAATTTTTCAATCGGTTAATCTTTGACATGCATGTCGAAAATGGCTAAAAAGTCAATTTCATCATTCTAACCCCTGTAAATAATGGTCAAATGGATCTAAAAATCAATTTTACTCCATATTGTTTTAGCATTTTAAGAAATATTGTTTAAGTTCGTTTGCCAATTATTTTTAGTGCTTAAGATCGTGAAACCTCTATTTTGAGCCATTCCCAGGATACACGTGAAATAATAGCCTTCTTTAAAAATTTCTATTTTCACGGGAAACGTTGTCAATTTCCAAACGGGCTAGTTAATCTATGGAAATGAGTTATTTTGACATAAAATTTTCAACATTTTTCAATCGGCTAATATTTTACATGCATGTTGGAAATGGTTAAAAAGTCAATTTCATCATGGTAACCCTTGTAAACAATGGTCAAATGGATTTAAAATTTTTTTTTTATCCATATTGACTGAGAGTATTAAGAAATATTTTTTAACTTCGTTTGCCTAATATTTGAAGGGCTTCATATGGTGAAACCTCCATTTCTATCTATTCCCAATATACACATCAATTAATAGCCTTCTTTACAAATTTCTATTTTCACCTCAAATGTTGTCAATTCCCAAAGGGGTTAGTTAAAATATGGAAATGAGGTATTTTAACATAAAAATTTCACATTGTTTCAATCGGCTAATATTTGACATGCATGTCGAAAATGGCTAAAAAGTAAATTTCATCATGGTAACCCTTGTAAATTATTGTCAAATGGATCTAAAAATCAATTTTACTCCATATTGTGTTAGCTTGTTACAAAATATTTTATAACTTCGTATGCCTATTATTTGTAGTGCTTAAGATTGTGAAACCTCTATTTGTAGCCATTCCTAACATACAAATGAAATAATAGACTTCTTTATAAATTTCTATTTTGCACCTCAAACGTTGTGAGTTCCCAAAGGGGTTAGTTAAACTATGGAAATGAAGTATTTTGACATAAAAATTTCAAAAATTTTTCAATCGGTTAATCTTTGACATGCATGTCGAAAATGGCTAAAAAGTCAATTTCATCATTCTAACCCCTGTAAATAATGGTCAAATGGATCTAAAAATCAATTTTACTCCATATTGTTTTAGCTTATTAAGAAATATTGTTTAAGTTCGTTTGCCGATTATTTTTAGTGCTTAAGATCGTGAAACCTCTATTTTTAGCCATTCCCAGCATACACGTGAAATAATAGCCTTCTTTAAAAATTTATATTTCAACGGCAAACGTTGTCAATTTCCAAACGGGCTAGTTAACCTATGGAAATTAGTTATTTTGACATAAAATTTTCAACATTTTTCAATCGGCTAATATTTGGCATGCATGTCGAAAATGGCTAAAAAGTCAATTTCATCATGGTAACCCTTGTAAATTATGGTCAAATGGATCTAAAAATCAATTTTACTCCATATTGTGTTAGCTTGTTACGAAATATTTTATAACTTCGTGTGCCTATTATTTGTAGTGCTTAAGATTATGAAACCTCTATTTGTAGCCATTCCCAACATACAAATGAAATAATAGCCTTCTTTATAAATTTCTATTTTGCACCTCAAACGTTGTCAGTTCCCAAAGGGGTTAGATAAACTACGGAAATGCGGTATTTTGACACAAAAATTTCAAAATATTTCAATCGGCTAATATTTGACATGCATGTCGAAAATGGCTAAAAATTCAATTTCATCATGGTAACCCCTGTAAATAATGGTCAAATGGATCGAAAAATAAATTTTACTCCATATTGTATTAGCTTGTTACGAAATATTTTTTAACCTCGTTTGCCTATTATTTGTAGTGCTTAAGATCGTGAAACCTCTATTTGTAGCCATTCCCAACATACACGTGAAATAATAGCCTTCTTTAAAAATTTCTATTTTCCACCTCAAACATTGTCGGTTCCCAAAGGGGTTCGTTAAACTACGGAAATGAGGTATTTTGACATAAAAAGTTCAAAATTTTTCAATCGGTTAATTTTTGACATGCATGTCGAAAATGGCTAAAAAGTCAATTTCATCATTCTAACCCCTGTAAATAATGGTCAAATGGATCTAAAAATCAATTTTACTCCATATTGTTTTAACTTATTAAGAAATATTGTTTAAGTTCGTTTGCCAATTATTTTTAGTGCTTAAGATCGTGAAACCTCTATTTGTAGCCATTCCCAGCATACACGTGAAATAATAGACTTCTTTAAAAATTTATATTTCAACGGCAAACGTTGTCAATTTCCAAACGGGCTAGTTAACCAATGGAAATTAGTTATTTTGACATAAAATTTTCAACATTTTTCAATCGGCTAATATTTGGCATGCATGTCGAAAATGGCTAAAAAGTCAATTTCATCATGGTAACCCTTGTAAATTATGGTCAAATGGATCTAAAAATCAATTTTACTCCATATTGTGTTAGATTGTTACGAAATATTTTATAACTTCGTGTGCCTATTATTTGTAGTGCTTAAGATTATGAAACCTATATTTGTAGCCATTCCCAACATACAAATGAAATAATAGCCTTCTTTATAAATTTCTATTTTGCACCTCAAACATTGTCAGTTCCCAAAGGGGTTAGTTAAACTACGGAAATGCGGTATTTTGACACAAAAATTTCAAAATTTTTCAATCGGCTAATATTTGACATGCATGTCGAAAATGGCTAAAAATTCAATTTCATCATGGTAACCCCTGTAAATAATGGTCAAATGGATCGAAAAATCAATTTTACTCCATATTGTATTAGCTTGTTACGAAATATTTTTTAACTTCGTTTGCCTATTATTTGTAGTGCTTAAGATCGTGAAACCTCTATTTGTAGCCATTCCCAACATACACGTGACATAATAGACTTCTTTAAAAATTTCTATTTTGCACCTCAAATATTGTCATTTCCCAAAGGGGTTCGTTAAACTACGGAAATGAGGTATTTTGACATAAAAATTTCAAAATTTTTCAATCGGTTAATCTTTGACATGCATGTCGAAAATGGCTAAGAAGTCATTTTCATCATTCTAACCCCTGTAAATAATGGTCAAATGGATCTAAAAATCAATTTTACTCCATATTGTTTTAGCTTATTAAGAAATATTGTTTAAGTTCGTTTGCCAATTATTTTTAGTGCTTAAGATCGTGAAACCTCTATTTGGAGCCATTCCCAGCATACACGTGAAATAATAGTGTTCTTTAAAAATTTCTATTTTCACGGCAAACGTTGTCAATTTCCAAACAGGCTAGTTAATCTATGGAAATGACTTATTTTGACATAAAATTTTCAACAGTTTTCAATCGGCTAATATTTTACATGCATGTTGGAAATGGTTAAAAAGTCAATTTCATCATGGTAACCCTTGTAAACAATGGTCAAATGGATTTAAAAATTTTTTTTATCCATATTGACTGAGAGTGTTAAGAAATATTTTTTAACTTCGTTTGCCTAATATTTGAAGGGCTTCATATGGTGAAACCTCCATTTCTATCTATTCCCAATATAAACATCAATTAATAGCCTTCTTTACAAATTTCTATTTTCACCTCAAATGTTGTCAGTTCCCAAAGGGGTTAGTTAAAATATGGAAATGAGGTATTTTAACATAAAAATTTCAAATTGTTTCAATCGGCTAATATTTGACATGCATGTCGAAAATGGCTAAAAAGTAAATTTCATCATGGCAACCCTTGTAAATTATTGTCAAATGGATCTAAAAATCAATTTTACTCCATATTGTGTTAGCTTGTTACGAAATATTTTATAACTTCATATGCCTATTATTTGTAGTGCTTAAGATTTTGAAACCTCTATTTGTAGCCATTCCTAACATACAAATGAAATAATAGACTTCTTTATAAATTTCTATTTTGCACATCAAACGTTGTCAGTTCCTAAAGGGGTTAGTTAAACTACGGAAATGAGGTATTTTGACATAAAAATTTCAAAATTTTTCATTCGGTTAATCTTTGACATGCATGTTGAAAATGGCTAAAAAGTCAATTTCATCATTCTAACCCCTGTAAATAATGGTCAAATGGATCTAAAAATCAATTTTACTCCATATTGTTTTAGCTTATTAAGAAATATTGTTTAAGTTCGTTTGCCAATTATTTTTAGTGCTTAAGATCGTGAAACCTCTATTTGTACAAAATGCTTGAGTTGGATCCTTGATTACAAAAAACTGATGGTCTTCTCGTTGAGTGCCTTCGAGGGGTCTCGGGTGTCTAGGACTTTGAAACCTTGTTTAGGAACTACGGACATAACCTCACAAACTTCCACCATGAAACATATGCTTTCTTACGATGAACATCCACAATGAACCACACATGGTGCACATTAGTACATTTCATTTACACAATGCATTGTGCAGCTTCCTATGGTGCACTTTGACCATGCACCATGCAGCTTGGAATGGTGCACTTTTACTTTTCACAGTGCCCCTTGGTATGGTCAAATTCTACTAACAACTAAGCACTAAGGATCTAAAATACAGCTTCTTGGTCTCCAAGTTTGAATAAAATACTGGATGAAATTAGATAGTGTAAGCCAAGGTTTCGTACTTGATGGTTGGGGCCAATTTGTAGGCTCGTATGCTGGCCTATATGATGCTTTTGAGTTTCCGATTGGTAGTCTGGCTTGAACCAGGCCTTAGTGACGTCTCAGAGAAGTTACTGAATGTGTGTGCTTCATATGGCGCCAGAAAATATGAACCAGGCTCGAAAAGGTGTGAGAGGCCTCGTTCGTTGGCACTGGTATCACCGTAACAACTCCACCTGTCGGATTAGTTCCCAAACTCCTTTCTCCCTGCTTCCATTGACCTTTCATGTTTTCAAATAGCCCATTACGCACCTGGTCCGGAGATGGTGAGGGCAAAGTCTTTCGTTTCGACCGTAGTGCGATATGGTGCAATCCTTCGAAATCGGTGAACACGATTTTGGGCAACATCCCACTTTCGAATCCAATTACGCTTCGAATGATTCGAAACTCAAGAACAGGTCTCTTATCAACATTCAACACCTCTACTCCAAAGATAGTGCGAGCAAAGTTTGCCCGAACTCTCGTTCTTACGAATCTTGTTTTTTGGGTGCGACCGTGACGTTGATGATGATGAAGATGCCGGCGTTGATGCCGTGGTGCAAAATCCGTGCCACTCGTTGGATCGCCATTTCTTCAAGGATGAATTTCTCTTCTTTAATCCGAGGTAGGGACATCCTTGTGTACTTTTAAGAAATCTTCTCTACAAAATGCTTGAGTTGGATCCTTGATTACAAAAAACTGATGGTACTCTCCTTTAGTGTCTTCGAGGGGTCTCGGGTGTCTAGGACTTTGAAACCTTGTTTAGGAACTACGGACATAACCTCACAAACTTCCACCGTGAAACATATGCTTTCTTACGATGAACATCCACAATGAACCACACATGGTGCACATTAGTACATTACATTTACACAATGCATTGTGCAGCTTCCTATGGTGCACTTTGACCATGCACCATGCAGCTTGGAATGGTGCACTTTTACTTTTCACAGTGCCCCTTGGTATGGTCAAATTCTACTAACAACTAAGCACTAAGGATCTAAAATACAACTTCTTGGTCTCCAAGTTTGAATAAAATACTAGATGAAATTGGATAGTGTAAGCCTAGGTTTCGTACTTGATGGTTGGGGCCAATTTGTAGGCTCGTATGCTGGCCTAAGTGATGCTTTTGAGTTTCCGATTGGTAGTCTGGCTTGAACCAGGCCTTAGTGACGTCTCAGAGAAGTTACTGAATGTGTGTGCTTCATATGGCGCCAGAAAATATGAACCAGGCTCGAAAAGGTGTGAGAGGCCTCGTTCGTTTGCACTGGTATCACCGTAACAACTCCACCTGTCGGATTAGTTCCCAAATTCCTTTCTCCCTGCTTCCATTGACCTTGCTCGTTTTCAAATAGCCCATTACGCACCTGGTCCGGAGATGGTGAGGGCAAAGTTTTTCGTTTCGACCGTAGTGCGATATGGTGCAATCCTTCGAAATCGGTGAACACGATTTTGGGCAACATCCCACCTTCGAATCCAATTACGCTCCGAATGATTCCAAACTCAAGAACAGGTCTCTTATCAACATTCAACACCTCTACTCCAAAGATAGTGCGAGCAAAGTTTGCCCGAACTCTCGTTCTTACGAATCTTGTTTTTTGGGTGCGACCGTGACGTTGATGATGATGAAGATGCCGGCGTTGATGCCGTGGTGCAAAATCCGTGCCACTCGTTGGAACGCCATTTCTTCAAGGATGAATTTCTCTTCTTTAATCCGAGGTAGGGACATCCTTGTGTACTTTTAAGAAATCTTCTCTACAAAATGCTTGAGTTGGATCCTTGATTACAAAAAACTGATGGTATTCTCCTTTAGTGCCTTCGAGGGGTCTCGGGTGTCTAGGACTTTGAAACCTTGTTTAGGAACTACGGACATAACCTCACAAACTTCCACCATGAAACATATGCTTTCTTACGATGAACATCCACAATGAACCACACATGGTGCATATTAGTACATTACATTTACACAATGCATTGTGCAGCTTCCTATGGTGCACTTTGACCATGCACCATGCAGCTTGGAATGGTGCACTTTTACTTTTCACAGTGCCCCTTGGTATGGTCAAATTCTACTAACAACTAAGCACTAAGGATCTAAAATACAGCTTCTTGGTCTCCAAGTTTGAATAAAATACTAGATGAAATTAGATAGTGTAAGCCTAGGTTTCGTACTTGATGGTTGGGGCCAATTTGTAGGCTCGTATGCTTGGCCTAAGTGATGCTTTTGAGTTTCCGATTGGTAGTCGGCTTGAACCAGGCCTTAGTGACGTCTCGGAGAAGTTTGCGAATGTGTGTGCTTCATATGGCGCCGAGAAAATATGAACCGGGCTCGAAAAGGTGTGAGAGGCCTCGTTCGTTGGCACCGGTATCACCGTAACAACTCCACTGTCGGATTAGTTCCCAAACTCCTTTCTCCCTGCTTCCATTGACCTTGCTCGTTTTCAAATAGCCCATTACGCACCTGGTCCGGAGATGGTGAGGGCAAAGTCTTTCGTTTCGACCGTAGTGCGAGATGGTGCAATCCTTCGAAATCGGTGCACACGATTTTGGGCAACATCCCACCTTCGAATCCAATTACGCTCTGAATGATTCCAAACTCAAGAACAGGTCTCTTATCAACATTCAACACCCCTACTCCAAAGATAGTGCGAGCAAAGTTTGCCCGAACTCTCGTTCTTACGAATCTTGTTTTTTGGGTGCGACCGTGACGTTGATGATGATGAAGATGCCGGCGTTGATGCCGTGGTGCAAAATCTGTGCCACTCGTTGGATCGCCATTTCTTCAAGGATGAATTTCTCTTCTTTAATCCGAGGTAGGGACATCCTTGTGTACTTTTAAGAAATCTTCTCTACAACATGCTTGAGTTGGATCCTTGATTACAAAAAACTGATGGTATTCTCCTTTAGTGCCTTCGAGGGGTCTCGGGTGTCTAGGACTTTGAAACCTTGTTTAGGAACTACGGACATAACCTCACAAACTTCCACCATGAAACATATGCTTTCTTACGATGAACATCCACAATGAACCACACATGGTGCACATTAGTACATTACATTTACACAATGCATTGTGCAGCTTCCTATGGTGCACTTTGACCATGCACCATGCAGCTTGGAATGGTGCACTTTTACTTTTCACAGTGCCCCTTGGTATGGTCAAATTCTACTAACAACTAAGCACTAAGGATCTAAAATAAAGCTTCTTGGTCTCCAAGTTTGAATAAAATACTAGATGAAATTGGATAGTGTAAGCCTAGGTTTCGTACTTGATGGTTGGGGCCAATTTGTAGGCTCGTATGCTGGCCTAAGTGAGGCTTTTGAGTTGCCGATTGGTAGTCTGGCTTGAACCAGGCCTTAGTGACGTCTCGGAGAAGTTGTGAACGTGTGTGCTTCATATGGCGCGAGAAAATATGAACCAGGCTCGAAAAGGTGTGAGAGGCCTCGTTCGTTGGCACTGGTATCACCGTAACAACTCCACCTGTCGGATTAGTTCCCAAACTCCTTTCTCCCTGCTTCCATCGACCTTGCTGGTTTTCAAATAGCCCATTACGCACCTGATCCAGAGATGGTGAGGGCAAAGTCTTTCGTTTCGACCGTAGTGCGATATGGTGCAATCCTTCGAAATCGGTGAACACGATTTTGGGCAACATCCCACCTTCGAATCCAATTACGCTCCGAATGATTCCAAACTCAAGAACAGGTCTCTTATCAACATTCAACACCTCTACTCCAAAGATAGTGCGAGCAAAGTTTGCCCGAACTCTCGTTCTTACGAATCTTGTTTCTTGGGTGCTACCGTGATGTTGATGATGATGAAGATGTCGGCGTTGATGTCGTGGTGCAAAATCCGTGCCACTCGTTGGATCACCATATCTTCAAGGATGAATTTCTCTTCTTTAATCCGAGGTAGGGACATCCTTGTGTACTTTTAAGAAATCTTCTCTACAAAATGCTTGAGTTGGATCCTTGATTACAAAAAATTGATGGTCTTCTCGTTGAGTGCCTTCGAAGTGTCTCGGGTGTCTAGGACTTCGAAACCTTGTTTAGGAACTGCGGACATAACCACACAAACTTCCACCATGAACCATATGCTTTCTAACGATGAACATCCACTATAAACCACACATGGTGCTCATTAGTACATTACATTTACACTATGCATTGTGCAGCTTCCTATGGTGCACTTTGACCATGCACCATGCACCATGCAGCTTGGAATGGTGCACTTTTACTTTTCACAGTGCCCCTTGGTATGGTCGAATTCTACTAACAACTAAGCACTAAGGATCTAAAATACAGCTTCTTGGTCTCCAAGTTTGAATAAAATCCTAGATGAAATTGGATAGTATAAGCCTAGGTTTCGTACTTGATGGTTGGGGCCAATTTGTAGGCTCGTATGCTGGCCTAAGTGAGGCTTTTGAGTTGCCGATTGGTAGTCTGGCTTGAACCAGGCCTTATTGACGTCTCATAGGAGTTACTGAACGTGTGTGCTTCATATGGCGCGATAAAATATGAACCAGGCTCGAAAAGGTGTGAGTGGCCTCGTTCGTTGGCACTGGTATCACCGTAACAACTCCACCTGTCGGATTAGTTCCCAAACTCCTTTCTCCCCGCTTCCATCGACCTTGCTGGTTTTCAAATAGCCCATTACGCACCTGGTCCGGAGATGGTGAGGGCAAAGTCTTTCGTTTCGACCGTATCGCGATATGGTGCAATCCTTCGAAATCGGTGAACACGATTTTGGGCAACATCCCACCTTCGAATCCAATTACGCTCCGGATGATTCCAAACTCAAGAACAGGTCTCTTATCAACATTCAACACCTCTACTCCAAAGATAGTGCGAGCAACGTTTGCCCGAACTCTCGTTCTTACGAATCTTGTTTCTTGGGTGCGACCGTGACGTTGATGATGATGAAGATGCCGGCGTTGATGTCGTGGTACAAAATCCGTGCCACTCGTTGGATCGCCATTTCTTCAAGGATGAATTTCTCTTCTTTAATCCGAGGTAGGGACATCCTTGTGTACTTTTAAGAAATCTTCTCTACAAAATGCTTGAGTTGGATCCTTGATTACAAAAAACTGATGGTCTTCTCCTTTAGTGCCTTCGAGGGGTCTCGGGTGTCTAGGACTTGGAAACCTTGTTTAGGAACTGCGGACAGAACCTCACAAACTTCCACCATGAACCATATGCTTTCTTACGATGAACATCCACAAAGAACCACACATGGTGCACATTAGTACATTACATTTACACTATGCATTGTGCATCTTCCTATGGTGCACTTTGACCATGCACCATGCACCATGCAGCTTGGAATGGTGCACTTTTACTTTTCACAGTGCCCCTTGGTATGGTCAAATTCTACTAACAACTAAGCACTAAGGATCTAAAATACAGCTTCTTGGTCTCCAAGTTTGAATAAAATACTAGATGAAATTGGATAGTGTAAGCCTAGGTTGCGTACTTGATGGTTGGGGCCAATTTGTAGGCTCGTATGCTGGCCTAAGTGAGGCTTTTGAGTTGCCGATTGGTAGTCTGGCTTGAACCAGGCCTTAGTGACGTCTCAGAGAAGTTACTGAACGTGTGTGCTTCATATGGCGCGAGAAAATATGAACCAGGCTCGAAAAGGTGTGAGTGGCCTCGTTCGTTGGCACTGGTATCACCGTAACAACTCCACTCGTCGGATTAGTTCCCAAACTCCTTTCTCCCCGCTTCCATCGACCTTGCTGGTTTTCAAATAGCCCATTACGCACCTGGTCCGGAGATGGTGAGGGTAAAGTCTTTCGTTTCGACCGTAGTGCGATATGGTGCAATCCTTCGAAATCGGTGAACACGATTTTGGGCAACATCCCACCTTCGAATCCAATTACGCTCCGAATGATTCCAAACTCAAGAACAGGTCTCTTATCAATATTCAACACCTCTACTCCAAAGATAGTGCGAGCAAAGTTTGCCCGAACTCTCGTTCTTACGAATCTTGTTTCTTGGGTGCTACCGTGACGTTGATGATGATGAAGATGTCGGCGTTGATGTCGTGGTGCAAAATCCGTGCCACTCGTTGGATCGCCAATTCTTCAAGGATGAATTTGTCTTCTTTAATCCGAGGTAGGGACATCTTTTTGTACTTTTAAGAAATCTTCTCTACAGAATTCTTGAGGTGGAACCTTGATTACAAAAAATTGATGGTCTTCTCGTTGAGTGCCTTCGAAGTGTCTCGGGTGTCTAGGACTTCGAAACCTTGTTTAGGAACTGCGGACATAACCACACAAACTTCCACCATGAACCATATGCTTTCTAACGATGAACATCCACTATAAACCACACATGGTGCACATTAGTACATTACATTTACACTATGCATTGTGCAGCTTCCTATGGTGCACTTTGACCATGCACCATGCACCATGCAGCTTGGAATGGTGCACTTTTACTTTTCACAGTGCCCCTTGGTATGGTCGAATTCTACTAACAACTAAGCACTAAGGATCTAAAATACAACTTCTTGGTCTCCAAGTTTGAATAAAATCCTAGATGAAATTGGATAGTATAAGCCTAGGTTTCGTACTTGATGGTTGGGGCCAATTTGTAGGCTCGTATGCTGGCCTAAGTGAGGCTTTTGAGTTGCCGATTGGTAGTCTGGCTTGAACCAGGCCTTATTGACGTCTCATAGGAGTTACTGAACGTGTGTGCTTCATATGGCGCGATAAAATATGAACCAGGCTCGAAAAGGTGTGAGAGGCCTCGTTCGTTGGCACTGGTATCACCGTAACAACTCCACCTGTCGGATTAGTTCCCAAACTCCTTTCTCCCTCGCTTCCATCGACCTTGCTGGTTTTCAAATAGCCCATTACGCACCTGGTCCGGAGATGGTGAGGGCAAAGTCTTTCGTTTCGACCGTAGTGCGATATGGTGCAATCCTTCGAAATCGGTGAACACGATTTTGGGCAACATCCCACCTTCGAATCCAATTACGCTCCGGATGATTCCAAACTCAAGAACAGGTCTCTTATCAACATTCAACACCTCTACTCCAAAGATAGTGCGAGCAAGGTTTGCCCGAACTCTCGTTCTTACGAATCTTGTTTCTTGGGTGCGACCGTGACGTTGATGATGATGAAGATGCCGGCGTTGATGTCGTGGTGCAAAATCCGTGCCACTCGTTGGATCGCCAATTCTTCAAGGATGGATTTCTCTTCTTTAATCCGAGGTAGGGACATACTTGTGTACTTTTAAGAAATCTTCTCAACAAAATGCTTGAGTTGGATCCTTGATTACGAAAAACTGATGGTCTTCTCGTTGAGTGCCTTTGAGGGGTCTCGGGTGTCTAGGACTTTGAAACCTTGTTTAGGAACTACGGACATATCCTCACAAACTTCCACCATGAAACATATGCTTTCTTACGATGAACATCCACAATGAACCACACATGGTGCACATTAGTACATTACATTTACACAATGCATTGTGCAGCTTCCTATGGTGCACTTTGACCATGCACCATGCACCATGCAGCTTGGAATGGGTCACTTTTACTTTTCACAGTGCCCCTTGGTATGGTCAAATTCTACTAACAACTAAGCACTAAGGATCTAAAATACAGCTTCTTGGTCTCCATGTTTGAATAAAATCCTAGATGAAATTGGATAGCATAAGCCTAGGTTTCGTACTTGATGGTTGGGGCCAATTTGTAGGCTCGTATGCTGGCCTAAGTGAGGCTTTTGAGTTGCCGATTGGTAGTGTGGCTTGAACCAGGCCTTATTGACGTCTCATAGGAGTTACTGAACGTGTGTGCTTCATATGGCACGAGAAAATATGAACCAGGCTCGAAAAGGTGTGAGAGGCCTCGTTCGTTGGCACTGGTATCACCGTAACAACTCCACCTGTCGGATTAGTTCCCAAACTCCTTTCTCCCTGCTTCCATCGACCTTGCTCGTTTTCAAATAGCCCATTACGCACCTGGTCCGGAGATGGTGAGGGCAAAGTCTTTCGTTTCGACCGTAGTGCGATAAGGTGCAATCCTTCGAAATCGGTGAACACGATTTTGGGCAACATCCCACCTTCGAATCCAATTACGCTCCGAATGATTCCAAACTCAAGAACATGTCTCTTATCAACATTCAACACCTCTACTCCAAAGATAGTGCGAGCAAAGTTTGCCCGAACTCTCGTTCTTACGAATCTTGTTTCTTGGGTGCGACCGTGACGTTGATGATGATGAAGATGCCGGCGTTGATGTCGTTGTGCAAAATCCGTGCCACTCGTCGGATCGCCATTTCTTCAAGGATGAATTTCTCTTCTTTAATCCGAGGTAGGGACATCCTTGTGTACTTTTAAGAAATCTTCTCTACAAAATGCTTGAGTTGGATCCTTGATTACGAAAAACTGATAGTCTTCTCGTTGAGTGCGTTCGAGGGGTCTCGGGAGTCTAGGACTTTGAAACCTTGTTTAGGAACTTCGGACATAACCTCACAAACTTCCACGATGAAACATATGCTTTCTTACGATGAACATCCACAATAACCACACATGGTGCACATTAGTACATTACATTGAAACTATGCATTGTGCAGCTTCCTATGGTGCACTTTGACCATGCACCATGCACCATGCAGCTTGGAATGGTGCACTTTTACTTTTCACAGTGCCCCTTGGTATGGTCAAATTCTACTAACAACTAAGCACTAAGGATCTAAAATACAGCTTCTTGGTCTCCAAGTTTGAATAAAATACTAGATGAAATTGGATAGTGTAAGCCTAGGTTTCGTACTTGATGGTTGGGGCCAATTTGTAGGCTCGTATGCTGGCCTAAGTGATGCTTTTGAGTTTCCGATTGGTAGTCTGGCTTGAACCAGGCCTTAGTGACGTCTCAGAGAAGTTACTGAATGTGTGTGCTTCATATGGCGCCAGAAAATATGAACCAGGCTCGAAAAGGTGTGAGAGGCCTCGTTCGTTGGCACTGGTATCACCGTAACAACTCCACACTGTCGGATTAGTTCCCAAACTCCTTTCTCCCCTGCTTCCATCGACCTTGCTCATTTTCAAATAGCCCATTACGCACCTGGTCCGGAGATGGTGAGGGCAAAGTCTTTCGTTTCGACCGTAGTGCGATAAGGTGCAATCCTTCGAAATCGGTGAACACGATTTTGGGCAACATCCCACCTTCGAATCCAATTACGCTCTGAATGATTCCAAACTCAAGAACAGGTCTCTTATCAACATTCAACACCTCTACTCCAAAGATAGTGCGAGCAACGTTTTCCCGAACTCTCGTTCTTACGATTCTTGTTTCTTGGGTGCGACCGTGACGTTGATGATGATGAAGATGCCGGCGTTGATGTCGTGGTACAAAATCCGTGCCACTCGTTGGATCGCCATTTCTTCAAGGATGAATTTCTCTTCTTTAATCCGAGGTAGGGACATCCTTGTGTACTTTTAAGAAATCTTCTCTACAAAATGCTTGAGTTGGATCCTTGATTACGAAAAACTGATGGTCTTCTCGTTGAGTGCCTTTGAGGGGTCTCGGGTGTCTAGGACTTTGAAACCTTGTTTAGGAACTACAGACATATCCTCACAAACTTCCACCATGAAACATATGCTTTCTTACGATGAACATCCACAATGAACCACACATGGTGCACATTAGTACATTACATTTACACTATGCATTGTGCAGCTTCCTATGGTGCACTTTGACCATGCACCATGCACCATGCAGCTTGGAATGGTGCACTTTTACTTTTCACAGTGCCCCTTGGTATGGTCAAATTCTACTAACAACTAAATACTAAGGATCTAGAATACAGATTCTTGGTCTCCATGTTTGAATAAAATACTAGATGAAATTAGATAGTGTAAGCCTAGGTTTCGTACTTGATGGTTGGGGCCAATTTGTAGGCTCGTATGCTGGCCTAAGTGAGGCTTTTGAGTTGCCGATTGGTAGTCTGGCTTGAACCAGGCCTTAGTGACGTCTCAGAGAAGTTACTGAATGTGTGTGCTTCATATGGCGCGAGAAAATATGAACCAGGCTCGAAAAGGTGTGAGAGGCCTCGTTCGTTAGCACTGGTATCACCGTAACAACTCCACCTGTTGGATTAGTTCCCAAACTCCTTTCTCCCTGCTTCCATCGACCTTGCTCGTTTTCAAATAGCCCATTACGCACCTGGTCCGGAGATGGTGAGGGCAAAGTCTTTCGTTTCGACCGTAGTGCGATATGGTGCAATCCTTCGAAATCGGTGAACACGATTTTGGGCAACATCCCACCTTCGAATCCAATTACGCTCCGAATGATTCCAAACTCAAGAACAGGTCTCTTATCAACATTCAACACCTCTACTCCAAAGATAGTGCGCGCAAAGTTTGCCCGAACTCTCGTTCTTACGAATCTTGTTTCTTGGGTGCGACCGTGACGTTGATGATGATGAAGATGCCGGCATTGATGTCGTGGTGCAAAATCCGTGCCACTCGTTGGATCGCCATTTCTTCAAGGATGAATTTCTCTTCTTTAATCCGAGGTAGGGACATCCTTGTGTACTTTTAAGAAATCTTCTCTACAAAATGCTTGAGTTGGATCCTTGATTACGATAAACTGATGGTCTTCTCGTTTAGTGCCTTCGAGGGGTCTCGGGTGTTTAGGACTTTGAAACCTTGTTTAGGAACTGCGGACATAACCTCACAAACTTCCACCATGAAACATATGATTTCTTACGATGAACATCCACAATGAACCACACATGGTGCACATTAGTACATTACATTTACACTATGCATTGTGCAGCTTCCTATGGTGCACTTTGACCATGTACCATGCACCATGCGGCTTGGAATGGTGCACTTTTACTTTTCACGGTGCCCCTTGGTATGGTCAAATTCTACTAACAACTAAGCACTAAGGATCTAAAATACGGCTTCTTGGTCTCCATGTTTGAATAAAATACTAGATGAAATTGGATAGTGTAAGCCTAGGTTTCGTACTTGATGGTTAGGGCCAATTTGTAGGCTCGTATGCTGGCCTAAGTGAGGCTTTTGAGTTGCCGATTGGTAGTCTGGCTTGAACCAGGCCTTACTGACGTCTCGCGAAGAAGTTATCGAATGTGTGTGCTTCATATAGCGCGAGAAAATATGAACCAGGCTCGAAAAGGTGTGAGAGGCCTCGTTCGTTAGCACTGGTATCACCGTAACAACTCCACCTGTCGGATTAGTTCCCAAACTCCTTTCTCCCTGCTTCCATCGACCTTGCTCGTTTTCAAATAGCCCATTACGCACCTGGTCCGGAGATGGTGAGGGTAAAGTCTTTCGTTTCGACCGTAGTGCGATATGGTGCAATCCTTCGAAATCGGTGAACACGATTTTGGACAACATCCCACCTTCGAATCCAATTACGCTCCGAATGATTCCAAACTCAAGCACAGGTCTCTTATCAACATTCAACACCTCTACTCCAAAGATAGTGAGAGCAAAGTTTGCCCGAACTCTCGTTCTTACGAATCTTGTTTCTTGGGTGCGACCGTGACGTTGATGATGATGAAGATGCCGGCGTTGATGTCGTTGTGCAAAATCTGTGCCACTCGTTGGATCGCCATTTCTTCAAGGATGAATTTCTCTTCTTTAATCCGAGGTAGGGACATCCTTGTGTACTTTTAAGAAATCTTCTCTACAAAATGCTTGAGTTGGATCCTTGATTACGAAAAACTGATGGTCTTCTCGTTGAGTGCCTTTGAGGGGTCTCGGGTGTCTAGGACTTTGAAACCTTGTTTTGGAACTACGGACATAACCTCACAAACTTCCACCATGAAACATATGCTTTCTTACGATGAACATCCACAATGAACCACACATGGTGCACATTAGTACATTACATTTACACTATGCATTGTGCAGCTTCCTATGGTGCACTTTGACCATGCACCATGCACCATGCAGCTTGGAATGGTGCACTTTTACTTTTCACAGTGCCCCTTGGTATGGTCAAATTCTACTAACAACTAAGCACTAAGGATCTAAAATACGGCTTCTTGGTCTCCATGTTTGAATAAAATACTAGATGAAATTGGATAGTGTAAGCCTAGGTTTCGTACTTGATGGTTGGGGCCAATTTGTAGGCTCGTATGCTGGCCTAAGTGAGGCTTTTGAGTTGCCGATTGGTAGTCTGGCTTGAACAAGGCCTTAGTGACGTCTTAGAGAAGTTACTGAACGTGTGTGCTTCATATGGCGCGAGAAAATATGAACCAGGCTCGAAAAGGTGTGAGAGGCCTCGTTCGTTGGCACTGGTATCACCGTAACAACTCCACCCGTCGGATTAGTTCCCAAACTCCTTTCTCCCTGCTTCCATCGACCTTGCTCGTTTTCAAATAGCCCATTACGAACCTGGTCCGGAGATGGTGAGGGTAAAGTCTTTCGTTTCGACCGTAGTGCGATATGGTGCAATCCTTCGAAATCGGTGAACACGATTTTGGGCAACATCCCACCTTCGAATCCAATTACGCTCCGAATGATTCCAAACTCAAGAACAGGTCTCTTATCAACATTCAACACCTCTACTCCAAAGATAGTGCGAGCAAAGTTTGCCCGAACTCTCGTTCTTACGAATCTTGTTTCTTGGGTGCGACCGTGACGTTGATGATGATGAAGATGCTGACGTTGATGTCGTGGTGCAAAATCCGTGCCACTCGTTGGATCGCCATTTCTTCAAGGATGAATTTCTCTTCTTTAATCAGAGGTAGGGACATCCTTGTGTACTTTTAAGAAATCTTCTCTACAAAATGCTTGAGTTGGATCCTTGATTACGAAAAACTGATGGTCTTCTCGTTTAGTGCCTTTGAGGGTTCTCGGGTGTCTAGGACTTTGAAACCTTGTTTAGGAACTACGGACATAACCTCACAAACTTCCACCATGAAACATATGCTTTCTTACGATGAACATCCACAATGAACCACACATGGTGCACATTAGTACATTACATTTACACTATGCATTGTGCGGCTTCCTATGGTGCACTTTGACCATGCACCATGCACCATGCGGCTTGGAATGGTGCACTTTTACTTTTCACAAGTGCCCCTTGGTATGGTCAAATTCTACTAACAACTAAGCACTAAGGATCTAGAATACGGCTTCTTGGTCTCCAAGTTTGAATAAAATACTAGATGAAATTGGATAGTGTAAGCCTAGGTTTCATACTTGATGGTTGGGGCCAATTTGTAGGCTCGTATGCTGGCCTAAGTGAGGCTTTTGAGTTGCCGATTGGTAGTCTGGCTTGAACCAGGCCTTAGTGACGTCTAAGAGAAGTTATCGAACGTGTGTGCTTCATATGGTGCGAGAAAATATGAACCAGGCTCGAAAAGGTGTGAGAGGCCTCGTTCGTTGGCACTGGTATCACCATAACAACTCCACCTGTCGGATTAGTTCCCAAACTCCTTTCTCCCTGCTTCCATCGACCTTGCTCGTTTTCAAATAGCCCATTACGCACCTGGTCCGGAGATGGTGAGGGCAAAGTCTTTCGTTTCGACCGTAGTGCGATAAGGTGCAATCCTTCGAAATCGGTGAACAGGATTTTGGGCAACATCCCACCTTCGAATCCAATTACGCTCCGAATGATTCCAAACACAAGAACAGGTCTCTTCTCAACATTCAACACCTCTACTCCATAGATAGTGCGAGCAAAGTTTGCCCGAACTCTCGTTCTTACGAATCTTGTTTCTTGGGTGCGACCGTGACGTTGATGATGATGAAGATGCCGGCATTGATGTCGTGGTGCAAAATCCGTGCCACTCGTTGGATCGCCATTTCTTCAAGGATGAATTTCTCTTCTTTAATCCGAGGTAGGGACATCCTTGTGTACTTTTAAGAAATCTTCTCTACAAAATGCTTGAGTTGGATCCTTGATTACGATAAACTCGATGGTCTTCTCGTTTAGTGCCTTCGAGGGGTCTCGGGTGTTTAGGACTTTGAAACCTTGTTTAGGAACTGCGGACATAACCTCACAAACTTCCACCATGAAACATATGATTTCTTACGATGAACATCCACAATGAACCACACATGGTGCACATTAGTACATTACATTTACACTATGCATTGTGCAGCTTCCTATGGTGCACTTTGACCATGTACCATGCACCATGCAGCTTGGAATGGTGCACTTTTACTTTTCACAGTGCCCCTTGGTATGGTCAAATTCTACTAACAACTAAGCACTAAGGATCTAAAATACAGCTTCTTGGTCTCCATGTTTGAATAAAATACTAGATGAAATTGGATAGTGTAAGCCTAGGTTTCGTACTTGATGGTTAGGGCCAATTTGTAGGCTCGTATGCTGGCCTAAGTGAGGCTTTTGAGTTGCCGATTGGTAGTCTGGCTTGAACCAGGCCTTACTGACGTCTCAGAGAAGTTACTGAATGTGTGTGCTTCATATAGCGCGAGAAAATATGAACCAGGCTCGAAAAGGTGTGAGAGGCCTCGTTCGTTAGCACTGGTATCACCGTAACAACTCCACCTGTCGGATTAGTTCCCAAACTCCTTTCTCCCTGCTTCCATCGACCTTGCTCGTTTTCAAATAGCCCATTACGCACCTGGTCCGGAGATGGTGAGGGTAAAGTCTTTCGTTTCGACCGTAGTGCGATATGGTGCAATCCTTCGAAATCGGTGAACACGATTTTGGACAACATCCCACCTTCGAATCCAATTACGCTCCGAATGATTCCAAACTCAAGCACAGGTCTCTTATCAACATTCAACACCTCTACTCCAAAGATAGTGAGAGCAAAGTTTGCCCGAACTCTCGTTCTTACGAATCTTGTTTCTTGGGTGCGACCGTGACGTTGATGATGATGAAGATGCCGGCGTTGATGTCGTTGTGCAAAATCTGTGCCACTCGTTGGATCGCCATTTCTTCAAGGATGAATTTCTCTTCTTTAATCCGAGGTAGGGACATCCTTGTGTACTTTTAAGAAATCTTCTCTACAAAATGCTTGAGTTGGATCCTTGATTACGAAAAACTGATGGTCTTCTCGTTGAGTGCCTTTGAGGGGTCTCGGGTGTCTAGGACTTTGAAACCTTGTTTTGGAACTACGGACATAACCTCACAAACTTCCACCATGAAACATATGCTTTCTTACGATGAACATCCACAATGAACCACACATGGTGCACATTAGTACATTACATTTACACTATGCATTGTGCAGCTTCCTATGGTGCACTTTGACCATGCACCATGCACCATGCGGCTTGGAATGGTGCACTTTTACTTTTCACAAGTGCCCCTTGGTATGGTCAAATTCTACTAACAACTAAGCACTAAGGATCTAAAATACGGCTTCTTGGTCTCCATGTTTGAATAAAATACTAGATGAAATTGGATAGTGTAAGCCTAGGTTTCGTACTTGATGGTTGGGGCCAATTTGTAGGCTCGTATGCTGGCCTAAGTGAGGCTTTTGAGTTGCCGATTGGTAGTCTGGCTTGAACAAGGCCTTAGTGACGTCTTAGAGAAGTTACTGAACGTGTGTGCTTCATATGGCGCGAGAAAATATGAACCAGGCTCGAAAAGGTGTGAGAGGCCTCGTTCGTTGGCACTGGTATCACCGTAACAACTCCACCTGTCGGATTAGTTCCCAAACTCCTTTCTCCCTGCTTCCATCGACCTTGCTCGTTTTCAAATAGCCCATTACGAACCTGGTCCGGAGATGGTGAGGGTAAAGTCTTTCGTTTCGACCGTAGTGCGATATGGTGCAATCCTTCGAAATCGGTGAACACGATTTTGGGCAACATCCCACCTTCGAATCCAATTACGCTCCGAATGATTCCAAACTCAAGAACAGGTCTCTTATCAACATTCAACACCTCTACTCCAAAGATAGTGCGAGCAAAGTTTGCCCGAACTCTCGTTCTTACGAATCTTGTTTCTTGGGTGCGACCGTGACGTTGATGATGATGAAGATGCGGACGTTGATGTCGTGGTGCAAAATCCGTGCCACTCGTTGGATCGCCATTTCTTCAAGGATGAATTTCTCTTCTTTAATCAGAGGTAGGGACATCCTTGTGTACTTTTAAGAAATCTTCTCTACAAAATGCTTGAGTTGGATCCTTGATTACGAAAACTCGATGGTCTTCTCGTTTAGTGCCTTTGAGGGTTCTCGGGTGTCTAGGACTTTGAAACCTTGTTTAGGAACTACGGACATAACCTCACAAACTTCCACCATGAAACATATGCTTTCTTACGATGAACATCCACAATGAACCACACATGGTGCACATTAGTACATTACATTTACACTATGCATTGTGCAGCTTCCTATGGTGCACTTTGACCATGCACCATGCACCATGCAGCTTGGAATGGTGCACTTTTACTTTTCACAGTGCCCCTTGGTATGGTCAAATTCTACTAACAACTAAGCACTAAGGATCTAGAATACAGCTTCTTGGTCTCCAAGTTTGAATAAAATACTAGATGAAATTGGATAGTGTAAGCCTAGGTTTCATACTTGATGGTTGGGGCCAATTTGTAGGCTCGTATGCTGGCCTAAGTGAGGCTTTTGAGTTGCCGATTGGTAGTCTGGCTTGAACCAGGCCTTAGTGACGTCTAAGAGAAGTTACTGAACGTGTGTGCTTCATATGGTGCGAGAAAATATGAACCAGGCTCGAAAAGGTGTGAGAGGCCTCGTTCGTTGGCATCGGTATCACCATAACAACTCCACCTCGTCGGATTAGTTCCCAAACTCCTTTCTCCTTGCTTCCATCGACCTTGCTCGTTTTCAAATAGCCCATTACGCACCTGGTCCGGAGATGGTGAGGGCAAAGTCTTTCGTTTCGACCGTAGTGCGATAAGGTGCAATCCTTCGAAATCGGTGAACAGGATTTTGGGCAACATCCCACCTTCGAATCCAATTACGCTCCGAATGATTCCAAACACAAGAACAGGTCTCTTCTCAACATTCAACACCTCTACTCCATAGATAGTGCGAGCAAAGTTTGCCCGAACTCTCGTTCTTACGAATCTTGTGTTTTGGGTGCGACCGTGACGTTGATGATGATGAAGATGCCGGCGTTGATGTCGTGGTGCAAAATCCGTGCCACTCGTTGGATCGCCATTTCTTCAAGGACGAATTTCTCTTCTTTAATCCGAGGTAGGGACATCCTTGTGTACTTTTAAGAAATCTTCTCTACAAAATGCTTGAGTTGCATCCTTGATTACGAAAAACTGATGGTCTTCTCGTTGAGTGCCTTTGAGGGGTCTCGGGTGTCTAGGACTTTGAAACCTTGTTTAGGAACTACGGACATAACCTCACAAACTTCCACCATGAAACATATGCTTTCTTACGATGAACATCGACAATGAACCACACATGGTGCACATTAGTACATTACATTTACACTATCCATTGTGCAGCTTCCTATGGTGCACTTTGACCATGCACCATGCAGCTTGGAATGGTGCACTTTTACTTTTCACAGTGCCCCTTGGTATGGTCAAATTCTACTAACAACTAAGCACTAAGGATCTAAAATACAGCTTCCTGGTCTCCATGTTTGAATAAAATACTAGATGAAATTAGATAGTGTAAGCCTAGGTTTCGTACTTGATGGTTGGGGCCAATTTGTAGGCTCGTATGCTGGCCTAAGTGAGGCTTTTGATTTTCCGATTGGTAGTCTGGCTTGAACCAGGCCTTAGTGACGTCTAAGAGAAGTTACTGAACGTGTGTGCTTCATATGGTGCGAGAAAATATGAACCAGGCTCGAAAAGGTGTGAGAGGCCTCGTTCGTTGGCACTGGTATCACCGTAACAACTCCACCTGTCGGATTAGTTCCCAAACTCCTTTCTCCTTGCTTCCATCGACCTTGCTCGTTTTCAAATAGCCCATTACGCACCTGGTCCGGAGATGGTGAGGGCAAAGTCTTTCGTTTCGACCGTAGTGCGATAAGGTGCAATCCTTCGAAATCAGTGAACAGGATTTTCGGCAACATCCCACCTTCGAATCCAATTACGCTCCGAATGATTCCAAACACAAGAACATGTCTCTTATCAACATTCAACACCTCTACTCCAAAGATAGTGCGAGCAAAGTTTGCCCGAACTCTCGTTCTTACGAATCTTGTTTTTTGGGTGCGACCGTGACGTTGATGATGATGAAGATGCCGGCGTTGATGTCGTGGTGCAAAATCCGTGCCACTCGTTGGATCGCCATTTCTTCAAGGATGAATTTCTCTTCTTTAATCCGAGGTAGGGACATCCTTGTGTACTTTTAAGAAATCTTCTCTACAAAATGCTTGAGTTGCATCCTTGATTACGAAAAACTGATGGTCTTCTCGTTGAGTGCCTTTGAGGGGTCTCGGGTGTCTAGGACTTTGAAACCTTGTTTAGGAACTACGGACATAACCTCACAAACTTCCACCATGAAACATATGCTTTCTTACGATGAACATCCACAATGAACCACACATGGTGCACATTAGTACATTACATTTACACTATGCATTGTGCAGCTTCCTATGGTGCACTTTGACCATGCACCATGCAGCTTGGAATGGTGCACTTTTACTTTTCACAGTGCCCCTTGGTATGGTCAAATTCTACTAACAACTAAGCACTAAGGATCTAAAATACGGCTTTCTGGTCTCCATGTTTGAATAAAATACTAGATGAAATTAGATAGTGTAAGCCTAGGTTTCGTACTTGATGGTTGGGGCCAATTTGTAGGCTCGTATGCTGCCGGCCTAAGTGCGGCTTTTCAGTTGTTGATTGGTAGTCTGGCTTGAACCAGGCCTTAGTGACGTCTCAGAGAAGTTACTGAACGTGTGTGCTTCATATGGCGCGAGAAAATATGAACCAGGCTCGAAAAGGTGTGAGAGGCCTCGTTCGTGGGCACTGGTATCACCGTACCAACTCCACCTGTCGGATTAGTTCCCAAACTCCTTTCTCCCTGCTTCCATCGACCTTGCTCGTTTTCAAATAGCCCATTACGCACCTGGTCCGGAGATGGTGAGGGCAAAGTCTTTCGTTTCGACCGTAGTGCGATATGGTGCAATCCTTCGAAATCGGTGAACACGATTTTGGGCAACATCCCACCTGCGAATCCAATTACGCTCCGAATGATTCCAAACTCAAGAACAGGTCTCTTATCAACATTCAACACCTCTACTCCAAAGATAGTGCGAGCAAAGTTTGCCCGAACTCTCATTCTTACGAATCTTGTTTCTAGGGTGCGACCGTGACGTTGATGATGATGAAGATGCCGGCGTTGATGTCGTTGTGCAAAATCCATGCCACTCGTTGGATCGCCAATTCTTCAAGGATGAATTTCTCTTCTTTAATCCGAGGTAGGGACATCCTTGTGTACTTTTAAGAAATCTTCTCTACAAAATGCTTGAGTTGGATCCTTGATTACGAAAACCGATGGTCTTCTCGTTTAGTGCCTTCGAGGGGTCTCGGGTGTTTAGGACTTTGAAACCTTGTTTAGGAACTGCGAGACATAACCTCACAAACTTCCACCATAAAACATATGATTTCTTACGATGAACATCCACAATGAACCACACATGGTGCACATTAGTACATTATATTTACACTATGCATTGTGCAGCTTCCTATGGTGCACTTTGACCATGCACCATGCAGCTTGGAATGGTGCACTTTTACTTTTCATAGTGCCCCTTGGTATGGTCAAATTCTACTAACAACTAAGCACTAAGGATCTAAAATACAGCTTCTTGGTCTCCATGTTTGAATAAAATACTAGATGAAATTGGATAGTGTAAGCCTAGGTTTCGTACTTGATGGTTGGGGCCAATTTGTAGGCTCGTATGCTGGCCTAAGTGAGGCTTTTGAGTTGCCGATTGGTAGTCTGGCTTGAACCAGGCCTTAGTGACGTCTCAGAGAAGTTATTGAACGTGTGTGCTTCATATGGCGCGAGAAAATATGAACCAGGCTCGAAAAGGTGTGAGAGGCCTCGTTCGTTGGCACTGGTATCACCGTAACAACTCCACCTGTCGGATTAGTTCCCAAACTCCTTTCTCCCTGCTTCCATCGACCATGCTGGTTTTCAAATAGCCCATTACGCACCTAGTCCGGAGATGGTGAAGGCAAAGTCTTTCGTTTCGACCATAGTGCGATATGATGCAATCCTTCGAAATCGGTGAACACGATTTTGGGCAACATCCCACCTTCGAATCCAATTATGCTCCGAATGATTCCAAACTCAAGAACAGGTCTCTTATAATCATTCAACACCTCTACTCCAAAGATAGTGCGAGCAAAGTTCTCCCGAACTCTCGTTCTTACGAATCTTGTTTCTTGGGTGCTACCGTGACGTTGATGATGATGAAGATGCCGGCGTTGATGTCGTGGTGCAAAATCCGTGCCACTCATTGGATCGCCAATTCTTCAAGGATGAATTTCTCTTCTTTAATCCGAGGTAGGGACATCCTTGTGTAGTTTGAAGAAATCTTCTCTACAAAATGCTTGAGTTGGATCCTTGATTACGAAAAACTGATGGTCTTCTCGTTGAGTGCCTTTGAGGGGTCTCGGGTGTCTAGGACTTTGAAACCTTGTTTAGGAACTACGGACATAACCTCACAAACTTCCACCATGAAACATATGCTTTCTTACGATGAACATCCACAATGAACCACACATGGTGCACATTAGTACATTACATTTACACTATGCATTGTGCAGCTTCCTATGGTGCACTTTGACCATGCACCATGCAGCTTGGAATGGTGCACTTTTACTTTTCACAGTGCCCCTTGGTATGGTCAAATTCTACTAACAACTAAGCACTAAGGATCTAAAATACAGCTTCCTGGTCTCCATGTTTGAATAAAATACTAGATGAAATTAGATAGTGTAAGCCTAGGTTTCGTACTTGATGGTTGGGGCCAATTTGTAGGCTCGTATGCTGGCCTAAGTGCGGCTTTTCAGTTGCTTGATTGGTAGTCTGGCTTGAACCAGGCCTTAGTGACGTCTCAGAGAAGTTACTGAACGTGTGTGCTTCATATGGCGCGAGAAAATATGAACCAGGCTCGAAAAGGTGTGAGAGGCCTCGTTCGTGGGCACTGGTATCACCGTACCAACTCCACCTGTCGGATTAGTTCCCAAACTCCTTTCTCCCTCGCTTCCATCGACCTTGCTCGTTTTCAAATAGCCCATTACGCACCCGGTCCGGAGATGGTGAGGGCAAAGTCTTTCGTTTCGACCGTAGTGCGATATGGTGCAATCCTTCGAAATCGGTGAACACGATTTTGGGCAACATCCCACCTGCGAATCCAATTACGCTCCGAATGATTCCAAACTCAAGAACAGGTCTCTTATCAACATTCAACACCTCTACTCCAAAGATAGTGCGAGCAAAGTTTGCCCGAACTCTCGTTCTTACGAATCTTGTTTCTAGGGTGCGACCGTGACGTTGATGATGATGAAGATGCCGGCGTTGATGTCGTTGTGCAAAATCCATGCCACTCGTTGGATCGCCAATTCTTCAAGGATGAATTTCTCTTCTTTAATCCGAGGTAGGGACATCCTTGTGTACTTTTAAGAAATCTTCTCTACAAAATGCTTGAGTTGGATCCTTGATTACGAAAAACTGATGGTCTTCTCGTTTAGTGCCTTCGAGGGGTCTCGGGTGTTTAGGACTTTGAAACCTTGTTTAGGAACTGCAGACATAACCTCACAAACTTCCACCATAAAACATATGATTTCTTACGATGAACATCCACAATGAACCACACATGGTGCACATTAGTACATTATATTTACACTATGCATTGTGCAGCTTCCTATGGTGCACTTTGACCATGCACCATGCAGCTTGGAATGGTGCACTTTTACTTTTCATAGTGCCCCTTGGTATGGTCAAATTCTACTAACAACTAAGCACTAAGGATCTAAAATACAGCTTCTTGGTCTCCATGTTTGAATAAAATACTAGATGAAATTGGATAGTGTAAGCCTAGGTTTCGTACTTGATGGTTGGGGCCAATTTGTAGGCTCGTATGCTGGCCTAAGTGAGGCTTTTGAGTTGCCGATTGGTAGTCTGGCTTGAACCAGGCCTTAGTGACGTCTCGCAGAAGTTATTGAACGTGTGTGCTTCATATGGCGCGAGAAAATATGAACCAGGCTCGAAAAGGTGTGAGAGGCCTCGTTCGTTGGCACCGGTATCACCGTAACAACTCCACCGTCGGATTAGTTCCCAAACTCCTTTCTCCCTGCTTCCATCGACCATGCTGGTTTTCAAATAGCCCATTACGCACCTAGTCCGGAGATGGTGAAGGCAAAGTCTTTCGTTTCGACCATAGTGCGATATGATGCAATCCTTCGAAATCGGTGAACACGATTTTGGGCAACATCCCACCTTCGAATCCAATTATGCTCCGAATGATTCCAAACTCAAGAACAGGTCTCTTATAATCATTCAACACCTCTACTCCAAAGATAGTGCGAGCAAAGTTCTCCCGAACTCTCGTTCTTACGAATCTTGTTTCTTGGGTGCTACCGTGACGTTGATGATGATGAAGATGCCGGCGTTGATGTCGTGGTGCAAAATCCGTGCCACTCGTTGGATCGCCAATTCTTCAAGGATGAATTTCTCTTCTTTAATCCGAGGTAGGGACATCCTTGTGTAGTTTGAAGAAATCTTCTCTACAAAATGCTTGAGTTGGATCCTTGATTACGAAAAACTGATGGTCTTCTCGTTGAGTGCCTTTGAGGGGTCTCGGGTGTCTAGGACTTTGAAACCTTGTTTAGGAACTACGGACATAACCTCACAAACTTCCACCATGAAACATATGCTTTCTTACGATGAACATCCACAATGAACCACACATGGTGCACATTAGTACATTACATTTACACTATGCATTGTGCAGCTTCCTATGGTGCACTTTGACCATGCACCATGCACCATGCAGCTTGGAATGGTGCACTTTTACTTTTTCACAGTGCCCCTTGGTATGGTCAAATTCTACTAACAACTAAGCACTAAGGATCTAAAATATAGCTTCTTGGTCTCCAAGTTTGAATAAAATCCTAGAATGAAATTGGATAGCATAAGCCTAGGTTTCGTACTTGATGGTTGGGGCCAATTTGTAGGCTCGTATGCTGGCCTAAGTGAGGCTTTTGAGTTGCCGATTGGTAGTCTGGCTTGAACCAGGCCTTATTGACGTCTCATAGGAGTTACTGAACGTGTGTGCTTCATATGGCGCGAGAAAATATGAACCAGGCTCGAAAAGGTGTGAGAGGCCTCGTTCGTTGGCACAGGTATCACCGTAACAACTCCACCTGTCGGATTAGTTCCCAAACTCCTTTCTCCCTGCTTCCATCGATCTTGCTGGTTTTCAAATAGCCCATTACGCACCTGGTCCGGAGATGGTGAGGGCAAAATCTTTCGTTTCGACCGTAGTGCGATATGGTGCAATCCTTCGAAATCGGTGAACACGATTTTGGGCAACATCCCACCTTCGAATCCAATTACGCTCCGAATGATTCCAAACTCAAGAACAGGTCTCTTATCAATATTCAACACCTCTACTCCAAAGATAGTGCGAGCAAAGTTTGCCCGAACTCTCGTTCTTACGAATCTTGTTTCTTGGGTGCGACCGTGACGTTGATGATGATGAAGATGCCAGCGTTGATGTCGTGGTGCAAAGTCCGTGCCACTCGTTGGATCGCCAATTCTTCAAGGATGAATTTCTCTTCTTTAATCCGAGGTAGGGACATCTTTTTGTACTTTTAAGAAATCTTCTCTACAGAATGCTTGAGTTGGATCCTTGATTACAAAAAATTGATGGTCTTCTCGTTGAGTGCCTTCGAAGTGTCTCGGGTGTCTAGGACTTCGAAACCTTGTTTAGGAACTGCGGACATAACCACACAAACTTCCACCATGAACCATATGCTTTCTAATGATGAACATCCACTATAAACCACACATGGTGCACATTAGTACATTACATTTACACTATGCATTGTGCAGCTTCCTATGGTGCACTATGACCATGCACCATGCACCATGTAGCTAGGAATGGTGCACTTTTACGTGTCGTTGTTCCCCTCGGTATGGTGCAATTCTACTAACAACTAAGAAAGAAGGATCTAAAATATGGCTTCTTTGTCTCCAAGTTTGAATAAAATACTAGATGAAATTGGATAGCATAAGCCTAGGTTTCGTACTTGATGGTTGGGGCCAATTTGTAGGCTCGTAGGGTGGACTAAGTGAGGCTTATGAGTTGCCGATTGGTAGTCTGGCTTCAACCAGGCCTTAGTGACGTCTAATAGGAATTATTGAACGTGTGTGCTTCATATGGTGCGAGAAAATATGAACCAGGCTCGGAAAGGTGTGAGAGGCCTCGTTCGTTGGCACTGGTATCACCGTAACAAGTCCACCTGTGGGATTAGTTCCCAAACTCCTTTCTCCCTGATTCCATCGACCTTTCTAGTTTTCAAATAGCCCATTACGCACCTGGTCCGGAGATGATGCGGGCAAAGTCTTTCGTTTCAACCGGAGTGCGATATGGTGCAATCCTTCGAAATCGGTGAACACGATTTTGGGCAACTTCCCACCTTCGAATCCAAATACACTCCGAATGATTCCAAACTCAAGAACAGGTCTCTTATCAACATTCAACACCTCTACTCCAAAGATAGTGCAAGCAAAGTTTGCCCGAACCCTCGTTCTTATGAATCTTGATTCTTGGGTGCGACTGTGACGTTGATGATGATGAAGATGTCGGTGTTGATGTCATGGTGCAAAATCCGTGCCACTCGTTGGATCGCCAATTCTTCAAGGATGAATTTCTCTTCTTTAATCCGAGGTAGGGACATCTTTTTGTACTTTTAAGAAATCTTCTCTACAGAATGCTTGAGTTGGAACCTTGATTACAAAAAACTGATGGTCTTCAAGTTGAGTGCCTTCGAAGTGTCTCGGGTGTCTAGGACTTCGAAACCTTGTTTAGGAACTGCGGACATAACCACACAAACTTCCACCATGAACCATATGCTTTCTAACGATGAACATCCACTATAAACCACACATGGTGCACATTAGTACATTACATTTACACCATGCATTGTGCAGCTTCCGTTGGTGCACTATGACCATGCACCATGCACCATGCAGTTTGGAATGGTGCACTTTTATGTTTTGCAGTGCCCCTCGGTATGGTGCAATTCTACTAACAACTAAGCAAGAAGGATCTAAAATATGGCTTCTTTGTCTCCAAGTTTGAATAAAGTACTAGATGAAATTGGATAGCATAAGCCTAGGTTTCGTACTTGATGGTTGGGGCCAATTTGTAGGCTCGTAGGGTGGACTAAGTGAGGCTTATGAGTTGCCGATTGGTAGTCTGGCTTCAACCAGGCCTTAGTGACGTCTAATAGGAATTACTAAACGTGTGTGCTTCATATGGCGCGAGAAAATATGAACCAGGCTCGAAAAGGTGTGAGAGGCCTCGTTCGTTGGCACTGGTATCACCGTAACAACTCCACCTGTGGGATTAGTTCCCAAACTCCTTTCTCCCTGATTCCATCGACCTTTCTAGTTTTCAAATAGCCCATTACGCACCTGGTCCGGAGATGGTGAGGGCAAAGTCTTTCATTTCGACCGTATTGCGATATGGTGCAATCCTTCGAAATCGGTGAACACGATTTTGGGCAACTTCCCACCTTCGAATCCAAATACACTCCGAATGATTCCAAACTCAAGAACAGGTCTCTTATCAACATTCAACACCTCTACTCCAAAGATAGTGCAAGCAAAGTTTGCCCGAACCCTCGTTCTTACGAATCTTGATTCTTGGGTGCGACTGTGAGGTGGATGATGATGAAGATGTCGGCGTTGATGTCGTGGTGCAAAATCCGTGCCACTCGTTGGATCGCCAATTCTTCAAGGATGAATTTCTCTTCTTTAATCCGAGGTAGGGACATCTTTTTGTACTTTTAAGAAATCTTCTCTACAGAATGCTTGAGTTGGAACCTTGATTACAAAAAATTGATGGTCTTCTCGTTGAGTGCCTTCGAGGTGTCTCGGGTGTCTAGGACTGTGAAACCTTGTTTAGGAACTGCGGACATAACCACACAAACTTCCACCATGAACCATATGCTTTCTAACGATGAACATCCACTATAAACCACACATGGTGCACATTAGTACATTACATTTACACTATGCATTGTGCAGCTTCCGTTGGTGCACTATGACCATGCACCATGCACCATGCAGCTTGGAATGGTGCACTTTTATGTTTTGCAGTGCCCCTCGGTATGGTGCAATTCTACTAACAACTAAGCAAGAAGGATCTAAAATATGGCTTCTTTGTCTCCAAGTTTGAATAAAATACTACATGAAATTGGATAGCATAAGCCTAGGTTTCGTACTTGATGGTTTGGGCAAATTTGTAGGCTCGTAGGGTGGACTAAGTGAGGCTTATGAGTTGCCGATTGGTAGTCTGGCTTCAACCAGGCCTTAGTGACGTCTAATAGGAATTACTGAACGTGTGTGCTTCATATGGCGCGAGAAAATATGAACCAGGCTCGAAAAGGTGTGAGAGGCCTCGTTCGTTGGCACTGGTATCACCGTAACAAGTCCACCTGTGGGATTAGTTCCCAAACTCCTTTCTCCCTGATTCCATCGACCTTTCTAGTTTTCAAATAGCCCATTACGCACCTGGTCCGGAGATGGTGAGGGCAAACTCTTTCGTTTCGACCGTAGTGCGATATGGTGCAATCCTTCGAAATCGGTGAACACGATTTTTGGCAACTTCGCACCTTCGAATCCAAATACACTCCGAATGATTCCAAACTCAAGAACAGGTCTCTTATCAACATTCAACACCTCTACTCCAAAGATAGTGCAAGCAAAGTTTGCCCGAACCCTCGTTCTTACGAATCTTGATTCTTGGGTGCGACTGTGACGTTGATGATGATGAAGATGTCGGCGTTGATGTCGTGGTGCAAAATCCGTGCCACTCGTTGGATCGCCAATTCTTCAAGGATGAATTTGTCTTCTTTAATCCGAGGTAGGGACATCTTTTTGTACTTTTAAGAAATCTTCTCTACAGAATGCTTGAGTTGGAACCTTGATTACAAAAAATTGATGGTCTTCTCGTTGAGTGCCTTCGAAGTGTCTCGGGTGTCTAGGACTGTGAAACCTTGTTTAGGAACTGCGGACATAACCACACAAACTTCCACCATGAACCATATGCTTTCTAACGATGAACATCCACTATAAACCACACATGGTGCACATTAGTACATTACATTTACACTATGCATTGTGCAGCTTCCGTTGGTGCACTATGACCATGCACCATGCACCATGCAGCTTGGAATGGTGCACTTTTATGTTTTGCAGTGCCCCTCGGTATGGTGCAATTCTACTAACAACTAAGCAAGAAGGATCTAAAATATGGCTTCTTTGTCTCCAAGTTTGAATAAAATACTACATGAAATTGGATAGCATAAGCCTAGGTTTCGTACTTGATGGTTTGGGCAAATTTGTAGGCTCGTAGGGTGGACTAAGTGAGGCTTATGAGTTGCCGATTGGTAGTCTTGCTTCAACCAGGCCTTAGTGACGTCTAATAGGAATTACTGAACGTGTGTGCTTCGTATGGCGCGAGAAAATATGAACCAGGCTCGAAAAGGTGTGAGAGGCCTCGTTCGTTGGCACTGGTATCACCGTAACAACTCCACCTGTCGGATTAGTTCCCAAACTCCTTTCTCCCTGATTCCATCGACCTTTCTAGTTTTCAAATAGCCCATTACGCACCTGGTCCGGAGATGGTGAGGGCAAACTCTTTCGTTTCGACCGTAGTGCGATATGGTGCAATCCTTCGAAATCGGTGAACACGATTTTTGGCAACTTCGCACCTTCGAATCCAAATACACTCCGAATGATTCCAAACTCAAGAACAGGTCTCTTATCAACATTCAACACCTCTACTCCAAAGATAGTGCAAGCAAAGTTTGCCCGAACCCTCGTTCTTACGAATCTTGATTCTTGGGTGCGACTGTGACGTTGATGATGATGAAGATGTCGGCGTTGATGTCGTGGTGCAAAATCCGTGCCACTCGTTGGATCGCCAATTCTTCAAGGATGAATTTGTCTTCTTTAATCCGAGGTAGGGACATCTTTTTGTACTTTTAAGAAATCTTCTCTACAGAATTCTTGAGGTGGAACCTTGATTACAAAAAATTGATGGTCTTCTCGTTGAGTGCCTTCGAAGTGTCTCGGGTGTCTAGGACTTCGAAACCTTGTTTAGAACTGCGGACATAACCACACAAACTTCCACCATGAACCATATGCTTTCTAACGATGAACATCAACTATAAACCACACATGGTGCACATTAGTACATTACATTTACACTATGCATTGTGCAGCTTCCGTTGGTGCACTATGACCATGCACCATGCACCATGCAGCTTGGAATGGTGCACTTTTATGTTTTGCAGTGCCCCTCGGTATGGTGCAATTCTACTAACAACTAAGCAAGAAGGATCTAAAATATGGCTTCTTTGTCTCCAAGTTTGAATAAAATACTAGATGAAATTGGATAGCATAAGCCTAGGTTTCGTACTTGATGGTTGGGGCCAATTTGTAGGCTCGTAGGGTGGACTAAGTGAGGCTTATGAGTTGCCGATTGGTAGTCTGGCTTCAACCAGGCCTTAGTGACGTCTAATAGGAATTGCGAACGTGTGTGCTTCATATGGCGCGAGAAAATATGAACCAGGCTCGAAAAGGTGTGAGAGGCCTCGTTCGTTGGCACCGGTATCACCGTAACAAGTCCACTCGTGGGATTAGTTCCCAAACTCCTTTCTCCCTGATTCCATCGACCTTTCTAGTTTTCAAATAGCCCATTACGTACCTGGTCCGGAGATGATGCGGGCAAAGTCTTTCGTTTCGACCGGAGTGCGATATGGTGCAATACTTCGAAATCGGTGAACACGATTTTGGGCAACTTCCCACCTTCGAATCCAAATACACTCCGAATGATTCCAAACTCAAGAACAGGTCTCTTATCAACATTCAACACCTCTACTCCAAAGATAGTGCAAGCAAAGTTTGCCCGAACCCTCGTTCTTACGAATCTTGATTCTTGGGTGCGACTGTGACGTTGATGATGATGAAGATGTCGGCGTTGATGTCGTGGTGCAAAATCCGTGCCACTCGTTGGATCGCCAATTCTTCAAGGATGAATTTGTCTTCTTTAATCCGAGGTAGGGACATCTTTTTGTACTTTTAAGAAATCTTCTCTACAGAATTCTTGATGTGGAACCTTGGTTACAAAAAATTGATGGTCTTCTCGTTGAGTGCCTTCGAAGTGTCTCGGGTGTCTAGGACTTCGAAACCTTGTTTAGGAACTGCGGACATAACCACACAAACTTCCACCATGAACCATATGCTTTCTAACGATGAACATCCACTATAAACCACACATGGTGCACATTAGTACATTACATTTACACTATGCATTGTGCAGCTTCCGTTGGTGCACTATGACCATGCACCATGCACCATGCGGCTTGGAATGGTGCACTTTTATGTTTTGAAGTGCCCCTCGGTATGGTGCGACCGTGACGTTGATTATAATGAAGATGTCGACGTCGATGTTGTGTTGCAAAATCCATGCAACTCGTTGGATCGCCAATTCTTCATGGATGAATTTGTCTTCTTTAATCCGAGGTCGGGACGTCCTTGTGTACTTTTAAGAAATCTTTCGTACAAAATGGTTGAGTTGGATCCTTGATTACAAAAAATGGATGGTCTTCTTGTTGAGTGCCTTCGAGGGGTCTCGGGTGTTTAGGACATTGAATGCTTGTTTAGGAAGCTGCGGACATAACCTCACAAACTTCCACGATGAAACATATGCTTTCTTACGATGAACATCCACAATGAACCACAAATCGTGCACATTAGGACAGTACATTTACACTATGCATTGTGCAGCTTCCTATGGTGCACTTTGACCATGCACCGTGCACCATGCAGCTTGGAATGGTGCACTTTTACGTGTCGCAGTGCCCCTCGGTATGGTGCAATTCTACTAACAACTAATCAAGAAGGATCTAAAATATGGCTTCTTTGTCTCCAAGTTTGAATAAAATACTAGATGAAATTGGATAGCATAAGCCTAGGTTTCGTACTTGATGGTTGGGGCCAATTTGTAGGCTCGTAGAGTGGACTAAGTGAGGCTTTTGAGTTGCCGATTGGTAGTCTGGCTTCAACCAGGCCTTAGTGACGTCTAATAGGAATTACTGAACGTGTGTGCTTCATATGGCGCGAGAAAATATGAACCAGGCTCGAAAAGGTGTGAGAGGCCTCGTTCGTTGGCACTGGTATCACCGTAACAAGTCCACCTGTGGGATTAGTTCCCAAACTCCTTTCTCCCTGATTCCATCGACCTTTCTAGTTTTCAAATAGCCCATTACGTACCTGGTCCGGAGATGATGCGGGCAAAGTCTTTCGTTTCGACCGGAGTGCGATATGGTGCAATACTTCGAAATCGGTGAACACGATTTTGGGCAACTTCCCACCTTCGAATCCAAATACACTCCGAATGATTCCAAACTCAAGAACAGGTCTCTTATCAACATTCAACACCTCTACTCCAAAGATAGTGCAAGCAAAGTTTGCCCGAACCCTCGTTCTTACGAATCTTGATTCTTGGGTGCGACTGTGACGTTGATGATGATGAAGATGTCGGCGTTGATGTCGTGGTTCAAAATCCGTGCCACTCGTTGGATCGCCAATTCTTCAAGGATGAATTTCTCTTCTTTAATCCGAGGTAGGGACATCTTTTTGTACTTTTAAGAAATCTTCTCTACAGAATTCTTGATGTGGAACCTTGGTTACAAAAAATTGATGGTCTTCTCGTTGAGTGCCTTCGAAGTGTCTCGGGTGTCTAGGACTTCGAAACCTTGTTTAGGAACTGCGGACATAACCACACAAACTTCCACCATGAACCATATGCTTTCTAACGATGAACATCCACTATAAACCACACATGGTGCACATTAGTACATTACATTTACACTATGCATTGTGCAGCTTCCGTTGGTGCACTATGACCATGCACCATGCACCATGCGGCTTGGAATGGTGCACTTTTATGTTTTGAAGTGCCCCTCGGTATGGTGCGACCGTGACGTTGATTATAATGAAGATGTCGACGTCGATGTTGTGTTGCAAAATCCATGCAACTCGTTGGATCGCCAATTCTTCATGGATGAATTTGTCTTCTTTAATCCGAGGTCGGGACGTCCTTGTGTACTTTTAAGAAATCTTCTGTACAAAATGGTTGAGTTGAATCCTTGATTACAAAAAATGGATGGTCTTCTTGTTGAGTGCCTTCGAGGGGTCTCGGGTGTTTAGGACATTGAATGCTTGTTTAGGAAGCTGCGGACATAACCTCACAAACTTCCACGATGAAACATATGCTTTCTTACGATGAACATCCACAATGAACCACAAATCGTGCACATTAGGACAGTACATTTACACTATGCATTGTGCAGCTTCCTATGGTGCACTTTGACCATGCACCGTGCACCATGCAGCTTGGAATGGTGCACTTTTACGTGTCGCAGTGCCCCTCGGTATGGTGCAATTCTACTAACAACTAATCAAGAAGGATCTAAAATATGGCTTCTTTGTCTCCAAGTTTGAATAAAATACTAGATGAAATTGGATAGCATAAGCCTAGGTTTCGTACTTGATGGTTGGGGCCAATTTGTAGGCTCGTAGAGTGGACTAAGTGAGGCTTTTGAGTTGCCGATTGGTAGTCTGGCTTCAACCAGGCCTTAGTGACGTCTAATAGGAATTATCGAACGTGTGTGCTTCATATGGCGCGAGAAAATATGAACCAGGCTCGAAAAGGTGTGAGAGGCCTCGTTCGTTGGCACCGGTATCACCGTAACAAGTCCACATCGTGGGATTAGTTCCCAAACTCCTTTCTCCCTGATTCCATCGACCTTTCTAGTTTTCAAATAGCCCATTACGTACCTGGTCCGGAGATGATGCGGGCAAAGTCTTTCGTTTCGACCGGAGTGCGATATGGTGCAATACTTCGAAATCGGTGAACACGATTTTGGGCAACTTCCCACCTTCGAATCCAAATACACTCCGAATGATTCCAAACTCAAGAACAGGTCTCTTATCAACATTCAACACCTCTACTCCAAAGATAGTGCAAGCAAAGTTTGCCCGAACCCTCGTTCTTACGAATCTTGATTCTTAGGTGCGACTGTGACGTTGATGATGATGAAGATGTCGGCGTTGATGTCGTGGTTCAAAATCCGTGCCACTCGTTGGATCGCCAATTCTTCAAGGATGAATTTCTCTTCTTTAATCCGAGGTAGGGACATCTTTTTGTACTTTTAAGAAATCTTCTCTACAGAATTCTTGATGTGGAACCTTGGTTACAAAAAATTGATGGTCTTCTCGTTGAGTGCCTTCGAAGTGTCTCGGGTGTCTAGGACTTCGAAACCTTGTTTAGGAACCGCGGACATAACCACACAAACTTCCACCATGAACCATATGCTTTCTAACGATGAACATCCACTATAAACCACACATGGTGCACATTAGTACATTACATTTACACTATGCATTGTGCAGCTTCCGTTGGTGCACTATGACCATGCACCATGCACCATGCAGCTTGGAATGGTGCACTTTTATGTTTTGAAGTGCCCCTCGGTATGGTGCGACCGTGACGTTGATTATAATGAAGATGTCGACGTCGATGTTGTGTTGCAAAATCCATGCAACTCGTTGGATCGCCAATTCTTCATGGATGAATTTGTCTTCTTTAATCCGAGGTCGGGACGTCCTTGTGTACTTTTAAGAAATCTTCTGTACAAAATGGTTGAGTTGGATCCTTGATTACAAAAAATGGATGGTCTTCTTGTTGAGTGCCTTCGAGGGGTCTCGGGTGTTTAGGACATTGAATGCTTGTTTAGGAACTGCGGACATAACCTCACAAACTTCCACGATGAAACATATGCTTTCTTACGATGAACATCCACAATGAACCACAAATCGTGCACATTAGGACAGTACATTTACACTATGCATTGTGCAGCTTCCTATGGTGCACTTTGACCATGCACCGTGCACCATGCAGCTTGGAATGGTGCACTTTTACGTGTCGCAGTGCCCCTCGGTATGGTGCAATTCTACTAACAACTAATCAAGAAGGATCTAAAATATGGCTTCTTTGTCTCCAAGTTTGAATAAAATACTAGATGAAATTGGATAGCATAAGCCTAGGTTTCGTACTTGATGGTTGGGGCCAATTTGTAGGCTCGTAGAGTGGACTAAGTGAGGCTTATGAGTTGCCGATTGGTAGTCTGGCTTCAACCAGGCCTTAGTGACGTCTAATAGGAATTCTCGAACGTGTGTGCTTCATATGGCGCGAGAAAATATGAACCAGGCTCGAAAAGGTGTGAGAGGCCTCGTTCGTTGGCACCGGTATCACCGTAACAAGTCCCACTCGTGGGATTAGTTCCCAAACTCCTTTCTCCCTGATTCCATCGACCTTTCTAGTTTTCAAATAGCCCATTACGCACCTGGTCCGGAGATGATGCGGGCAAATTCTTTCGTTTCGACCGGAGTGCGATATGGTGCAATACTTCGAAATCGGTGAACACGATTTTGGGCAACTTCCCACCTTCGAATTCAATTACGCTCCGAATGATTCCAAACTCAAGAACAGGTCTCTTATCAACATTCAACACCTCTACTCCAAAGATAGTGCAAGCAAAGTTTGCCCGAACCCTCGTTCTTACGAATCTTGATTCTTGGGTGCGACTGTGACGTGGATGATGATGAAGATGTCGGCGTTGATGTCGTGGTGCAAAATCCGTGCCACTCGTTGGATCGCCAATTCTTCAAGGATGAATTTCTCTTCTTTAATCCGAGGTAGGGACATCTTTTTGTACTTTTAAGAAATCTTCTCTACAGAATTCTTGAGGTGGAACCTTGATTACAAAAAATTGATGGTCTTCTCATTGAGTGCCTTGGAAGTGTCTCGGGTGTCTAGGACTTCGAAACCTTGTTTAGGAACTGCGGACATAACCACACAAACTTCCACCATGAACCATATGCTTTCTAACGATGAACATCCACTATAAACCACACATGGTGCACATTAGTACATTACATTTACACTATGCATTGTGCAGCTTCCGTTGGTGCACTATGACCATGCACCATGCACCATGCAGCTTGGAATGGTGCACTTTTATGTTTTGAAGTGCCCCTCGGTATGGTGCAATTCTACTAACAACTAAGCAAGAAGGATCTAAAATATGGCTTCTTTGTCTCCAAGTTTGAATAAAATACTAGATGAAATTGGATAGCATAAGCCTAGGTTTCGTACTTGATGGTTGGGGCCAATTTGTAGGCTCGTAGGCTGGACTAAGTGAGGCTTATGAGTTGCCGATTGGTAGTCTGGCTTCAACCAGGCCTTAGTGACGTCTAATAGGAATTACTGAACGTGTGTGCTTCATATGGCGCGAGAAAATATGAACCAGGCTCGAAAAGGTGTGAGAGGCCTCGTTCGTTGGCACTGGTATCACCGTAACAAGTCCACCTGTGGGATTAGTTCCCAAACTCCTTTCTCTCTGATTCCATCGACCTTTCTAGTTTTCAAATAGCCCATTACGCACCTGGTCCGGAGATGGTGAGGGCAAAGTCTTTCGTTTCGACCGTAGTGCGATATTGTGCAATCCTTCGAAATCGGTGAACACGATTTTGGGCAACATCCCACCTTCGAATCCAATTATGCTCCAAATGATTCCAAACTCAAGAACAGGTCTCTTATAAACATTCAACACCTCTACTCAAAAGATAGTGCGAGCAAATTTTGCGCGAACTCTCGTTTTTGCTAATCTTGATTCTTGGGTGCGACCGTGACGTTGATGATGATGAAGATGTCGACGTCGATGTCGTGTTGCAAAATCCATGCTACTCGTTGGATGGCCAATTCTTCAAGGATGAATTTGTCTTATTTAATCCGAGGACGGGAGGTCCTTGTGTACTTTTAAGAAATCTTCTATACAAAATGCTTGAGTTGGATCCTTGATTACAAAAAATTGATGGTCTTCTCGTTGAACCACAAATCGTGCACATTAGGACAGTACATTTACACTATGCATTGTGCAGCTTCCTATGGTGCACTTTGACCATGCACCGTGCACCATGCAGCTTGGAATGGTGCACTTTTACGTGTCGCAGTGCCCCTCGGTATGGTGCAATTCTACTAACAACTAATCAAGAAGGATCTAAAATATGGCTTCATATGTCTCCAAGTTTGAATAAAATACTAGATGAAATTGGATAGCATAAGCCTAGGTTTTCTCCTTGATGGTTGGGGCCAATTTGTAGGCTGGTAGGCTAGCCTAAGTTAGGCTTTTGAGTTGCCGATTGGTAGTCTTGCTTGAACCAGCCTTAGTGACGTCTAATAGGAGTTACTGACCGTGTGTGCTTCATATGGCGCGAGAAAATATGAACCAGGCTCGAAAAGGTGTGAGAGGCCTCGTTCGTTGGCACTGGTATCACCGTAACAAGTCCACCTGTGGGATTAGTTCCCAAACTCATTTCTCCCTGATTCCATCGACCTTTCTAGTTTTCAAATAGCCCATTATGCACCTGGTCTGGAGATGATGCAGGCAAAGTCTTTCGTTTCGACCGGAGTGTGATATGGTGCAATCCTTCAAAATCGGTGAACACGATTTTGGGAAACTTCCCACCTTCGAATCCAATTACACTCCGAATGATTCCAAACTCAAGAACACGTCTCTTATAAACATTCAACACCTCTAATCAAAAGATAGTGCGAGCAAATTTTTCCCGAACTCTCGTTCTTGCTAATCTTGATTCTTGGGTGCGACCGTGACGTTGATGATAATGAAGATGTCGACGTCGATGTTGTGTTGCAAAATCCATGCAACTCGTTGGATCTCCAATTCTTCATGGATGAATTTGTCTTCTTTAATCCGAGGTCGGGACGTCCTTGTGTACTTTTAAGAAATCTTCTCTACAAAATGGTTGAGTTGGATCCTTGATTACAAAAAATGGATGGTCTTCTTGTTGAGTGCCTTCGAGGGGTCTCGGGTGTTTAGGACATTGAATCCTTGTTTAGGAACTGCGGACATAACCTCACAAACTTCCACGATGAAACATATACTTTCTTACGATGAACATCCACAATGAACCACAAATCATGCACATTAGGACATTACATTTACACTATGCATTGTGCAGCTTCCTATGGTGCACTTTGACCATGCACCGTGCACCATGCAGCTTGGAATGGTGCACTTTTACGTGTCGCAGTGCCCCTCGGTATGGTGCAATTCTACTAACAACTAATCAAGAAGGATCTAAAATATGGCTTCTTTGTCTCCAAGTTTGAATAAAATACTAGATGAAATTGGATAGCATAAGCCTAGGTTTCGTACTTGATGGTTGGGGCCAATTTGTAGGCTCGTAGGCTGGACTAAGTGAGGCTTCTAAGTTGCCGATTGGTAGTCTGGCTTAAACCAGGCCTTAGTGACGTCTAATAGGCATTACTGAACGTGTGTGCTTCATATGGCGCGAGAAAATATGAACCAGGCTCGAAAAGGTGTAAGAGGCCTCGTTCGTTGGCACTGGTATCACCGTAACAAGTCCACCTGTGGGATTAGTTCCCAAACTCCTTTCTCTCTGATTCCATCGACCTTTCTAGTTTTCAAATAGCCCATTACGCACCTGGTCCGGAGATGATGCGGGCAAAGTATTTCGTTTCGACCGGAGTGCGATATGGTGCAATCCTTCGAAATCGGTGAACACGATTTTAGGCAACTTCCCACCTTCGAATCCAATTATGCTCCAATTGATTCCAAAGTCAAGAACAGGTCTCCTATCAACATTCAACACCTCTACTCCAAAGATAGTGCGAGCAAATTTTGCCCGAACTCTCGTTCTTGCGAATCTTGATTCTTGGGTGCGACCGTGATGTTGATGATGATAAAGATGCCGACGTCGATGTCGTGTTGCAAAATCCGTGCTACTCGTTGGATCGCCAATTTATCAAGGATGAATTTGTCTTCTTTAATCCGAGGTTGGGATGTCCTTGTGTACTTTGAAGAAATCTTCTCTACAAAATGCTTGAGTTGGATCCTTGATTACAAAAAATTGATGGTCTTCTTGTTGAGTGCCTTCGAGGGGTCTCGGGTGTCTAGGACATTGAAACCTTGTTTAGGAACTGCAGACATAACCTCACAAACTTCCACGATGAAAATATGCTTTCTTACGATGAACATCCACAATGAACCACAAATGGTGCACATTAGTACATTACATTTACACTATGCATTGTGTAGCTTCCTATGGTGCACTTTGACCATGCACCATGCAGCTTCGAATGGTGCACTTTTACTTTTCACAGTGCCCCTCAGTATGGTGCAATTCTACTAACAACTAAGCACTAAGGATCTAAAATATGGCTTCTTCGTCTCCAAGTTTGAATAAAATACTAGATGAAATTGGATAGCATAAGCCTAAGTTTCGTCCTTGGTGGTTGGGGCCAATTTGTAGGCTCGTAGGCTGGACTAAATGAGGCTTTTGAGTTGCCGATTGGTAGTATGGCTTGAACCAGGCCTTAGTGACGTCTCATAGGAGTTACTGAACGTGTGTGCTTCTTATGGCGCGAGAAAATATGAACCAGGCTCGAAAAGGTGTGAGAGACCTCGTTCGTTGGCACTAGTATCACCGTAACAACTCCACCTGTTGGATTAGTTCCCAAACTCCTTTCTCCCTGCTTCCATCGACCTTACTGGTTTTCAAATAGCCCATTACGCACCTTGTCCGGAGATGGTGAGGGCAAAGTCTTTCGTTTCGACCGTAGTGCGATATTGTGCAATCCTTCGAAATCGGTGAACACGATTTTGGGCAACATCCCACCTTCGAATCCAATTATGCTCCAAATGATTCCAAACTCAAGAACAGGTCTCTTATAAACATTCAACACCTCTACTCAAAAGATAGTGCGAGCAAATTTTGCGCGAACTCTCGTTTTTGCTAATCTTGATTCTTGGGTGCGACCGTGACGTTGATGATGATGAAGATGTCGACGTCGATGTCGTGTTGCAAAATCCATGCTACTCGTTGGATGGCCAATTATTCAAGGATGAATTTGTCTTATTTAATCCGAGGACGGGAGGTCCTTGTGTACTTTTAAGAAATCTTCTATACAAAATGCTTGAGTTGGATCCTTGATTACAAAAAATTGATGGTCTTCTCGTTGAGTGCCTTCGAAGTGTCTCGGGTGTCTAGGACTTTGAAACCTTGTTTAGGAACTGCGGACATAACCTCACAAACTTCCACCATGAACCATATGCTTTCTTACGATGAACATCCACTATAAACCACACATGGTGCACATTAGTACATTACATTTACACTATGCATTGTGCAGCTTCCTATGGTGCACTATGACCATGCACCATGCACCATGTAGCTTGGAATGGTGCACTTTTACGTGTCGTAGTTCCCCTCGGTATGGTGCAATTCTACTAACAACTAAGCAAGAAGGATCTAAAATACGGCTTCTTGGTCTCCAAGTTTGAATAAAATACTAGATGAAATTGGATAGCATAAGCCTAGGTTTTCTCCTTGATGGTTGGGGCCAATTTGTAGGCTGGTAGGCTAGCCTAAGTGAGGCTTTTGAGTTGCCGATTGGTAGTCTTGCTTGAACCAGGCCTTAGTGACGTCTAATAGGAGTTACTGACCGTGTGTGCTTCATATGGCGCGAGAAAATATGAACCAGGCTCGAAAAGGTGTGAGAGGCCTCGTTCGTTGGCACTGGTATCACCGTAACAAGTCCACCTGTGGGATTAGTTCCCAAACTCATTTCTCCCTGATTCCATCGACCTTTCTAGTTTTCAAATAGCCCATTATGCACCTGGTCTGGGGATGATGCAGGCAAAGTCTTTCGTTTCGACCGGAGTGTGATATGGTGCAATCCTTCAAAATCGGTGAACACGATTTTGGGCAACTTCCCACCTTCGAATCCAATTACACTCCGAATGATTCCAAACTCAAGAACACGTCTCTTATAAACATTCAACACCTCTAATCAAAAGATAGTGCGAGCAAATTTTTCCCGAACTCTCGTTCTTGCTAATCTTGATTCTTGGGTGCGACCGTGACGTTGATGATAATGAAGATGTCGACGTCGATGTTGTGTTGCAAAATCCATGCAACTCGTTGGATCGCCAATTCTTCATGGATGAATTTGTCTTCTTTAATCCGAGGTCGGGACGTCCTTGTGTACTTTTAAGAAATCTTCTCTACAAAATGGTTGAGTTGGATCCTTGATTACAAAAAATGGATGGTCTTCTTGTTGAGTGCCTTCGAGGGGTCTCGGGTGTTTAGGACATTGAATCCTTGTTTAGGAACTGCGGACATAACCTCACAAACTTCCACGATGAAACATATGCTTTCTTACGATGAACATCCACAATGAACCACAAATCGTGCACATTAGGACATTACATTTACACTATGCATTGTGCAGCTTCCTATGGTGCACTTTGACCATGCACCGTGCACCATGCAGCTTGGAATGGTGCACTTTTACGTGTCGCAGTGCCCCTCGGTATGGTGCAATTCTACTAACAACTAATCAAGAAGGATCTAAAATATGGCTTCTTTGTCTCCAAGTTTGAATAAAATACTAGATGAAATTGGATAGCATAAGCCTAGGTTTCGTACTTGATGGTTGGGGCCAATTTGTAGGCTCGTAGGCTGGACTAAGTGAGGCTTCTAAGTTGCCGATTGGTAGTCTGGCTTGAACCAGGCCTTAGTGACGTCTAATAGGTATTACTGAACGTGTGTGCTTCATATGGCGCGAGAAAATATGAACCAGGCTCGAAAAGGTGTGAGAGGGCTCGTTCGTTGGCACTGGTATCACCGTAACAAGTCCACCTGTGGGATTAGTTCCCAAACTCCTTTCTCTCTGATTCCATCGACCTTTCTAGTTTTCAAATAGCCCATTACGCACCTGGTCCGGAGATGATGCGGGCAAAGTATTTCGTTTCGACCGGAGTGCGATATGGTGCAATCCTTCGAAATCGGTGAACACGATTTTAGGCAACTTCCCACCTTCGAATCCAATTATGCTCCAATTGATTCCAAAGTCAAGAACAGGTCTCCTATCAACATTCAACACCTCTACTCCAAAGATAGTGCGAGCAAATTTTGCCCGAACTATCGTTCTTGCGAATCTTGATTCTTGGGTGCGACCGTGATGTTGATGATGATAAAGATGCCGACGTCGATGTCGTGTTGCAAAATCCGTGCTACTCGTTGGATCGCCAATTTATCAAGGATGAATTTGTCTTCTTTAATCCGAGGTTGGGATGTCCTTGTGTACTTTGAAGAAATCTTCTCTACAAAATGCTTGAGTTGGATCCTTGATTACAAAAAATTGATGGTCTTCTTGTTGAGTGCCTTCGAGGGGTCTCGGGTGTCTAGGACATTGAAACCTTGTTTAGGAACTGCAGACATAACCTCACAAACTTCCACGATGAAAATATGCTTTCTTACGATGAACATCCACAATGAACCACAAATGGTGCACATTACTACATTACATTTACACTATGCATTGTGTAGCTTCCTATGGTGCACTTTGACCATGCACCATGTAGCTTCGAATGGTGCACTTTTACTTTTCACAGTGCCCCTCAGTATGGTGCAATTCTACTAACAACTAAGCACTAAGGATCTAAAATATGGCTTCTTCGTCTCCAAGTTTGAATAAAATACTAGATGAAATTGGATAGCATAAGCCTAAGTTTCGTCCTTGGTGGTTGGGGCCAATTTGTAGGCTCGTAGGCTGGACTAAATGAGGCTTTTGAGTTGCCGATTGGTAGTATGGCTTGAACCAGGCCTTAGTGACGTCTCATAGGAGTTGCGAACGTGTGTGCTTCTTATGGCGCGAGAAAATATGAACCAGGCTCGAAAAGGTGTGAGAGGCCTCGTTCGTTGGCACTAGTATCACCGTAACAACTCCACCTGTTGGATTAGTTCCCAAACTCCTTTCTCCCTGCTTCCATCGACCTTACTGGTTTTCAAATAGCCCATTACGCACCTGGTCCGGAGATGGTGAGGGCAAAGTCTTTCGTTTCGACCGTAGTGCGATATTGTGCAATCCTTCGAAATCGGTGAACACGATTTTGGGCAACATCCCACCTTCGAATCCAATTATGCTCCAAATGACTCCAAACTCAAGAACAGGTCTCTTATAAACATTCCACACCTCTACTCAAAAGATAGTGCGAGCAAATTTTGCGCGAACTCTCGTTTTTGCTAATCTTGATTCTTGGGTGCGACCGTGACGTTGATGATGATGAAGATGTCGACGTCGATGTTGTGTTGCAAAATCCATGCTACTCGTTGGATGGCCAATTCTTCAAGGATGAATTTGTCTTATTTAATCCGAGGACGGGAGGTCCTTGTGTACTTTTAAGAAATCTTCTATACAAAATGCTTGAGTTGGATCCTTGATTACAAAAAATTGATGGTCTTCTCGTTGAGTGCCTTCGAAGTGTCTCGGGTGTCTAGGACTTTGAAACCTTGTTTAGGAACTGCGGACATAACCTCACAAACTTCCACCATGAACCATATGCTTTCTTATGATGAACATCCACTATAAACCACACATGGTGCACATTAGTACATTACATTTACACTATGCATTGTGCAGCTTCCTATGGTGCACTATGACCATGCACCATGCACCATGTAGCTTGGAATGGTGCACTTTTACGTGTCGTAGTTCCCCTCGGTATGGTGCAATTCTACTAACAACTAAGCAAGAAGGATCTAAAATATGGCTTCTTTGTCTAAAAGTTTGAATAAAATACTAGATGAAATTGGATAGCATAAGCCTAGGTTTCGTACTTGATGGTTGGGGCCAATTTGTAGGCTCGTAGGCTGGACTAAGTGAGGCTTTTGAGTTGCCGATTGGTAGTATGGCTTGAACCAGGCCTTAGTGACGTCTCATAGGGGTTGCGAACGTGTGTGCTTCATATGGCGCGAGAAAATATGAACCAGGCTCGAAAAGGTGTGAGAGGGCTCGTTCGTTGGCACCGGTATCACCGTAACAAGTCCACACCGTGGGATTAGTTCCCAAACTCCTTTCTCCCTGATTCCATCGACCTTTCTGGTTTTCAAAGTCTTTCGTTTCGACCGGAGTGCGATATGGTGCAATCCTTCGAAATCGGTGAACACGATTTTGGGCAACTTCCCACCATAATATCCAATTACGCTCCGAATGATTCCAAACTCAAGAACAGGTCTCTTATAAACATTCAACACCTCTACTCAAAAGATAGTGCGAGGAAATTTTGCTCGAACTCACGTTTTTGCTAATCTTGATTCTTGGGTGCGACCGTGACGTTGATGATGATGAAGAGTCGACGTCGAAGTCGTGTTGCAAAATCCATGCTACTAGTTGGATGGCCAATTCTTCAAGGATGAATTTGTCTTCTTTAATCCGAGGACGGGAGGTCCTTGTGTACTTTTAAGAAATCTTCTCTACAAAATGCTTGAGTTGGATCCTTGATTACAAAAAATTGATGGTCTTCTCGTTGAGTGCCTTCGATGTGTCTCGGGTGTCAAGGACTTTGAAACCTTGTTTAGGAACTGCGGACATAACCTCACAAACTTCCACCATGAACCATATGCTTTCTTACGATGAACATCCTCTATAAACCACACATGGTGCACATTAGTATATTACATTTACACTATGCATTGTGCAGCTTCCAATGGTGCACTATGACCATGCACCATGCACCATGTAGCTTGGAATGGTGCACTTTTACGTGTCGTAGTTCCCCTCGGTATGGTGCAATTCTACTAACAACTAAGCAAGAAGGATCTAAAATATGGCTTCTTTGTCTCCAAGTTTGAATAAAATACTAGATGAAATTGGATAGCATAAGCCTAGGTTTCGTACTTGATGGTTGGGGCCAATTTGTAGGCTCGTAGGCTGGACTAAGTGAGGCTTTTGAGTTGCCGATTGGTAGTATGGCTTGAACCAGGCCTTAGTGACGTCTCATAGGAGTTACTGAACGTGTGTGCTTCATATGGCGCGAGAAAATATGAACCAGGCTCGAAAAGGTGTGAGAGGGCTCGTTCGTTGGCACTGGTATCACTGTAACAAGTCCACCTGTGGGATTAGTTCCCAAACTCCTTTCTCCCTGATTCCATCGACCTTTCTTGTTTTCAAAGTCTTTCGTTTCGACCGGAGTGCGATATGGTGCAATCCTTCGAAATCGGTGAACACGATTTTTGGCAACTTCCCACCATAATATCCAATTACGCTCCGAATGATTCCAAACTCAAGAACAGGTCTCTTATAAACATTCAACACCTCTACTCAAAAGATAGTGCGAGCAAATTTTGCTCGAACTCTCGTTCTTGCTAATCTTGATTCTTGGGTGCGACCGTGACGTTGATGATGATGAAGATGTCGACGTCGAAGTCGTGTTGCAAAATCCATGCTACTCGTTGGATGGCCAATTCTTCAAGGATGAATTTGTCTTCTTTAATCCGAGGACGGGAGGTCCTTGTGTACTTTGAAGAAATCTTCTCTACAAAATGCTTGAGTTGGATCCTTGATTACAAAAAATTGATGGTCTTCTCGTTGAGTGGCTTCGAGGGGTCTCGGGTGTCTAGGACTTTGAAACCTTCTTTAGGAACTGCGGACATAACCTCACAAACTTCCATCATGAACCATATGCTTTCTTACGATGAACATCCTCTATAAACCACACATGGTGCACATTAGTACATTACATTTACACTATGCATTGTGCAGCTTCCTATGGTGCACTATGACCATGCACCATGCACCATGTAGCTTGGAATGGTGCACTTTTACGTGTCGTAGTTCCCCTCGGTATGGTGCAATTCTACTAACAACTAAGCAAGGAGGATCTAAAATATGGCTTCTTTGTCTCCAAGTTTGAATAAAATACTAGATGAAATTGGATAGCATAAGCCTAGGTTTCGTAGTTGATGGTTGGGGCCAATTTGTAGGCCCGTAGGCTGGACTAAGTGAGGCTTCTAAGTTGCCGATTGGTAGTCTGGCTTCAACCAGGCCTTAGTGACGTCTAATAGGCATTACTGAACGTGTGTGCTTCAAATGGCGCGAGAAAATATGAACCAGGCTCGAAAAGGTGTGAGAGGCCTCGTTCGTTGGCACTGGTATCACCGTAACAAGTCCACCTGTGGGATTAGTTCCCAAACTCCTTTCTCTCTGATTCCATCGACCTTTCTAGTTTTCAAATAGCCCATTACGCACCTGGTTCGGAGATGGTGAGGGCAAAGTCTTTCGTTTCGACCGTAGTGCGATATGGTGCAATCCTTCGAAATCGGTGAACACGATTTTGGGCAACATCCCACCGTCGGATCCAATTATGCTCCAAATGATTCCAAACTCAAGAACAGGTCTCTTATAACCATTCAACACATCTACTCAAAAGATAGTGCGAGCAAATTTTTCTCGAAATCTCGTTCTTGCTAATCTTGATTCTTGAGTGCGACCGTGACGTTGATGATGATGAAGATGCCGACGTCGATGTCGTGTTGCAAAATCCATGCTACTCGTTGGATCGCCAATTCTTCAAGGATGAATTTGTCTTCTTTAATCCGAGGTCGGGAGGTCCTTTTGTACTTTTAAGAAATCTTCTCTACAAAATACTTGAGTTGGATGCTTGATGACAAAAAATTTATGGTCTTCTCGTTGAGTGGCTTCGAGGGGTCTCGGGTGTCTAGGACTTTGAAACCTTGTTTAGGAACTGCGGACATAACCTCACAAACTTCCACCATGAACCATATGCTTTCTTACGATGAACATCCACTATAAACCACACATGGTGCACATTAGTACATTACATTTACACTATACATTGTGCAGCTTCCTATGGTGCACTATGACCATGCACCATGCACCATGTAGCTTGGAATGGTGCACTTTTACGTGTCGTAGTTCCCCTCGGTATGGTGCAATTCTACTAACAACTAAGCAAGAAGGATCTAAAATATTGCTTCTTTGTCACCAAGTTTGAATCAAATACTAGATGAAATTGGATAGCATAAGCCTAGGTTTCGTACTTGATGGTTGGGGCCAATTTGTAGGCTCGTAGACTGGACTAAGTAAGGCTTCTAAGTTGCCGATTGGTAGTCTTGCTTCAACCAGGCCTTAGTGACGTCTAATAGGCATTACTGAACGCGTGTGCTTCATATGGCGCGAGAAAATATGAACCAGGCTCGAAAAGGTGTGAGAGGCCTCATTCGTTGGCACTGGCATCACCGTAACAACTCCACCTGTTGGTTTAGTTCCCAAACTCCTTTCTCCCTGCTTCCATCGACCTTACTGGTTTTCAAATAGCCCATTACGCACCTGGTCCGGAGATGGTGAGGGCAAAGTCTTTCGTTTCGACCGTAGTGCGATATTGTGCAATCCTTCGAAATCGGTGAACACGATTTTGGGCAACATCCCACCTTCGAATCCAATTATGCTCCAAATGATTCCAAACTCAAGAACAGGTCTCTTATAAACATTCAACACCTCTACTCAAAAGATAGTGCGAGCAAATTTTGCTCGAACTCTCGTTTTTGCTAATCTTGATTCTTGGGTGCGACCGTGACGTTGATGATGATGAAGATGTCGACGTCGAAGTCGTGTTGCAAAATCCATGCTACTCGTTGGATGGCCAATTCTTCAAGGATGAATTTATCTTATTTAATCCGAGGACGGGAGGTCCTTGTGTACTTTTAAGAAATCTTCTCTACAAAATGCTTGAGTTGGATCCTTGATTACAAAACATTGATGGTCTTCTCGTTGAGTGCCTTCAAAGTGTCTCGGGTGTCTAGGACTTTGAAACCTTGTTTAGGAACTGCGGACATAACCTCACAAACTTCCACCATGAACCATATGCTTTCTTACGATGAACATCCACTATAAACCACACATGGTGCACATTAGTACATTACATTTACACTATGCATTGTGCAGCTTCCTATGGTGCACTATGACCATGCACCATGCACCATGTAGCTTGGAATGGTGCACTTTTACGTGTTGTAGTTCCCCTCGGTATGGTGCAATTCTACTAACAACTAAGCAAGAAGGATCTAAAATATTGCTTCTTTGTCTCCAAGTTTGAATAAAATACTAGATGAAATTGGATAGCATAAGCCTAGGTTTCGTACTTGATGGTTGGGGCCAATTTGTAGGCTCGTAGGCTGGACTAAGTGAGGCTTCTAAGTTGCCGATTGGTAGTCTTGCTTCAACCAGGCCTTAGTGACGTCTAATAGGCATTACTGAACGCGTGTCCTTCATATGGCGCGAGAAAATATGAACCAGGCTCGAAAAGGTGTGAGAGGCCTCGTTCGTTGGCACTAGTATCACCGTAACAACTCCACCTGTTGGATTAGTTCCCAAACTCCTTTCTCCCTGCTTCCATCGACCTTACTGGTTTTCAAATAGCCCATTACGCACCTGGTCCGGAGATGGTGACGGCCAAGTCTTTCGTTTCGACCGTAGTGCGATATTGTGCAATCCTTCGAAATCGGTGAACACGATTTTGGGCAACATCCCAACTTCGAATCCAATTATGCTCCAAATGATTCCAAACTCAAGAACAGGTCTCTTATAAACATTCAACACCTCTACTCAAAAGATAGTGCGAGCAAATTTTGCTCGAACTCTCGTTTTTGCTAATCTTGATTCTTGGGTGCGACCGTGACGTTGATGATGATGAAGATGTCGACGTCGAAGTCGTGTTGCAAAATCCATGCTACTCGTTGGATGGCCAATTCTTCAAGGATGAATTTGTCTTATTTAATCCGAGGACGGGAGGTCCTTGTGTACTTTTAAGAAATCTTCTCTACAAAATGCTTGAGTTGGATCCTTGATTACAAAACATTGATGGTCTTCTCGTTGAGTGCCTTCGAAGTGTCTCGGGTGTCTAGGACTTTGAAACCTTGTTTAGGAACTGCGGACATAACCTCACAAACTTCCACCATGAACCATATGCTTTCTTATGATGACATCCACAATGACCCACACATGGTGCACATTAGTACATTACATTTACACTATGTGTTGTGCAACTTCCTATGGTGCACTATGACCATGCACCATGCACCATGCAGCTTGGAATGGTGCACTTTTACTTTTCACAGTGCCCGTTGGTATGGCGCAATTCTACTAACAACTAAGCAAGAAGGATCTAAAATACGGTTTCTTGGCCTCCAAGTTTGAATAAAATACTAGATGAAATTGGATAGCATAAGCCTAGGTTTTCTCCTTGATGGTTGGGGCCAATTTGTAGGCTGGTAGGCTGGCCTAAGTGAGGCTTTTGAGTTGCCGATTGGTAGTATGGCTTGAACCAGGCCTTAGTGACGTCTCATAGAAGTTACTGAACGTGTGTGCTTCATATGGCGCGAGAAATTATGAACCAGGCTCGAAAAGGTGTGAGAGGACTCGTTCGTTGGCACTGGTATCACCGTAACAAGTCCACCCGTGGGATTAGTTCCCAAACTCCTTTCTCCCTGATTCCATCGACCTTTCTGGTTTTCAAAGTCTTTCGTTTCGACCGGAGTGCGATATGGTGCAATCCTTCGAAATCGGTGAACACGATTTTGGGCAACATCCCAACTTCGAATCCAATTATGCTCCAAATGATTCCAAACTCAAGAACAGGTCTCTTATAAACATTCAACACCTCTACTCAAAAGATAGTGCGAGCAAATTTTGCTCGAACTCTCGTTTTTGCTAATCTTGATTCTTGGGTGCGACCGTGACGTTGATGATGATGAAGATGTCGACGTCGAAGTCGTGTTGCAAAATCCATGCTACTCGTTGGATGGCCAATTCTTCAAGGATGAATTTGTCTTATTTAATCCGAGGACGGGAGGTCCTTGTGTACTTTTAAGAAATCTTCTCTACAAAATGCTTGAGTTGGATCCTTGATTACAAAACATTGATGGTCTTCTCGTTGAGTGCCTTCGAAGTGTCTCGGGTGTCTAGGACTTTGAAACCTTGTTTAGGAGCTGCGGACATAACCTCACAAACTTCCACCATGAACCATATGCTTTCTTATGATGACATCCACAATGACCCACACATGGTGCACATTAGTACATTACATTTACACTATGTGTTGTGCGGCTTCCTATGGTGCACTATGACCATGCACCATGCACCATGCAGCTTGGAATGGTGCACTTTTACTTTTCACAGTGCCCGTTGGTATGGCGCAATTCTACTAACAACTAAGCAAGAAGGATCTAAAATACGGTTTCTTGGCCTCCAAGTTTGAATAAAATACTAGATGAAATTGGATAGCATAAGCCTAGGTTTTCTCCTTGATGGTTGGGGCCAATTTGTAGGCTGGTAGGCTGGCCTAAGTGAGGCTTTTGAGTTGCCGATTGGTAGTATGGCTTGAACCAGGCCTTAGTGACGTCTCATAGGAGTTACTGAACGTGTGTGCTTCATATGGCGCGAGAAATTATGAACCAGGCTCGAAAAGGTGTGAGAGGGCTCGTTCGTTGGCACTGGTATCACTGTAACAAGTCCACCTGTGGGATTAGTTCCCAAACTCCTTTCTCCCTGATTCCATCGACCTTTCGGTTTTCAAAGTCTTTCGTTTCGACCGGAGTGCGATATGGTGCAATCCTTCGAAATCGGTGAACACGATTTTGGGCAACTTCCCACCATAATATCCAATTACGCTCCGAATGATTCCAAACTCAAGAACAGGTCTCTTATAAACATTCAACACCTCTACTCAAAAGATAGTGCGAGCAAATTTTGCTCGAACTCTCGTTCTTGCTAATCTTGATTCTTGGGTGCGACCGTGACGTTGATGATGATGAAGATGTCGACGTCGAAGTCGTGTTGCAAAATCCATGCTACTCGTTGGATGGCCAATTCTTCAAGGATGAATTTGTCTTATTTAATCCGAGGACGGGAGGTCCTTGTGTACTTTTAAGAAATCTTCTCTACAAAATGCTTGAGTTGGATCCTTGATTACAAAACATTGATGGTCTTCTCGTTGAGTGCCTTCGAAGTGTCTCGGGTGTCTAGGACTTTGAAACCTTGTTTAGGAACTGCGGACATAACCTCACAAACTTCCACCATGAACCATATGCTTTCTTATGATGACATCCACAATGACCCACACATGGTGCACATTAGTACATTACATTTACACTATGTGTTGTGCAGCTTCCTATGGTGCACTATGACCATGCACCATACACCATGCAGCTTGGAATGGTGCACTTTTACTTTTCACAGTGCCCGTTGGTATGGCGCAATTCTACTAACAATTAAGCAAGAAGGATCTAAAATACGGTTTCTTGGCCTCCAAGTTTGAATAAAATACTAGATGAAATTGGATAGCATAAGCCTAGGTTTTCTCCTTGATGGTTGGGGCCAATTTGTAGGCTGGTAGGCTGGCCTAAGTGAGGCTTTTGAGTTGCCGATTGGTAGTATGGCTTGAACCAGGCCTTAGTGACGTCTCATAGGAGTTACTGAACGTGTGTGCTTCATATGGCGCGAGAAATTATGAACCAGGCTCGAAAAGGTGTGAGAGGGCTCGTTCGTTGGCACTGGTATCACTGTAACAAGTCCACCTGTGGGATTAGTTCCCAAACTCCTTTCTCCCTGATTCCATCGACCTTTCTGGTTTTCAAAGTCTTTCGTTTCGACCGGAGTGCGATATGGTGCAATCCTTCGAAATCGGTGAACACGATTTTGGGCAACTTCCCACCATAATATCCAATTACGCTCCGAATGATTCCAAACTCAAGAACAGGTCTCTTATAAACATTCAACACCTCTACTCAAAAGATAGTGCGAGCAAATTTTGCTCGAACTCTCGTTCTTGCTAATCTTGATTCTTGGGTGCGACCGTGACGTTGATGATGATGAAGATGTCGACGTCGAAGTCGTGTTGCAAAATCCATGCTACTCGTTGGATGGCCAATTCTTCAAGGATGAATTTGTCTTCTTTAATCCGAGGACGGGAGGTCCTTGTGTACTTTGAAGAAATCTTCTCTACAAAATGCTTGAGTTAGATCCTTGATTACAAAAAATTGATGGTCTTCTCGTTGAGTGGCTTCGAGGGGTCTTGGGTCTCTAGGACTTTGAAACCTTGTTTAGGAACTACGGACATAACCTCACAAACTTCCACGATGAAACATATGCTTTCTTATGATGACATCCACAATGACCCACACATGGTGCACATTAGTACATTACATTTACACTATGCGTTGTGCAGCTTCCTATGGTGTACTATGACCATGCACCATGCACCATGCAGCTTGGAATGGTGCACTTTTACTTTTCACAGTGCCCCTTGGTATGGCGCAATTCTACTAACAACTAAGCAAGAAGGATCTAAAATACGTTTTCTTGGCCTCCAAGTTTGAATAAAATACTAGATGAAATTGGATAGCATAAGCCTAGGTTTTCTCCTTGATGGTTGGGGCCAATTTTTAGGCTGGTAGGCTGGCCTAAGTGAGGCTTTTGAATTGCCGATTGGTAGTCTGGCTTGAACCAGGCCTTAGTGACGTCTCACAGGAGTTACTGAACGTGTGTGCTTCATATGGCGCGAGAAAATATGAACCAGGCTCGAAAAGGTGTGAGAGGCCTCGTTCGTTGGCACTGGCATCACCGTAACAAGTCCACCTTTGGGATTCGTTCGCAAATTCCTTTCTCCCTGCTTCCATCGACCTTGCTGATCTTCAAATAGCCGATTACTCACTTGGCCCAGTGATGCTGCGGGCAAAGTCTTTCGTTTTAACCGGAGTGCGATATGGTGCAATCCATCGAAATCGGTGAACACGATTTTGGGCAACTTCCCACCTTCGAATCCAATTACGCAACCAATGATTCCAAACTCAAGAACAGGTCTCCTATCAACATTCAACACCTCTACTCCAAAGATAGTGCGAGCAAAGTTTGCCTGAACTCTCGTTCTTTCGAATCTTGATTCTTGGGTGCGACCGTGATGTTGATGATGATAAAGATGCCGACGTCGATGTCGTGTTGCAAAATCCGTGCTACTCGTTCGATCGCCAATTCATCAAGGATGAATTTGTCTTCTTTAATCCGAGGTAGGGACATCCTTTTGTACTTTTAAGAAATCTTCTCTACAAAATACTTGAGTTGGATCCTTGATGACAAAAAATTTATGGTCTTCTCGTTGAGTGGCTTCGAGGGGTCTCAGGTGTTTAGGACTTTGAAACCTTGTTTAGGAACTACGGACATAACCTCACAAACTTCCACGATGAAACATATGCTTTCTTATGATGACATCCACAATGAACCACACATGGTGCACATTAGTACATTACATTTACACTATGCGTTGTGCAGCTTCCTATGGTGCACTATGACCATGCACCATGCACCATGCAGCTTGGAATGGTGCACTTTTACTTTTCATAGTGCCCCTTGGTATGGCGCAATTCTACTAACAACTAAGCAAGAAGGATCTAAAATACGGCTTCTTGGTCTCCAAGTTTGAATAAAATACTAGATGAAATTGGATAGCATAAGCCTAGGTTGTCTCCTTGATGGCTGGGGCCAATTTGTAGGCTGGTAGGCTGGCCTAAGTGAGGCTTTTGAGTTGCCGATTGGTAGTCTGGCTTGAACCAGGCCTTAGTGACGTCTCATAGGAGTTACTGAACGTTTGTGTTTCATATGGCGCGAGAAAATATGAACCAGGCTCGAAAAGGTGTGACAGGGCTCGTTCGTTGGCACTGGTATCATCGTAACTACTCCACCTGTGGGATTAGTTCCCAAACTCCTTTCTCCCTGCTTCCATCGACCTTGCTGGTTTTCAAAAATCCCATTACGCACCTGGTCCGGAGATGGTGTGGGCAAAGTCTTTCGTTTCGACCGGAGTGCGATATGGTGCAATGCTTCGAAATCGGTGAACACGATTTTGGGCAACTTCCCACCTTCATATCCAATTAGGCTCCGAATGATTCCAAACTCAAGAACAGGTCTCCTATCAACATTCAACACCTCTACTCCAAAGATAGTGCGAGCAAAGTTTGCCCGAACTCTCGTTCTTGCGAATCTTGATGCTTGAGTGCGACCGTGACGTTGATGATGATGAAGATGCCGACGTCGATGTCGTGTCGCAAAATCCTTGCTACTTGTTGGATCGCCAATTCTTCAAGGATGAATTTGTCTTCTTTAATCCGAGGTAGGGACATCCTTTTGTACTTTTAAGAAATGTTCTCTACAAAATACTTGAGTTGGATCCTTGATGACAAAAAATTTATGGTCTTCTCGTTGAGTGGCTTCGAGGGGTCTCGGGTGTCTAGGACTTTGAAACCTTGTTTAGGAACTACAGACGTAACCTCACAAACTTCCACGATGAAACATATGCTTTCTTATGATGACATCCACAATGAACCACACATGGTGCACATTAGTACATTACATTTACACTATGCGTTGTGCAGCTTCCTATGGTGCACTATGACCATGCACCATGCACCATGCAGCTTGGAATGGTGCACTTTTACTTTTCACAGTGCCCCTTGGTATGGCGCAATTCTACTAACAACGAAGCAAGAAGGATCTAAAATACGGCTTCTTGGTCTCCAAGTTTGAATAAAATACTAGATGAAATTGGATAGCATAAGCCTAGGTTTTCTCCTTGATGGTTGGGGCCAATTTGTAGGTTGGTAGGCTGGCCTAAGTGAGGCTTTTGAGTTGCCGATTGGTAGTCTGGCTTGAACCAGGCCTTAGTGACGTCTCGTAGGAGTTACTGAACGTGTGTGCTTCATATGGCGCGAGAAAATATGAACCAGGCTCGAAAAGGTGTGAGAGGCCTCGTTCGTTGGCACTGGTATCACCGTAACAAGTCCACCTGTGGGATTAGTTCCCGAACTTCTTTCTCCCTGATTCCATCGACCTTTCTAGTTTTCAAATAGCCCATTACGCACCTGGTCCGGAGATGATGCGGGCAAAGTCTTTCGTTTCGACCGGAGTACGATATGGTGCAATCCTTCGAAATCGGTGAACACGATTTTGGGCAACTTCCCACCTTCGAATCCAATTACGCTCCGAATGATTCCAAACTCAAGAAAAGGTCTCTTATCAACATTCAACACCTCTACTCCAAAGATAGTGCGAGCAAAGTTTGCCCGAACTCTCGTTCTTGCGAATCGTGATGCTTGAGTGCGACTGTGACGTTGATGATGATGAAGATGTCAGCGTTGATGTCGTGGTGCAAAATCCATGCCACTCGTTGGATCGCTAATTCTTCAAGGATGAATTTCTCTTCTTTAATCCGAGGTAGGGACATCCTTTTGTAATTTTAAGAAATCTTCTCTATAGAATTCTTGAGTTGGATCCTTGATTACAAAAAATTGATGGTCTTCTCGTTGAGTGCCTTCGAAGGGTCTCGGGTGTCTAGGAATTTAAAACCTTGTTTAGAAACTACGGACATAACCTCACAAACTTCCACCATGAACCATATGCTTTGTTACGATGAACATCCACTACAAACCACACATGGTGCACATTAGTACATTACATTTACACTATGCATTGTGCAGCTTCCTATGGTGCACTATGACCATGCACCATGCACCATGCAGCTTGGAATGGTGCACTTTTATGTTTCACAAGTGCCCCTCGGAATGGTGCAATTCTACTAACAACTAAGCAAGAAGGATCTAAAATACGGCTTCTTCGTCTCCAAGTTTGAATAAAATACTAGATGAAATTGGATAGCATAAGCCTAGGTTTCGTCCTTGATGGTTGGGGCCAATTTCTAGGGTTGTAGGCTGGACTAAGTGAGGCTTTTGAGTTGCCGATTGGTAGTATGGCTTGAACCAGACCTTAGTGACGTCTCATAGGAGTTACTGAACGTTTGTGTTTCATATGGCGCGAGAAAATATGAACCAGGCTCGAAAAGGTGTGACAGGGCTCTTTCGTTGGCACTGGTATCATCGTAACAACTCCACCTGTGGGATTAGTTCCCAAACTCCTTTCTCCCTGCTTCCATCGACCTTTCTGGTTTTCAAATAGCCCATTACGCACCTGGTCCGGAGATGGTGTGGGCAAAGTCTTTCGTTTCGACCGGAGTACGATATGGTGCAATCCTTCGAAATCGGTGAACACGATTTTGGGCAACTTCCCACCTTCATATCCAATTAAGCTCCGAATGATTCCAAACTCAAGAACAGGTCTCCTATCAACATTCAACACCTCTACTCCAAAGATAGTGCGAGCAAAGTTTGCCCGAACTCTCGTTCTTGCGAATCTTGATGCTTGAGTGCGACCGTGACGTTGATGATGATGAAGATGCCGACGTCGATGTCGTGTTGCAAAATCCGTGCTACTTGTTGGATCGCCAATTCTTCAAGGATGAATTTGTCTTCTTTAATCCGAGGTAGGGACATCCTTTTGTACTTTTAAGAAATCTTCGCTACAAAATACTTGAGTTGGATCCTTGATGACAAAAAATTTATGGTCTTCTCATTGAGTGGCTTCGAGGGGTCTCGGGTGTCTAGGACTTTGAAACCTTGTTTAGGAACTACAGACGTAACCTCACAAACTTCCACGATGAAACATATGCTTTCTTATGATGACATCCACAATGAACCACACATGGTGCACATTAGTACATTACATTTACACTATGCGTTGTGCGGCTTCCTATGGTGCACTATGACCATGCACCATGCACCATGCAGCTTGGAATGGTGCACTTTTACTTTTCACGGTGCCCCTTGGTATGGCGCAATTCTACTAACAACTAAGCAAGAAGGATCTAAAATACGGCTTCTTGGTCTCCAAGTTTGAATAAAATACTAGATGAAATTGGATAGCATAAGCCTAGGTTTTCTCCTTGATGGTTGGGGCCAATTTGTAGGTTGGTAGGCTGGCCTAAGTGAGGCTTTTGAGTTGCCGATTGGTAGTCTGGCTTGAACCAGGCCTTAGTGACGTCTCATAGGAGTTACTGAACGTGTGTGCTTCATATGGCGCGAGAAAATATGAACCGGGCTCGAAAAGGTGTGAGAGGCCTCGTTCGTTGGCACCGGTATCACCGTAACAAGTCCACCCGTGGGATTAGTTCCCGAACTTCTTTCTCCCTGATTCCATCGACCTTTCTAGTTTTCAAATAGCCCATTACGCACCTGGTCCGGAGATGATGCGGGCAAAGTCTTTCGTTTCGACCGGAGTACGATATGGTGCAATCCTTCGAAATCGGTGAACACGATTTTGGGCAACTTCCCACCTTCGAATCCAATTACGCTCCGAATGATTCCAAACTCAAGAAAAGGTCTCTTATCAACATTCAACACCTCTACTCCAAAGATAGTGCGAGCAAAGTTTGCCCGAACTCTCGTTCTTGCGAATCGTGATGCTTGAGTGCGACTGTGACGTTGATGATGATGAAGATGTCAGCGTTGATGTCGTGGTGCAAAATCCATGCCACTCGTTGGATCGCTAATTCTTCAAGGATGAATTTCTCTTCTTTAATCCGAGGTAGGGACATCCTTTTGTAATTTTAAGAAATCTTCTCTACAGAATTCTTGAGTTGGATCCTTGATTACAAAAAATTGATGGTCTTCTCGTTGAGTGCCTTCGAAGGGTCTCGGGTGTCTAGGAATTTAAAACCTTGTTTAGAAACTACGGACATAACCTCACAAACTTCCACCATGAACCATATGCTTTGTTACGATGAACATCCACTACAAACCACACATGGTGCACATTAGTACATTACATTTACACTATGCATTGTGCAGCTTCCTATGGTGCACTATGACCATGCACCATGCACCATGCAGCTTGGAATGGTGCACTTTTATGTTTCACAGTGCCCCTCGGAATGGTGCAATTCTACTAACAACTAAGCAAGAAGGATCTAAAATACGGCTTCTTCGTCTCCAAGTTTGAATAAAATACTAGATGAAATTGGATAGCATAAGCCTAGGTTTCGTCCTTGATGGTTGGGGCCAATTTCTAGGGTTGTAGGCTGGACTAAGTGAGGCTTTTGAGTTGCCGATTGGTAGTATGGCTTGAACCAGACCTTAGTGACGTCTCATAGGAGTTACTGAACGTTTGTGTTTCATATGGCGCGAGAAAATATGAACCAGGCTCGAAAAGGTGTGACAGGGCTCTTTCGTTGGCACTGGTATCATCGTAACAACTCCACCTGTGGGATTAGTTCCCAAACTCCTTTCTCCCTCGCTTCCATCGACCTTTCGGTTTTCAAATAGCCCATTACGCACCTGGTCCGGAGATGGTGTGGGCAAAGTCTTTCGTTTCGACCGGAGTACGATATGGTGCAATCCTTCGAAATCGGTGAACACGATTTTGGGCAACTTCCCACCTTCATATCCAATTAAGCTCCGAATGATTCCAAACTCAAGAACAGGTCTCCTATCAACATTCAACACCTCTACTCCAAAGATAGTGCGAGCAAAGTTTGCCCGAACTCTCGTTCTTGCGAATCTTGATGCTTGAGTGCGACCGTGACGTTGATGATGATGAAGATGCCGACGTCGATGTCGTGTTGCAAAATCCGTGCTACTTGTTGGATCGCCAATTCTTCAAGGATGAATTTGTCTTCTTTAATCCGAGGTAGGGACATCCTTTTGTACTTTTAAGAAATCTTCGCTACAAAATACTTGAGTTGGATCCTTGATGACAAAAAATTTATGGTCTTCTCATTGAGTGGCTTCGAGGGGTCTCGGGTGTCTAGGACTTTGAAACCTTGTTTAGGAACTACGTACGTAACCTCACAAACTTCCACGATGAAACATATGCTTTCTTATGATGACATCCACAATGAACCACACATGGTGCACATTAGTACATTACATTTACACTATGCGTTGTGCAGCTTCCTATGGTGCACTATGACCATGCACCATGCACCATGCAGCTTGGAATGGTGAACTTTTACTTTTCACAGTGCCCCTTGGTATGGCGCAATTCTACTAACAACTAAGCAAGAAGGATCTAAAATACGGCTTCTTGGTCTCCAAGTTTGAATAAAATACTAGATGAAATTGGATAGCATAAGCCTAGGTTTTCTCCTTGATGGTTGGGGCCAATTTGTAGGTTGGTAGGCTGGCCTAAGTGAGGCTTTTGAGTTGCCGATTGGTAGTCTGGCTTGAACCAGGCCTTAGTGACGTCTCATAGGAGTTACTGAACGTGTGTGCTTCATATGGCGCGAGAAAATATGAACCAGGCTCGAAAAGGTGTGAGAGGCCTCGTTCGTTGGCACTGGTATCACCGTAACAAGTCCACCTGTGGGATTAGTTCCCGAACTTCTTTCTCCCTGATTCCATCGACCTTTCTAGTTTTCAAATAGCCCATTACGCACCTGGTCCGGAGATGATGCGGGCAAAGTCTTTCGTTTCGACCAGAGTACGATATGGTGCAATCCTTCGAAATCGGTGAACACGATTTTGGGCAACTTCCCACCTTCGAATCCAATTACGCTCCGAGTTATTCCAAACTCAAGAACAGGTATCCTATCAACATTAAACACCTCTACTCCAAAGATAGTGCAAGCAAAGTTTGCCCGAACTCTCGTTCTTGCGAATCTTGATTCTTGGGTGCGACCGTGACGTTGATGATGATGAAGATGCCGACGTCGATGTCGTGTTGCAAAATCCGTGCTACTCGTTGAATCGCCAATTCCTCAAGGATGAATTTGTCTTCTTTAATCCGAGGTAGGGACATCCTTTTGTACTTTTATGAAATCTTCTGTACAAAATGCTTGAGTTGGATCCTTGATTACAAAAAATTGATAGTCTTCATGTTGAGTGCCTTCGAGGGGTCTCGGATGTCTAGCACTTTGAAACCTTGTTTAGGAACTGCGGACATAACCTCACAAACTTCCTCCATGAACCATATGCTTTCTTACGATGAACATCAACAATGAACCACACATGGCGCACATTAGTACATTACATTTACAATATGCATTGTGCGGCTTCCTATGGTGCACTATGACCATGCACCATGCACCATGCAGCTTGGAATGGTGCACTTTTACGTTTCACAGTGCCCCTCAGTATGGTGCAATTCTACTAACCACTACGCAAGAAGGATATAAAATACGGCTTCTTCGTCTCCAAGATTGAATAAGCCTAGGTTTCGTCCTTGATGGTTGGGGCCAATTTGTAGGCTCGTAGGCTGAACTAAGTGAGGCTTTTGAGTTTCCGATTGGTAGTCTGGCTTGAACCAGGCCTTAGTGACGTCTCATACGAGTTACTGAACGTGTGTGCTTCATATGGCGCGAGAAAATATGAACCAGGCTCGAAAAGGTGTGAGAGGCCTCGTTCGTTGGCACGGTTATCACCGTAACAAGCCCACCTGTGGGATTAGTTCCCGAACTTCTTTCTCCCTGATTCCCTCGACCTTTCTAGTTTTCAAATAGCCCTTTACGCACCTGGTCCGGAGATGATGCGGGCAAAGTCTTTCGTTTCGACCGGAGTGCGATATGGTGCAATCATTCGAAATCGGTGAACACGATTTTGGGCAACTTCCCCCCTTCGAATCCAGTAACGCTCCGAATTATTCCAAACTCAAGAACAGGTATCCTATCAACATTAAACACCTTTACTCAAAAGATAGTGCAAGCAAAGTTTACCCGAACTCTCGTTCTTGCGAATCTTGATTCTTGGGTGCGACCGTGACGTTGATGATGATGAAGATGCCGACGTCGATGTCGTGTTGGAAAATCCGTGCTACTCGTTGAATCGCCAATTCCTCAAGGATGAATTTGTCTTCTTTAATCCGAGGTAGGGACATCCTTTTGTACGTTTAAGAAATCTTCTGTACAAAATGCTTGAGTTGGATCCTTGATTACAAAAAATTGATGGTCTTCATGTTGAGTACCTTCGAGGGGTCTCGGATGTCTAGCACTTTGAAACCTTGTTTAGGAACTGCGGACATAACTTCACAAACTTCCTCCATGAACCATATGCTTTCTTACGATGAACATCCACAATGAACCACACATGGCGCACATTAGTACGTTACATTTACAATATGCATTGTGCAGATTCCTATGGTGCACTATGACCATGCACCATGCACCATGCAGCTTGGAATGGTGCACTTTTACGTTTCACAGTGCCCCTCGGTATGGTGCAATTCTACTAACCACTAAGCAAGAAGGATCTAAAATACGGCTTCTTCGTCTCCAAGATTGAATAAGCCTAGGTTTCGTCCTTGATGGTTGGGGCCAATTTGTAGGCTCGTAGGCTGAACTAAGTGAGGCTTTTGAGTTGCCGATTGGTAGTCTGGCTTGAACCAGGCCTTAGTGACGTCTCATAGGAGTTACCGAACGTGTGTGCTTCATATGGCGCGAGAAAATATGAACCAGGCTCGAAAAGGTGTGAGAGGCCTCGTTCGTTGGCACTGGTATCACCGTAACAAGTCTACCTGTGGGATTAGTTCCCGAACTTCTTTCTCCCTGATTCCATCGACCTTTCTAGTTTTCAAATAGCCCATTACGCACCTGGTCCGGAGATGATGCGGGCAAAGTCTTTCGTTTCGACCGGAGTGCGATATGGTGCAATCCTTCGAAATCGGTGAACACGATTTTGGGAAACTTCCCACCTTCGAATCCAATTACGCTCCGAGTTATTCCAAACTCAAGAACAGGTATCCTATCAACATTAAACACCTCTACTCCAAAGATAGTGCAAGCAAAGTTTGCCCGAACTCTCGTTCTTGCGAATCTTGATTCTTGGGTGCGACCGTGACGTTGATGATGATGAAGATGCCGACGTCGATGTCGTGTTGCAAAATCCGTGCTACTCGTTGAATCGCCAATTCCGCAAGGATGAATTTGTCTTCTTTAATCCGAGGTAGGGACATCCTTTTGTACTTTTATGAAATCTTCTGTACAAAATGCTTGAGTTGGATCCTTGATTACAAAAAATTGATGGTCTTCATGTTGAGTGCCTTCGAGGGGTCTCGGATGTCTAGCACTTTGAAACCTTGTTTAGGAACTGCGGACATAACCTCACAAACTTCCTCCATGAACCATATGCTTTCTTACGATGAACATCAACAATGAACCACACATGGCGCACATTAGTACATTACATTTACAATATGCATTGTGCAGCTTCCTATGGTGCACTATGACCATGCACGATGCACCATGCAGCTTGGAATGGTGCACTTTTACGTTTCACAGTGCCCCTCAGTATGGTGCAATTCTACTAACCACTAAGCAAGAAGGATATAAAATACGGCTTCTTCGTCTCCAAGATTGAATAAGCCTAGGTTTCGTCCTTGATGGTTGGGGCCAATTTGTAGGCTCGTAGCCTGAACTAAGTGAGGCTTTTGAGTTGCCGATTGGTAGTCTGGCTTGAACCAGGCCTTAGTGACGTCTCATAGGAGTTACCGAACGTGTGTGCTTCATATGGCGCGAGAAAATATGAACCCAGGCTCGAAAAGGTGTGAGAGGCCTCGTTCGTTGGCACTGGTATCACCGTAACAAGTCTACCTGTGGGATTAGTTCCCGAACTTCTTTCTCCCTGATTCCATCGACCTTTCTAGTTTTCAAATAGCCCATTACGCACCTGGTCCGGAGATGATGCGGGCAAAGTCTTTCGTTTCGACCGGAGTGCGATATGGTGCAATCCTTCGAAATCGGTGAACACGATTTTGGGAAACTTCCCACCTTCGAATCCAATTACGCTCCGAGTTATTCCAAACTCAAGAACAGGTATCCTATCAACATTAAACACCTCTACTCCAAAGATAGTGCAAGCAAAGTTTGCCCGAACTCTCGTTCTTGCGAATCTTGATTCTTGGGTGCGACCGTGACGTTGATGATGATGAAGATGCCGACGTCGATGTCGTGTTGCAAAATCCGTGCTACTCGTTGAATCGCCAATTCCTCAAGGATGAATTTGTCTTCTTTAATCCGAGGTAGGGACATCCTTTTGTACTTTTATGAAATCTTCGTACAAAATGCTTGAGTTGGATCCTTGATTACAAAAAATTGATGGTCTTCATGTTGAGTGCCTTCGAGGGGTCTCGGATGTCTAGCACTTTGAAACCTTGTTTAGGAACTCGCGGACATAACCTCACAAACTTCCTCCATGAACCATATGCTTTCTTACGATGAACATCCACAATTAACCACACATGGCGCACATTAGTACGTTACATTTACAATATGCATTGTGCGGCTTCCTATGGTGCACTATGACCATGCACCATGCACCATGCGGCTTGGAATGGTGCACTTTTACGTTTCACAGTGCCCCTCGGTATGGTGCAATTCTACTAACCACTAAGCAAGAAGGATCTAAAATACGGCTTCTTCGTCTCCAAGATTGAATAAGCCTAGGTTTCGTCCTTGATGGTTGGGGCCAATTTGTAGGCTCGTAGGCTGAACTAAGTGAGGCTTTTGAGTTGCCGATTGGTAGTCTGGCTTGAACCAGGCCTTAGTGACGTCTCATAGGAGTTACCGAACGTGTGTGCTTCATATGGCGCGAGAAAATATGAACCAGGCTCGAAAAGGTGTGAGAGGCCTCGTTCGTTGGCACCGGTATCACCGTAACAAGTCTACTCCGTGGGATTAGTTCCCGAACTTCTTTCTCCCTGATTCCATCGACCTTTCTAGTTTTCAAATAGCCCATTACGCACCTGGTCCGGAGATGATGCGGGCAAAGTCTTTCGTTTCGACCGGAGTGCGATATGGTGCAATCCTTCGAAATCGGTGAACACGATTTTGGGAAACTTCCCACCTTCGAATCCAATTACGCTCCGAGTTATTCCAAACTCAAGAACAGGTATCCTATCAACATTAAACACCTCTACTCCAAAGATAGTGCAAGCAAAGTTTGCCCGAACTCTCGTTCTTGCGAATCTTGATTCTTGGGTGCGACCGTGACGTTGATGATGATGAAGATGCCGACGTCGATGTCGTGTTGCAAAATCCGTGCTACTCGTTGAATCGCCAATTCCGCAAGGATGAATTTGTCTTCTTTAATCCGAGGTAGGGACATCCTTTTGTACTTTTATGAAATCTTCTGTACAAAATGCTTGAGTTGGATCCTTGATTACAAAAAATTGATGGTCTTCATGTTGAGTGCCTTCGAGGGGTCTCGGATGTCTAGCACTTTGAAACCTTGTTTAGGAACTGCGGACATAACCTCACAAACTTCCTCCATGAACCATATGCTTTCTTACGATGAACATCAACAATGAACCACACATGGCGCACATTAGTACATTACATTTACAATATGCATTGTGCAGCTTCCTATGGTGCACTATGACCATGCACGATGCACCATGCAGCTTGGAATGGTGCACTTTTACGTTTCACAGTGCCCCTCAGTATGGTGCAATTCTACTAACCACTAAGCAAGAAGGATATAAAATACGGCTTCTTCGTCTCCAAGATTGAATAAGCCTAGGTTTCGTCCTTGATGGTTGGGGCCAATTTGTAGGCTCGTAGCCTGAACTAAGTGAGGCTTTTGAGTTGCCGATTGGTAGTCTGGCTTGAACCAGGCCTTAGTGACGTCTCATAGGAGTTACCGAACGTGTGTGCTTCATATGGCGCGAGAAAATATGAACCAGGCTCGAAAAGGTGTGAGAGGCCTCGTTCGTTGGCACCGGTATCACCGTAACAAGTCTACTCCGTGGGATTAGTTCCCGAACTTCTTTCTCCCTGATTCCATCGACCTTTCTAGTTTTCAAATAGCCCATTACGCACCTGGTCCGGAGATGATGCGGGCAAAGTCTTTCGTTTCGACCGGAGTGCGATATGGTGCAATCCTTCGAAATCGGTGAACACGATTTTGGGAAACTTCCCACCTTCGAATCCAATTACGCTCCGAGTTATTCCAAACTCAAGAACAGGTATCCTATCAACATTAAACACCTCTACTCCAAAGATAGTGCAAGCAAAGTTTGCCCGAACTCTCGTTCTTGCGAATCTTGATTCTTGGGTGCGACCGTGACGTTGATGATGATGAAGATGCCGACGTCGATGTCGTGTTGCAAAATCCGTGCTACTCGTTGAATCGCCAATTCCTCAAGGATGAATTTGTCTTCTTTAATCCGAGGTAGGGACATCCTTTTGTACTTTTATGAAATCTTTCGTACAAAATGCTTGAGTTGGATCCTTGATTACAAAAAATTGATGGTCTTCATGTTGAGTGCCTTCGAGGGGTCTCGGATGTCTAGCACTTTGAAACCTTGTTTAGGAACTGCGGACATAACCTCACAAACTTCCTCCATGAACCATATGCTTTCTTACGATGAACATCCACAATTAACCACACATGGCGCACATTAGTACGTTACATTTACAATATGCATTGTGCGGCTTCCTATGGTGCACTATGACCATGCACCATGCACCATGCGGCTTGGAATGGTGCACTTTTACGTTTCACAAAGTGCCCCTCGGTATGGTGCAATTCTACTAACCACTAAGCAAGAAGGATCTAAAATACGGCTTCTTCGTCTCCAAGATTGAATAAGCCTAGGTTTCGTCCTTGATGGTTGGGGCCAATTTGTAGGCTCGTAGGCTGAACTAAGTGAGGCTTTTGAGTTGCCGATTGGTAGTCTGGCTTGAACCAGGCCTTAGTGACGTCTCATAGGAGTTACCGAACGTGTGTGCTTCATATGGCGCGAGAAAATATGAACCAGGCTCGAAAAGGTGTGAGAGGCCTCGTTCGTTGGCACTGGTATCACCGTAACAAGTCTACCTGTGGGATTAGTTCCCGAACTTCTTTCTCCCTGATTCCATCGACCTTTCTAGTTTTCAAATAGCCCATTACGCACCTGGTCCGGAGATGATGCGGGCAAAGTCTTTCGTTTCGACCGGAGTGCGATATGGTGCAATCCTTCGAAATCGGTGAACACGATTTTGGGAAACTTCCCACCTTCGAATCCAATTACGCTCCGAGTTATTCCAAACTCAAGAACAGGTATCCTATCAACATTAAACACCTCTACTCCAAAGATAGTGCAAGCAAAGTTTGCCCGAACTCTCGTTCTTGCGAATCTTGATTCTTGGGTGCGACCGTGACGTTGATGATGATGAAGATGCCGACGTCGATGTCGTGTTGCAAAATCCGTGCTACTCGTTGAATCGCCAATTCCTCAAGGATGAATTTGTCTTCTTTAATCCGAGGTAGGGACATCCTTTTGTACTTTTATGAAATCTTCTCGTACAAAATGCTTGAGTTGGATCCTTGATTACAAAAAATTGATGGTCTTCATGTTGAGTGCCTTCGAGGGGTCTCGGATGTCTAGCACTTTGAAACCTTGTTTAGAACCTGCGGACATAACCTCACAAACTTCCTCCATGAACCATATGCTTTCTTACGATGAACATCCACAATTAACCACACATGGCGCACATTCGTACGTTACATTTACAATATGCATTGTGCAGCTTCCTATGGTGCACTATGACCATGCACCATGCACCATGCAGCTTGGAATGGTGCACTTTTACGTTTCACAGTGCCCCTCGGTATGGTGCAATTCTACTAACCACTAAGCAAGAAGGATCTAAAATACGGCTTCTTCGTCTCCAAGATTGAATAAGCCTAGGTTTCGTCCTTGATGGTTGGGGCCAATTTGTAGGCTCGTAGGCTGAACTAAGTGAGGCTTTTGAGTTGCCGATTGGTAGTCTGGCTTGAACCAGGCCTTAGTGACGTCTCATAGGAGTTACCGAACGTGTGTGCTTCATATGGCGCGAGAAAATATGAACCCAGGCTCGAAAAGGTGTGAGAGGCCTCGTTCGTTGGCACCGGTATCACCGTAACAAGTCTACTCGTGGGATTAGTTCCCGAACTTCTTTCTCCCTGATTCCATCGACCTTTCTAGTTTTCAAATAGCCCATTACGCACCTGGTCCGGAGATGATGCGGGCAAAGTCTTTCGTTTCGACCGGAGTGCGATATGGTGCAATCCTTCGAAATCGGTGAACACGATTTTGGGAAACTTCCCACCTTCGAATCCAATTACGCTCCGAGTTATTCCAAACTCAAGAACAGGTATCCTATCAACATTAAACACCTCTACTCCAAAGATAGTGCAAGCAAAGTTTGCCCGAACTCTCGTTCTTGCGAATCTTGATTCTTGGGTGCGACCGTGACGTTGATGATGATGAAGATGCCGACGTCGATGTCGTGTTGCAAAATCCGTGCTACTCGTTAAATCGCCAATTCCTCAAGAATGAATTTGTCTTCTTTAATCCGAGGTAGGGACATCCTTTTGTACTTTTATGAAATCTTCTGTACAAAATGCTTGAGTTGGATCCTTGATTACAAAAAATTGATGTTCTTCATGTTGAGCGCCTTCGAGGGGTCTCGGATGTCTAGCACTTTGAAACCTTGTTTAGGAACTGCGGACATAACCTCACAAACTTCCTCCATGAACCATATGCTTTCTTACGATGAACATCAACAATGAACCACACATGGCGCACATTAGTACAGTACATTTACAATATGCATTGTGCAGCTTCCTATGGTGCACTATGACCATGCACCATGCAACTTGGAATGGTGCACTTTTGCGTTTCACAGTGCCCCTCGGTATGGTGCAATTCTACTAACCACTAAGCAAGAAGGATATAAAATACGGCTTCTTCGTCACCAAGATTGAATAAGCCTAGGTTTCGTCCTTGATGGTTGGGGCCAATTTGTAGGCTCATAGGCTGAACTAAGTGAGGCTTTTGAGTTGCCGATTGGTAGTCTGGCTTGAACCAGGCCTTAGTGACGTCTCATAGGAGTTACTGAACGTGTGTGCTTCATATGGCGCGAGAAAATATGAACCAGGCTCGAAAAGGTGTGAGAGGCCTCGTTCGTTGGCACTGGTATCACCGTAACAAGTCAAACTGTGGGATTAGTTCCCGAACTTCTTTCTCCCTGATTCCATCGACCTTTCTAGTTTTCAAATAGCCCATTACGCACCTGGTCCGGAGATGATGCGGGCAAAGTCTTTCGTTTCGACCGGAGTGCGATATGGTGCAATCCTTCGAAATCGGTGAACACGATTTTGGGAAACTTCCCACCTTCGAATCCAATTACGCTCCGAGTTATTCCAAACTCAAGAACAGGTATCCTATCAACATTAAACACCTCTACTCCAAAGATAGTGCAAGCAAAGTTTGCCCGAACTCTCGTTCTTGCGAATCTTGATTCTTGGGTGCGACCGTGACGTTGATGATGATGAAGATGCCGACGTCGATGTCGTGTTGCAAAATCCGTGCTACTCGTTGAATCGCCAATTCCTCAAGGATGAATTTGTCTTCTTTAATCCGAGGTAGGGACATCCTTTTGTACTTTTATGAAATCTTCTGTACAAAATGCTTGAGTTGGATCCTTGATTACAAAAAATTGATGGTCTTCATGTTGAGTGCCTTCGAGGGGTCTCGGATGTCTAGCACTTTGAAACCTTGTTTAGGAACTGCGGACATAACCTCACAAACTTCCTCCATGAACCATATGCTTTCTTACGATGAACATCCACAATTAACCACACATGGCGCACATTAGTACGTTACATTTACAATATGCATTGTGCGGCTTCCTATGGTGCACTATGACCATGCACCATGCACCATGCGGCTTGGAATGGTGCACTTTTACGTTTCACAGTGCCCCTCGGTATGGTGCAATTCTACTAACCACTAAGCAAGAAGGATCTAAAATACGGCTTCTTCGTCTCCAAGATTGAATAAGCCTAGGTTTCGTCCTTGATGGTTGGGGCCAATTTGTAGGCTCGTAGGCTGAACTAAGTGAGGCTTTTGAGTTGCCGATTGGTAGTCTGGCTTGAACCAGGCCTTAGTGACGTCTCATAGGAGTTACCGAACGTGTGTGCTTCATATGGCGCGAGAAAATATGAACCAGGCTCGAAAAGGTGTGAGAGGCCTCGTTCGTTGGCACCGGTATCACCGTAACAAGTCTACCGTGGGATTAGTTCCCGAACTTCTTTCTCCCTGATTCCATCGACCTTTCTAGTTTTCAAATAGCCCATTACGCACCTGGTCCGGAGATGATGCGGGCAAAGTCTTTCGTTTCGACCGGAGTGCGATATGGTGCAATCCTTCGAAATCGGTGAACACGATTTTGGGAAACTTCCCACCTTCGAATCCAATTACGCTCCGAGTTATTCCAAACTCAAGAACAGGTATCCTATCAACATTAAACACCTCTACTCCAAAGATAGTGCAAGCAAAGTTTGCCCGAACTCTCGTTCTTGCGAATCTTGATTCTTGGGTGCGACCGTGACGTTGATGATGATGAAGATGCCGACGTCGATGTCGTGTTGCAAAATCCGTGCTACTCGTTGAATCGCCAATTCCTCAAGGATGAATTTGTCTTCTTTAATCCGAGGTAGGGACATCCTTTTGTACTTTTATGAAATCTTCGTACAAAATGCTTGAGTTGGATCCTTGATTACAAAAAATTGATGGTCTTCATGTTGAGTGCCTTCGAGGGGTCTCGGATGTCTAGCACTTTGAAACCTTGTTTAGGAACCGCGGACATAACCTCACAAACTTCCTCCATGAACCATATGCTTTCTTACGATGAACATCCACAATTAACCACACATGGCGCACATTCGTACGTTACATTTACAATATGCATTGTGCGGCTTCCTATGGTGCACTATGACCATGCACCATGCACCATGCGGCTTGGAATGGTGCACTTTTACGTTTCACAAGTGCCCCTCGGTATGGTGCAATTCTACTAACCACTAAGCAAGAAGGATCTAAAATACGGCTTCTTCGTCTCCAAGATTGAATAAGCCTAGGTTTCGTCCTTGATGGTTGGGGCCAATTTGTAGGCTCGTAGGCTGAACTAAGTGAGGCTTTTGAGTTGCCGATTGGTAGTCTGGCTTGAACCAGGCCTTAGTGACGTCTCATAGGAGTTACTGAACGTGTGTGCTTCATATGGCGCGAGAAAATATGAACCAGGCTCGAAAAGGTGTGAGAGGCCTCGTTCGTTGGCACTGGTATCACCGTAACAAGTCTACCTGTGGGATTAGTTCCCGAACTTCTTTCTCCCTGATTCCATCGACCTTTCTAGTTTTCAAATAGCCCATTACGCACCTGGTCCGGAGATGATGCGGGCAAAGTCTTTCGTTTCGACCGGAGTGCGATATGGTGCAATCCTTCGAAATCGGTGAACACGATTTTGGGAAACTTCCCACCTTCGAATCCAATTACGCTCCGAGTTATTCCAAACTCAAGAACAGGTATCCTATCAACATTAAACACCTCTACTCCAAAGATAGTGCAAGCAAAGTTTGCCCGAACTCTCGTTCTTGCGAATCTTGATTCTTGGGTGCGACCGTGACGTTGATGATGATGAAGATGCCGACGTCGATGTCGTGTTGCAAAATCCGTGCTACTCGTTAAATCGCCAATTCCTCAAGAATGAATTTGTCTTCTTTAATCCGAGGTAGGGACATCCTTTTGTACTTTTATGAAATCTTCTGTACAAAATGCTTGAGTTGGATCCTTGATTACAAAAAATTGATGTTCTTCATGTTGAGCGCCTTCGAGGGGTCTCGGATGTCTAGCACTTTGAAACCTTGTTTAGGAACTGCGGACATAACCTCACAAACTTCCTCCATGAACCATATGCTTTCTTACGATGAACATCAACAATGAACCACACATGGCGCACATTAGTACAGTACATTTACAATATGCATTGTGCAGCTTCCTATGGTGCACTATGACCATGCACCATGCAACTTGGAATGGTGCACTTTTGCGTTTCACAGTGCCCCTCGGTATGGTGCAATTATACTAACCACTAAGCAAGAAGGATATAAAATACGGCTTCTTCGTCACCAAGATTGAATAAGCCTAGGTTTCGTCCTTGATGGTTGGGGCCAATTTGTAGGCTCATAGGCTGAACTAAGTGAGGCTTTTGAGTTGCCGATTGGTAGTCTGGCTTGAACCAGGCCTTAGTGACGTCTCATAGGAGTTGCGAACGTGTGTGCTTCATATGGCGCGAGAAAATATGAACCAGGCTCGAAAAGGTGTGAGAGGCCTCGTTCGTTGGCACCGGTATCACCGTAACAAGTCAAACCCGTGGGATTAGTTCCCGAACTTCTTTCTCCCTGATTCCATCGACCTTTCTAGTTTTCAAATAGCCCATTACGCACCTGGTCCGGAGATGATGCGGGCAAAGTCTTTCGTTTCGACCGGAGTGCGATATGGTGCAATCCTTCGAAATCGGTGAACACGATTTTGGGAAACTTCCCACCTTCGAATCCAATTACGCTCCGAGTTATTCCAAACTCAAGAACAGGTATCCTATCAACATTAAACACCTCTACTCCAAAGATAGTGCAAGCAAAGTTTGCCCGAACTCTCGTTCTTGCGAATCTTGATTCTTGGGTGCGACCGTGACGTTGATGATGATGAAGATGCCGACGTCGATGTCGTGTTGCAAAATCCGTGCTACTCGTTGAATCGCCAATTCCTCAAGGATGAATTTGTCTTCTTTAATCCGAGGTAGGGACATCCTTTTGTACTTTTATGAAATCTTCTGTACAAAATGCTTGAGTTGGATCCTTGATTACAAAAAATTGATGGTCTTCATGTTGAGTGCCTTCGAGGGGTCTCGGATGTCTAGCACTTTGAAACCTTGTTTAGGAACTGCGGACATAACCTCACAAACTTCCTCCATGAACCATATGCTTTCTTACGATGAACATCCACAATTAACCACACATGGCGCACATTAGTACGTTACATTTACAATATGCATTGTGCGGCTTCCTATGGTGCACTATGACCATGCACCATGCACCATGCGGCTTGGAATGGTGCACTTTTACGTTTCACAGTGCCCCTCGGTATGGTGCAATTCTACTAACCACTAAGCAAGAAGGATCTAAAATACGGCTTCTTCGTCTCCAAGATTGAATAAGCCTAGGTTTCGTCCTTGATGGTTGGGGCCAATTTGTAGGCTCGTAGGCTGAACTAAGTGAGGCTTTTGAGTTGCCGATTGGTAGTCTGGCTTGAACCAGGCCTTAGTGACGTCTCATAGGAGTTACCGAACGTGTGTGCTTCATATGGCGCGAGAAAATATGAACCGGGCTCGAAAAGGTGTGAGAGGCCTCGTTCGTTGGCACTGGTATCACCGTAACAAGTCTACCTGTGGGATTAGTTCCCGAACTTCTTTCTCCCTGATTCCATCGACCTTTCTAGTTTTCAAATAGCCCATTACGCACCTGGTCCGGAGATGATGCGGGCAAAGTCTTTCGTTTCGACCGGAGTGCGATATGGTGCAATCCTTCGAAATCGGTGAACACGATTTTGGGAAACTTCCCACCTTCGAATCCAATTACGCTCCGAGTTATTCCAAACTCAAGAACAGGTATCCTATCAACATTAAACACCTCTACTCCAAAGATAGTGCAAGCAAAGTTTGCCCGAACTCTCGTTCTTGCGAATCTTGATTCTTGGGTGCGACCGTGACGTTGATGATGATGAAGATGCCGACGTCGATGTCGTGTTGCAAAATCCGTGCTACTCGTTGAATCGCCAATTCCTCAAGGATGAATTTGTCTTCTTTAATCCGAGGTAGGGACATCCTTTTGTACTTTTATGAAATCTTCTGTACAAAATGCTTGAGTTGGATCCTTGATTACAAAAAATTGATGGTCTTCATGTTGAGTGCCTTCGAGGGGTCTCGGATGTCTAGCACTTTGAAACCTTGTTTAGGAACTGCGGACATAACCTCACAAACTTCCTCCATGAACCATATGCTTTCTTACGATGAACATCCACAATTAACCACACATGGCGCACATTCGTACGTTACATTTACAATATGCATTGTGCAGCTTCCTATGGTGCACTATGACCATGCACCATGCACCATGCAACTTGGAATGGTGCACTTTTACGTTTCACAAGTGCCCCTCGGTATGGTGCAATTCTACTAACCACTAAGCAAGAAGGATCTAAAATACGGCTTCTTCGTCTCCAAGATTGAATAAGCCTAGGTTTCGTCCTTGATGGTTGGGGCCAATTTGTAGGCTCGTAGGCTGAACTAAGTGAGGCTTTTGAGTTGCCGATTGGTAGTCTGGCTTGAACCAGGCCTTAGTGACGTCTCATAGGAGTTACCGAACGTGTGTGCTTCATATGGCGCGAGAAAATATGAACCAGGCTCGAAAAGGTGTGAGAGGCCTCGTTCGTTGGCACCGGTATCACCGTAACAAGTCAAAGCGTGGGATTAGTTCCCGAACTTCTTTCTCCCTGATTCCATCGACCTTTCTAGTTTTCAAATAGCCCATTACGCACCTGGTCCGGAGATGATGCGGGCAAAGTCTTTCGTTTCGACCGGAGTGCGATATGGTGCAATCCTTCGAAATCGGTGAACACGATTTTGGGAAACTTCCCACCTTCGAATCCAATTACGCTCCGAGTTATTCCAAACTCAAGAACAGGTATCCTATCAACATTAAACACCTCTACTCCAAAGATAGTGCAAGCAAAGTTTGCCCGAACTCTCGTTCTTGCGAATCTTGATTCTTGGGTGCGACCGTGACGTTGATGATGATGAAGATGCCGACGTCGATGTCGTGTTGCAAAATCCGTGCTACTCGTTGAATCGCCAATTCCTCAAGGATGAATTTGTCTTCTTTAATCCGAGGTAGGGACATCCTTTTGTACTTTTATGAAATCTTCTGTACAAAATGCTTGAGTTGGATCCTTGATTACAAAAAATTGATGGTCTTCATGTTGAGTGCCTTCGAGGGGTCTCGGATGTCTAGCACTTTGAAACCTTGTTTAGGAACTGCGGACATAACCTCACAAACTTCCTCCATGAACCATATGCTTTCTTACGATGAACATCCACAATTAACCACACATGGCGCACATTAGTACGTTACATTTACAATATGCATTGTGCAGCTTCCTATGGTGCACTATGACCATGCACCATGCACCATGCAGCTTGGAATGGTGCACTTTTACGTTTCACAGTGCCCCTCGGTATGGTGCAATTCTACTAACCACTAAGCAAGAAGGATCTAAAATACGGCTTCTTCGTCTCCAAGATTGAATAAGCCTAGGTTTCGTCCTTGATGGTTGGGGCCAATTTGTAGGCTCGTAGGCTGAACTAAGTGAGGCTTTTGAGTTGCCGATTGGTAGTCTGGCTTGAACCAGGCCTTAGTGACGTCTCATAGGAGTTACCGAACGTGTGTGCTTCATATGGCGCGAGAAAATATGAACCAGGCTCGAAAAGGTGTGAGAGGCCTCGTTCGTTGGCACCGGTATCACCGTAACAAGTCTCCTGTGGGATTAGTTCCCGAACTTCTTTCTCCCTGATTCCATCGACCTTTCTAGTTTTCAAATAGCCCATTACGCACCTGGTCCGGAGATGATGCGGGCAAAGTCTTTCGTTTCGACCGGAGTGCGATATGGTGCAATCCTTCGAAATCGGTGAACACGATTTTGGGAAACTTCCCACCTTCGAATCCAATTACGCTCCGAGTTATTCCAAACTCAAGAACAGGTATCCTATCAACATTAAACACCTCTACTCCAAAGATAGTGCAAGCAAAGTTTGCCCGAACTCTCGTTCTTGCGAATCTTGATTCTTGGGTGCGACCGTGACGTTGATGATGATGAAGATGCCGACGTCGATGTCGTGTTGCAAAATCCGTGCTACTCGTTGAATCGCCAATTCCTCAAGGATGAATTTGTCTTCTTTAATCCGAGGTAGGGACATCCTTTTGTACTTTTATGAAATCTTCTGGTACAAAATGCTTGAGTTGGATCCTTGATTACAAAAAATTGATGGTCTTCATGTTGAGTGCCTTCGAGGGGTCTCGGATGTCTAGCACTTTGAAACCTTGTTTAGGAACCGCGGACATAACCTCACAAACTTCCTCCATGAACCATATGCTTTCTTACGATGAACATCCACAATTAACCACACATGGCGCACATTCGTACGTTACATTTACAATATGCATTGTGCGGCTTCCTATGGTGCACTATGACCATGCACCATGCACCATGCGGCTTGGAATGGTGCACTTTTACGTTTCACAGTGCCCCTCGGTATGGTGCAATTCTACTAACCACTAAGCAAGAAGGATCTAAAATACGGCTTCTTCGTCTCCAAGATTGAATAAGCCTAGGTTTCGTCCTTGATGGTTGGGGCCAATTTGTAGGCTCGTAGGCTGAACTAAGTGAGGCTTTTGAGTTGCCGATTGGTAGTCTGGCTTGAACCAGGCCTTAGTGACGTCTCATAGGAGTTACCGAACGTGTGTGCTTCATATGGCGCGAGAAAATATGAACCAGGCTCGAAAAGGTGTGAGAGGCCTCGTTCGTTGGCACTGGTATCACCGTAACAAGTCTACCTGTGGGATTAGTTCCCGAACTTCTTTCTCCCTGATTCCATCGACCTTTCTAGTTTTCAAATAGCCCATTACGCACCTGGTCCGGAGATGATGCGGGCAAAGTCTTTCGTTTCGACCGGAGTGCGATATGGTGCAATCCTTCGAAATCGGTGAACACGATTTTGGGAAACTTCCCACCTTCGAATCCAATTACGCTCCGAGTTATTCCAAACTCAAGAACAGGTATCCTATCAACATTAAACACCTCTACTCCAAAGATAGTGCAAGCAAAGTTTGCCCGAACTCTCGTTCTTGCGAATCTTGATTCTTGGGTGCGACCGTGACGTTGATGATGATGAAGATGCCGACGTCGATGTCGTGTTGCAAAATCCGTGCTACTCGTTAAATCGCCAATTCCTCAAGAATGAATTTGTCTTCTTTAATCCGAGGTAGGGACATCCTTTTGTACTTTTATGAAATCTTCTGTACAAAATGCTTGAGTTGGATCTTTGATTACAAAAAAATGATGTTCTTCATGTTGAGCGCCTTCGAGGGGTCTCGGATGTCTAGCACTTTGAAACCTTGTTTAGGAACTGCGGACATAACCTCACAAACTTCCTCCATGAACCATATGCTTTCATACGATGAACATCAACAATGAACCACACATGGCGCACATTAGTACAGTACATTTACAATATGCATTGTGCAGCTTCCTATGGTGCACTATGACCATGCACCATGCAACTTGGAATGGTGCACTTTTGCGTTTCACAGTGCCCCTCGGTATGGTGCAATTCTACTAACTACTAAGCAAGAAGGATATAAAATACGGCTTCTTCGTCTCCAAGATTGAATAAGCCTAGGTTTCGTCCTTGATGGTTGGGGCCAATTTGTAGGCTCATAGGCTGAACTAAGTGAGGCTTTTGAGTTGCCGATTGGTAGTCTGGCTTGAACCAGGCCTTAGTGACGTCTCATAGGAGTTACTGAACGTGTGTGCTTCATATGGCGCGAGAAAATATGAACCAGGCTCGAAAAGGTGTGAGAGGCCTCGTTCGTTGGCACTGGTATCACCGTAACAAGTCAAACTGTGGGATTAGTTCCCGAACTTCTTTCTCCCTGATTCCATCGACCTTTCTAGTTTTCAAATAGCCCATTACGCACCTGGTCCGGAGATGATGCGGGCAAAGTCTTTCGTTTCGACCGGAGTGCGATATGGTGCAATCCTTCGAAATCGGTGAACACGATTTTGGGAAACTTCCCACCTTCGAATCCAATTACGCTCCGAGTTATTCCAAACTCAAGAACGGGTATCCTATCAACATTAAACACCTCTACTCCAAAGATAGTGCAAGCAAAGTTTGCCCGAACTCTCGTTCTTGCGAATCTTGATTCTTGGGTGCGACCGTGACGTTGATGATGATGAAGATGCCGACGTCGATGTCGTGTTGCAAAATCCGTGCTACTCGTTGAATCGCCAATTCCTCAAGGATGAATTTGTCTTCTTTAATCCGAGGTAGGGACATCCTTTTGTACTTTTATGAAATCTTCTGTACAAAATGCTTGAGTTGGATCCTTGATTACAAAAAATTGATGGTCTTCATGTTGAGTGCCTTCGAGGGGTCTCGGATGTCTAGCACTTTGAAACCTTGTTTAGGAAGCTGCGGACATAACCTCACAAACTTCCTCCATGAACCATATGCTTTCTTACGATGAACATCCACAATTAACCACACATGGCGCACATTAGTACGTTACATTTACAATATGCATTGTGCGGCTTCCTATGGTGCACTATGACCATGCACCATGCACCATGCGGCTTGGAATGGTGCACTTTTACGTTTCACGATTGCCCCTCGGTATGGTGCAATTCTACTAACCACTAAGCAAGAAGGATCTAAAATACGGCTTCTTCGTCTCCAAGATTGAATAAGCCTAGGTTTCGTCCTTGATGGTTGGGGCCAATTTGTAGGCTCGTAGGCTGAACTAAGTGAGGCTTTTGAGTTGCCGATTGGTAGTCTGGCTTTAACCAGGCCTTAGTGACGTCTCATAGGAGTTACTGAACGTGTGTGCTTCATATGGCGCGAGAAAATATGAACCAGGCTCGAAAAGGTGTGAGAGGCCTCGTTCGTTGGCACTGGTATCACCGTAACAAGTCTACCTGTGGGATTAGTTCCCGAACTTCTTTCTCCCTGATTCCATCGACCTTTCTAGTTTTCAAATAGCCCATTACGCACCTGGTCCGGAGATGATGCGGGCAAAGTCTTTCGTTTCGACCGGAGTGCGATATGGTGCAATCCTTCGAAATCGGTGAACACGATTTTGGGAAACTTCCCACCTTCGAATCCAATTACGCTCCGAGTTATTCCAAACTCAAGAACAGGTATCCTATCAACATTAAACACCTCTACTCCAAAGATAGTGCAAGCAAAGTTTGCCCGAACTCTCGTTCTTGCGAATCTTGATTCTTGGGTGCGACCGTGACGTTGATGATGATGAAGATGCCGACGTCGATGTCGTGTTGCAAAATCCGTGCTACTCGTTGAATCGCCAATTCCTCAAGGATGAATTTGTCTTCTTTAATCCGAGGTAGGGACATCCTTTTGTACTTTTATGAAATCTTTCGTACAAAATGCTTGAGTTGGATCCTTGATTACAAAAAATTGATGGTCTTCATGTTGAGTGCCTTCGAGGGGTCTCGGATGTCTAGCACTTTGAAACCTTGTTTAGGAACTGCGGACATAACCTCACAAACTTCCTCCATGAACCATATGCTTTCTTACGATGAACATCCACAATTAACCACACATGGCGCACATTCGTACGTTACATTTACAATATGCATTGTGCAGCTTCCTATGGTGCACTATGACCATGCACCATGCACCATGCGGCTTGGAATGGTGCACTTTTACGTTTCACAGTGCCCCTCGGTATGGTGCAATTCTACTAACCACTAAGCAAGAAGGATCTAAAATACGGCTTCTTCGTCTCCAAGATTGAATAAGCCTAGGTTTCGTCCTTGATGGTTGGGGCCAATTTGTAGGCTCGTAGGCTGAACTAAGTGAGGCTTTTGAGTTGCCGATTGGTAGTCCGGCTTGAACCAGCCTTAGTGACGTCTCATAGGAGTTACCGAACGTGTGTGCTTCATATGGCGCGAGAAAATATGAACCAGGCTCGAAAAGGTGTGAGAGGCCTCGTTCGTTGGCACTGGTATCACCGTAACAAGTCTACCTGTGGGATTAGTTCCCGAACTTCTTTCTCCCTGATTCCATCGACCTTTCTAGTTTTCAAATAGCCCATTACGCACCTGGTCCGGAGATGATGCGGGCAAAGTCTTTCGTTTCGACCGGAGTGCGATATGGTGCAATCCTTCGAAATCGGTGAACACGATTTTGGGAAACTTCCCACCTTCGAATCCAATTACGCTCCGAGTTATTCCAAACTCAAGAACGGTATCCTATCAACATTAAACACCTCTACTCCAAAGATAGTGCAAGCAAAGTTTGCCCGAACTCTCGTTCTTGCGAATCTTGATTCTTGGGTGCGACCGTGACGTTGATGATGATGAAGATGCCGACGTCGATGTCGTGTTGCAAAATCCGTGCTACTCGTTAAATCGCCAATTCCTCAAGAATGAATTTGTCTTCTTTAATCCGAGGTAGGGACATCCTTTTGTACTTTTATGAAATCTTTCGTACAAAATGCTTGAGTTGGATCCTTGATTACAAAAAAATGATGTTCTTCATGTTGAGCGCCTTCGAGGGGTCTCGGATGTCTAGCACTTTGAAACCTTGTTTAGGAACTGCGGACATAACCTCACAAACTTCCTCCATGAACCATATGCTTTCATACGATGAACATCAACAATGAACCACACATGGCGCACATTAGTACAAGACATTTACAATATGCATTGTGCAGCTTCCTATGGTGCACTATGACCATGCACCATGCAACTTGGAATGGTGCACTTTTGCGTTTCACAGTGCCCCTCGGTATGGTGCAATTCTACTAACTACTAAGCAAGAAGGATATAAAATACGGCTTCTTCGTCTCCAAGATTGAATAAGCCTAGGTTTCGTCCTTGATGGTTGGGGCCAATTTGTAGGCTCATAGGCTGAACTAAGTGAGGCTTTTGAGTTGCCGATTGGTAGTCTGGCTTGAACCAGGCCTTAGTGACGTCTCATAGGAGTTGCGAACGTGTGTGCTTCATATGGCGCGAGAAAATATGAACCAGGCTCGAAAAGGTGTGAGAGGCCTCGTTCGTTGGCACTGGTATCACCGTAACAAGTCAAACTGTGGGATTAGTTCCCGAACTTCTTTCTCCCTGATTCCATCGACCTTTCTAGTTTTCAAATAGCCCATTACGCACCTGGTCCGGAGATGATGCGGGCAAAGTCTTTCGTTTCGACCGGAGTGCGATATGGTGCAATCATTCGAAATCGGTGAACACGATTTTGGGCAACTTCCCACCTTCGAATCCAATTACGCTCCGAATTATTCCAAACTCAAGAACAGGTATCCTATCAACATTAAACACCTCTACTCCAAAGATAGTGCAAGCAAAGTTTGCCCGAACTCTCGTTCTTGCGAATCTTGATTTTTGGGTGCGACCGTGACGTTGATGATGATGAAGATGCCGACGTCGATGTCGTGTTGCAAAATCCGTGCTACTCGTTGAATCGCCAATTCCTCAAGGATGAATTTGTCTTCTTTAATCCGAGGTAGGGACATCCTTTTGTACTTTTAAGAAATCTTCTGTACAAAATGCTTGAGTTGGATCCTTGATTACAAAAAATTGATGGTCTTCATGTTGAGTACCTTCGAGGGGTCTCGGATTTCTAGCACTTTGAAACCTTGTTTAGGAACTGCTGACATAACCTCACAAACTTCCTCCATGAACCATATGCTTTCTTACGATGAACATCCACAATGAACCACACATGGCGCTCTTCGGTATGGTGCAATTCTACTAACCACTAAGCAAGAAGGATCTAAAATACGGCTTATTCGTCTCCAAGGTTGAATATGGCGCGAGAAAATATGAACCAGGCTCGAAAAGGTGTGAGAGGCCTCGTTTGTTGGCACTGGTATCACCGTAACAAGTCCACCTGTGGGAAATTGACAATGTCTGAGGCGAAAATAGAAATTTTTAAAGCAGGCTATCATTTCACGTGTATGTTGGGAATGCCTACAAATGGAGGTTTCACGATCTTAAGCATTACAAATATTAGGCAAACGAAGTTAAAAAATATTTCTTAACACGCTAAAACAATATGGAGTGAAATTGATTTTTAGATCCATTTGACCATTATTTACAGGGTTTACCATGATGAAATTCACCGTTTGCCCATTTCCAACATGCATGTCAAATATTAGCCGATTGAGAAATTTTGAAATTTTTATGACAAAATACCTCATTTCCATAGATTAACTAACCCCTTTGGAAATTGACAACGTTTGAGGTGAAAATAGAAATTTTGAAAGAAGGCTCATATTTGACGTGTATGTTAGGAATGTCGACAAATGGAGGTTTCACCATCTTAAGCCCTTCAAATACTAGGCAAACGAAGTTAAGAAATATTTCTTAACACTGTAAGTCAATATGGAGTTGATTTTTAGATTCACTTGACCATTATTTACTGGGGTTACCATGATTAAATTGACTTATTAGCCATATCCAAAATGCATGTCAAACATTAGCCGAATGAGAAATGTTGAAAATTTTATGTCAAAATACCTCATTTCCATAGGTTACCTAACCCCTTTGGAAATTGACAATGTCTGAGGCGAAAATAGAAATTTTTAAAGCAGACTATCATTTCACTTGTATGTTGGGAATGCCTACAAATTGAGGTTTCACGATATTAAGCATCACAAATATTAGGCAAACGAAGTTAAAAAATATTTCTTAGCACGCTAAAACAATATGGAGTGAAATTGATATTTAGATCCATTTGACCATTATTTACAGGGGTTACCATGATGAAATTCACCTTTTGCCCATTTCCAACATGCATGTCAAATATTAGCCGATTGAGGAATTTTGAAATTTTTATGACAAAATACCTCATTTCCATAGATTAACTAACCCCTTTGGAAATTGACAACGTTTGAGGTGAAAATAGAAATTTTGAAAGAACGCTCATATTTGACGTGTATGTTGGGAATGTCGACAAATGGAGGTTTCACCATTTTAAACCCTTTAAATAATAGGCAAACGAAGTTAAGAAATATTTCATAACACTCTAAGTCAATATGGAGTTGATTTTTACATTCATTTGACCATTATTTACTAGGGTTACCATGATTAAATTGACTTATTAGCCATATCCAAAATGCATGTCAAACATTAGCCGAATGAGAAATGTTGAAAAATTTATGTCAAAATATCTTATTTCCATAGGTTAACTAACCCCTTTGGAAATTGACAATGTCTGAGGCGAAAATAGAAATTTTTAAAGACGGCTACCATTTCACGTGTATGTTGGGAATGCCTACAAATGGTGGTTTCACGATATTAAGCATCACAAATATTAGGCAAACGAAGTTAAAAAATATTTCTTAACACGCTAAAACAATATGGAGTGAAATAGATTTTTAGATCCATTTGACCATTATTTACGGGGGTTACCATGATGAAATTCACCTTTTGCCCATTTCCAACATGCATGTCAAATATTAGCCGATTGAGGAATTTTGAAATTTTTATGACAAAATACCTCATTTCCATAGATTAACTAACCCCTTTGGAAATTGACAACGTTTGAGGTGAAAATAGAAATTTTGAAAGAACGCTCATATTTGACGTGTATGTTGGGAATGTCGACAAATGGAGGTTTCACCATTTTAAACGCTTTAAATAATAGGCAAACGAAGTTAAGAAATATTTCTTAACACTCTAAGTCAATATGGAGTTGATTTTTACATTCATTTGACCATTATTTACTAGGGTTACCATGATTAAATTGACTTATTAGCCATATCCAAATTTCATGTCAAACATTAGCCGAATGAGAAATGTTGAAAAATTTATGTCAAAATATCTCATTTCCATAGGTTAACTAACGCCTTTGGAAATTGACAATGTCTGAGGCGAAAATAGAAATTTTTAAAGCATGTGCTATCATTTCACGTGTATGTTGGGAATGCCTACAAATGGAGGTTTCACGATATTAAGCATCACAAATATTAGGCAAACGAAGTTAAAAAATATTTCTTAACACGCTAAAACAATATGGAGTGAAATTGATTTTTAGATCCATTTGACCATTATTTACAGGGGTTACCATGATGAAATTCACCTTTTGCCCATTTCCAACATGCATGTCAAATATTAGCCGATTGAGGAATTTTGAAATTTTTATGTCAAAATATCTCATTTCCATAGGTTAACTAACCCATTTGGAAATTGACAACGTTTGAGGTGAAAATAGAAATTTTGAAAGAAGGCTCATATTTGACGTGTATGTTGGGAATGTCGACAAATGGAGGTTTCACCATTTTAAACCCTTTAAATAATAGGCAAACGAAGTTAAGAAATATTTCTTAACACTCTAAGTCAATATGGAGTTGATTTTTACATTCATTTGACCATTATTTACTAGGTTTACCATGATTAAATTGACTTATTAGCCATATCCAAAATGCATGTCAAACATTAGCCGAATGAGAAATGTTGAAAAATTTATGTCAAAATATCTTATTTCCATAGGTTAACTAACCCCTTTGGAAATTGACAATGTCTGAGGCGAAAATAGAAATTTTTAAAGACGGCTACCATTTCACGTGTATGTTGGGAATGCCTACAAATGGTGGTTTCACGATATTAAGCATCACAAATATTAGGCAAACGAAGTTAAAAAATATTTCTTAACACGCTAAAACAATATGGAGTGAAATAGATTTTTAGATCCATTTGACCATTATTTACAGGGGTTACCATGATGAAATTCACCTTTTGCCCATTTCCAACATGCATGTCAAATATTAGCCGATTGAGGAATTTTGAAATTTTTATGACAAAATACCTCATTTCCATAGATTAACTAACCCCTTTGGAAATTGACAACGTTTGAGGTGAAAATAGAAATTTTGAAAGAACGCTCATATTTGACGTGTATGTTGGGAATGTCGACAAATGGAGGTTTCACCATTTTAAACGCTTTAAATAATAGGCAAACGAAGTTAAGAAATATTTCTTAACACTCTAAGTCAATATGGAGTTGATTTTTACATTCATTTGACCATTATTTACTAGGGTTACCATGATTAAATTGACTTATTAGCCATATCCAAATTTCATGTCAAACATTAGCCGAATGAGAAATGTTGAAAAATTTATGTCAAAATATCTCATTTCCATAGGTTAACTAACGCCTTTGGAAATTGACAATGTCTGAGGCGAAAATAGAAATTTTTAAAGCAGGCTATCATTTCACGTGTATGTTGGGAATGCCTACAAATGGAGGTTTCACGATATTAAGCATCACAAATATTAGGCAAACGAAGTTAAAAAATATTTCTTAACACGCTAAAACAATATGGAGTGAAATTGATTTTTAGATCCATTTGACCATTATTTACAGGGGTTACCATGATGAAATTCACCTTTTGCCCATTTCCAACATGCATGTCAAATATTAGCCGATTGAGGAATTTTGAAATTTTTATGTCAAAATATCTCATTTCCATAGGTTAACTAACCCATTTGGAAATTGACAACGTTTGAGGTGAAAATAGAAATTTTGAAAGAAGGCTCATATTTGACGTGTATGTTGGGAATGTCGACAAATGGAGGTTTCACCATTTTAAACCCTTTAAATAATAGGCAAACGAAGTTAAGAAATATTTCTTAACACTCTAAGTCAATATGGAGTTGATTTTTACATTCATTTGACCATTATTTACTAGGTTTACCATGATTAAATTGACTTATTAGCCATATCCAAATTTCATGTCAAACATTAGCCGAATGAGATATGTTGAAAAATTTATGTCAAAATATCTCATTTCCATAGGTTAACTAACGCCTTTGGAAATTGACAATGTCTGAGGCGAAAATAGAAATTTTTAAAGCAGGCTATCATTTCACGTGTATGTTGGGAATGCCTACAAATGGAGGTTTCACGATATTAAGCATCACAAATATTAGGCAAACGAAGTTAAAAAATATTTCTTAACACGCTAAAACAATATGGAGTGAAATTGATTTTTAGATCCATTTGACCATTATTTACAGGGGTTACCATGATGAAATTCACCTTTTGCCCATTTCCAACATGCATGTCAAATATTAGCCGATTGAGGAATTTTGAAATTTTTATGACAAAATACCACATTTCCATAGATTAACTAACCCATTTGGAAATTGACAACGTTTGAGGTGAAAATAGAAATTTTGAAAGAAGGCTCATATTTGACGTGTATGTTAGGAATGTCGACAAATGGAGGTTTCACCATCTTAAGCCCTTCAAATACTAGGCAAACGAAGTTAAGAAATATTTCTTTACACTGTAAGTCAATATGGAGTTGATTTTTAGGTTCACTTGACCATAATTTACTAGGGTTACCATGATTAAATTGACTTATTAGCCATATCCAAAATGCATGTCAAACATTAGCCGAATGAGAAATGTTGAAAATTTTATGTCAAAATACCTCATTTCCATATGTTAACTAACGCCTTTGGAAATTGACAATGTCTGAGGCGAAAATAAAAATTTTTAAAGCAGGCTATCATTTCACGTGTATGTTGGGAATGCCTACAAATGGAGGTTTCACGATCTTAAGCATTACAAATATTAGGCAAACGAAGTTAAAAAATATTTCTTAACACGCTAAAACAATATGGAATGAAATTGATTTTTAGATCCATTTGACCATTATTTACAGGGGTTACCATGATGAAATTCACCTTTTAGCCATTACCAACATGCATGTCAAATATTAGCCGATTGAGAAATTTTGAAATTTTTTATGACAAAATACCTCATTTCCATAGATTAACTAACCCCTTTGGAAATTGACAACGTTTGAGGTGAAAATAGAAATTTTGAAAGAACGCTCATATTTGACGTGTATGTTAGGAATGTCGACAAATGGAGGTTTCACCATCTTAAGCCCTTCAAATACTAGGCAAACGAAGTTAAGAAATATTTCTTTACACTGTAAGTCAATATGGAGTTGATTTTTAGGTTCACTTGACCATAATTTACTAGGGTTACCATGATTAAATTGACTTATTAGCCATATCCAAAATGCATGTCAAACATTAGCCGAATGAGAAATGTTGAAAATTTTATGTCAAAATACCTCATTTCCATATGTTAACTAACGCCTTTGGAAATTGACAATGTCTGAGGCGAAAATAGAAATTTTTAAAGCAGGCTATCATTTCACGTGTATGTTGGGAATGCCTACAAATGGAGGTTTCACGGTATTAAGCATCACAAATATTAGGCAAACGAAGTTAAACAATATTTCTTAACACGCTAAAACAATATGGAGTGAAATTGATTTTTAGATCCATTTGACCATTATTTACGAGGGTTACCATGATGAAATTCACCTTTTGCCCATTTCCAACATGCATGTCAAATATTAGCCGATTGAGGAATTTTGAAATTTTTATGTCAAAATATCTCATTTCCATAGGTTTACTAACCCATTTGGAAATTTACAACGTTTGAGGTGAAAATAGAAATTTTGAAAGAAGGCTCATATTTGACGTGTATGTTGGGAATGTCGACAAATGGAGGTTTCACCATTTTAAACCCTTTAAATAATAGGCAAACAAAGTTAAGAAATATTTCTTAACACTCTAAGTCAATATGGAGTTGATTTTTACATTCATTTGACCATTATTTACTAGGGTTACCATGATTAAATTGACTTATTAGCCATATCCAAATTTCATGTCAAACATTAGCCGAATGAGAAATGTTGAAAAATTTATGTCAAAATATCTCATTTCCATAGGTTAACTAACGCCTTTGGAAATTGACAATGTCTGAGGCGAAAATAGAAATTTTTAAAGCAGGGCTATCATTTCACGTGTATGTTGGGAATGCCTACAAATGGAGGTTTCACGATATTAAGCATCACAAATATTAGGCAAACGAAGTTAAAAAATATTTCTTAACACGCTAAAACAATATGGAGTGAAATTGATTTTTAGATCCATTTGACCATTGTTTACAGGGGTTACCATGATGAAATTCACCTTTTGCCCATTTCCAACATGCATGTCAAATATTAGCCGATTGAGGAATTTTGAAATTTTTATGACAAAATACCTCATTTCCATAGATTAACTAACCCATTTGGAAATTGACAACGTTTGAGGTGAAAATAGAAATTTTGAACGAAGGCTCATATTTGACGTGTATGTTAGGAATGTCGACAAATGGAGGTTTCACCATCTTAAGCCCTTCAAATACTAGGCAAACGAAGTTAAGAAATATTTCTTTACACTGTAAGTCAATATGGAGTTGATTTTTAGGTTCACTTGACCATAATTTACTAGGGTTACCATGATTAAATTGACTTATTAGCCATATCCAAAATGCATGTCAAACATTAGCCGAATGAGAAGTGTTGAAAATTTTATGTCAAAATACCTCATTTCCATATGTTAACTAACGCCTTTGGAAATTGACAATGTCTTAGGCGAAAATAGAAATTTTTAAAGCAGGCTATCATTTCACGTGTATGTTGGGAATGCCTACAAATGGAGGTTTCACGATCTTAAGCATTACAAATATTAGGCAAACGAAGTTAAAAAATATTTCTTAACACGCTAAAACAATATGGAATGAAATTGATTTTTAGATCCATTTGACCATTATTTACAGGGGTTACCATGATGAAATTCACCTTTTAGCCATTACCAACATGCATGTCAAATATTAGCCGATTGAGAAATTTTGAAATTTTTTATGACAAAATACCTCATTTCCATAGATTAACTAACCCCTTTGGAAATTGACAACGTTTGAGGTGAAAATAGAAATTTTGAAAGAACGCTCATATTTGACGTGTATGTTAGGAATGTCGACAAATGGAGGTTTCACCATCTTAAGCCCTTCAAATACTAGGCAAACGAAGTTAAGAAATATTTCTTTACACTGTAAGTCAATATGGAGTTGATTTTTAGGTTCACTTGACCATTATTTACTAGGGTTACCATGATTAAATTGACTTATTAGCCATATCCAAAATGCATGTCAAACATTAGCCGAATGAGAAATGTTGAAAATTTATGTCAAAATATCTTATTTCCATAGGTTAACTAACCCCTTTGGAAATTGACAATGTCTGAGGCGAAAACGGAAATTTTTAAAGACGGCTATCATTTCACGTGTATGTTGGGAATGCCTACAAATGGAGGTTTCCAATATTAAGCATCACAAATATTAGGCAAACGAAGTTAAAAAATATTTCTTAACACGCTAAAACAATATGGAGTGAAATTGATTTTTAGATCCATTTGACCATTATTTACAGGGGTTACCATGATGAAATTCACCTTTTGCCCATTTCCAACATGCATGTCAAATATTAGCCGATTGAGGAATTTTGAAAATTTTATGACAAAATACCTCATTTCCATAGATTAACTAACCCCTTTGGAAATTGACAACGTTTGAGGTGAAAATAGAAATTTTGAAAGAAGGCTCATATTTGACGTGTATGTTGGGAATGTCGACAAATGGAGGTTTCACCATTTTAAACCCTTTAAATAATAGGCAAACGAAGTTAAGAAATATTTCTTAACACTCTAAGTCAATATGGAGTTGATTTTTACATTCATTTGACCATTATTTACTAGGGTTACCATGATTAAATTGACTTATTAACCATATCCAAAATGCATGTCAAACATTAGCCGAATGAGAAATGTTGAAAAATTTATGTCAAAATATCTCATTTCCATAGGTTAACTAACCCCTTTGGAAATTGACAATGTCTGAGGCGAAAATAGAAATTTTTAAAGAGGGCTATCATTTCACGTGTATGTTGGGAATGCCTACAAATGGAGGTTTCACGATATTAAGCATCACAAATATTAGGCAAACGAAGTTAAAAAATATTTCTTAACACGCTAAAACAATATGGAGTGAAATTGATTTTTAGATCCATTTGACCATTATTTACAGGGGTTACCATGATGAAATTCACCTTTTAGCCATTACCAACATGCATGTCAAATATTAGCCGATTGAGAAATTTTGAATTTTTTTATGACAAAATACCTCATTTCCATAGATTAACTAACCCCTATGGAAATTGACAACGTTTGAGGTGAAAATAGAAATTTTGAAAGAAGGCTCATATTTGACGTGTATGTTAGGAATGTCGACAAATGGAGGTTTCACCATCTTAAGCCCTTCAAATACTAGGCAAACGAAGTTAAGAAATATTTCTTTACACTGTAAGTCAATATGGAGTTGATTTTTAGGTTCACTTGACCATTATTTACTAGGGTTACCATGATTAAATTAACTTATTAGCCATATCCAAAATGCATGTCAAACATTAGCCGAATGAGAAATGTTGAAAATTTTATGTCAAAATACCTCATTTCCATAGGTTAACTAACGCCTTTGGAAATTGACAATGTCTGAGGCGAAAAAAGAAATTTTTAAAGCAGGCTATCATTTCACATGTATGTTAGGAATGCCTACAAATGGAGGTTTCACGATCTTAAGCATTACAAATATTAGGCAAACGAAGTTAAAAAATATTTCTTAACACGCTAAAACAATATGGAATGAAATTGATTTTTAGATCCATTTGACCATTATTTACAGGGGTTACCATGATGAAATTCACCTTTTGCCCATTTCCAACATGCATGTCAAATATTAGCCGATTGATGAATTTTGAAATTTTTATGACAAAATACCTCATTTCCATAGATTAACTAACCCATTTGGAAATTGACAACGTTTGGGGTGAAAATAGAAATTTTGAAAGAAGGCTCATATTTGACGTGTATGTTAGGAATGTCGACAAATGGAGGTTTCACCATCTTAAGCCCTTCAAATACTAGGCAAACGAAGTTAAGAAATATTTCTTTACACTGTAAGTCAATATGGAGTTGATTTTTAGGTTCACTTGACCATTATTTACTAGGGTTACCATGATTAAATTGACTTATTAACCATATCCGAAATGCATGTCAAACATTAGCCGAATGAGAAATGTTGAAAAATTTATGTCAAAATATCTCATTTCCATAGGTTAACTAACCCCTTTGGAAATTGACAATGTCTGAGGCGAAAATAGAAATTTTTAAAGAGGGTTATCATTTCACGTGTATGTTGGGAATGCCTACAAATGGAGGTTTCACGATATTAAGCATCACAAATATTAGGCAAACGAAGTTAAAAAATATTTCTTAACACGCTAAAACAATATGGAGTGAAATTGATTTTTAGATCCATTTGACCATTATTTACAGGGGTTACCATGATGAAATTCACCTTTTGCCCATTTCCAACATGCATGTCAAATATTAGCCGATTGAGAAATTTTGAAATTTTTTATGACAAAATACCTCATTTCCATAGATTAACTAACCCCTTTGGAAATTGACAACGTTTGAGGTGAAAATAGAAATTTTGAAAGAAGGCTCATATTTGACGTGTATGTTGGGAATGTCGACAAATGGAGGTTTCACCATTTTAAACCCTTTAAATAATAGGCAAACGAAGTTAAGAAATATTTCTTAACACTCTAAGTCAATATGGAGTTGATTTTTACATTCATTTGCCCATTATTTACTAGGGTTACCATGATTAAATTGACTTATTAACCATATCCAAAATGCATGTCAAACATTAGCCGAATGAGAAATGTTGAAAAATTTATGTCAAAATATCTCATTTCCATAGGTTAACTAACCCCTTTGGAAATTGACAATGTCTGAGGCGAAAATAGAAATTTTTAAAGAGGGCTATCATTTCACGTGTATGTTGGGAATGCCTACAAATGGAGGTTTCACGATATTAAGCATCACAAATATTAGGCAAACGAAGTTAAAAAATATTTCTTAACACGCTAAAACAATATGGAGTGAAATTGATTTTTAGATCCATTTGACCATTATTTACAGGGGTTACCATGATGAAATTCACCTTTTGCCCATTTCCAACATGCATGTCAAATATTAGCCGATTGAGAAATTTTGAAATTTTTTATGACAAAATACCTCATTTCCATAGATTAACTAACCCCTTTGGAAATTGACAACGTTTGAGGTGAAAATAGAAATTTTGAAAGAAGGCTCATATTTGACGTGTATGTTGGGAATGTCGACAAATGGAGGTTTCACCATTTTAAACCCTTTAAATAATAGGCAAACGAAGTTAAGAAATATTTCTTAACACTCTAAGTCAATATGGAGTTGATTTTTACATTCATTTGCCCATTATTTACTAGGGTTACCATGATTAAATTGACTTATTAACCATATCCAAAATGCATGTCAAACATTAGCCGAATGAGAAATGTTGAAAAATTTATGTCAAAATATCTCATTTCCATAGGTTAACTAACCCCTTTGGAAATTGACAATGTCTGAGGCGAAAATAGAAATTTTTAAAGAGGGCTATCATTTCACGTGTATGTTGGGAATGCCTACAAATGGAGGTTTCACGATATTAAGCATCACAAATATTAGGCAAACGAAGTTAAAAAATATTTCTTAACACGCTAAAACAATATGGAGTGAAATTGATTTTTAGATCCATTTGACCATTATTTACAGGGGTTACCATGATGAAATTCACCTTTTGCCCATTTCCAACATGCATGTCAAATATTAGCCGATTGAGGAATTTTGAAATTTTTATGACAAAATACCTCATTTCCATAGATTAACTAACCCATTTGGAAATTGACAACGTTTGAGGTGAAAATAGAAATTTTGAAAGAAGGCTCATATTTGACGTGTATGTTAGGAATGTCGACAAATGGAGGTTTCACCATCTTAAGCCCTTCAAATACTAGGCAAACGAAGTTAAGAAATATTTCTTTACACTGTAAGTCAATATGGAGTTGATTTTTAGGTTCACTTGACCATTATTTACTAGGGTTACCATGATTAAATTGACTTATTAGCCATATCCAAAATGCATGTCAAACATTAGCCGAATGAGAAATGTTGAAAATTTTATGTCAAAATACCTCATTTCCATAGGTTAACTAACCCCTTTGGAAATTGACAATGTCTGAGGCGAAAATAGAAATTTTTAAAGAGGGTTATCATTTCACGTGTATGTTGGGAATGCCTACAAATGGAGGTTTCACGATATTAAGCATCACAAATATTAGGCAAACGAAGTTAAAAAATATTTCTTAACACGCTAAAACAATATGGAGTGAAATTGATTTTTAGATCCATTTGACCATTATTTACAGGGGTTACCATGATGAAATTCACCTTTTGCCCATTTCCAACATGCATGTCAAATATTAGCCGATTGAGAAATTTTGAAATTTTTTATGACAAAATACCTCATTTCCATAGATTAACTAACCCCTTTGGAAATTGACAACGTTTGAGGTGAAAATAGAAATTTTGAAAGAAGGCTCATATTTGACGTGTATGTTGGGAATGTCGACAAATGGAGGTTTCACCATTTTAAACCCTTTAAATAATAGGCAAACGAAGTTAAGAAATATTTCTTAACACTCTAAGTCAATATGGAGTTGATTTTTACATTCATTTGCCCATTATTTACTAGGGTTACCATGATTAAATTGACTTATTAACCATATCCAAAATGCATGTCAAACATTAGCCGAATGAGAAATGTTGAAAAATTTATGTCAAAATATCTCATTTCCATAGGTTAACTAACCCCTTTGGAAATTGACAATGTCTGAGGCGAAAATAGAAATTTTTAAAGAGGGCTATCATTTCACGTGTATGTTGGGAATGCCTACAAATGGAGGTTTCACGATATTAAGCATCACAAATATTAGGCAAACGAAGTTAAAAAATATTTCTTAACACGCTAAAACAATATGGAGTGAAATTGATTTTTAGATCCATTTGACCATTATTTACAGGGGTTACCATGATGAAATTCACCTTTTGCCCATTTCCAACATGCATGTCAAATATTAGCCGATTGAGAAATTTTGAAATTTTTTATGACAAAATACCTCATTTCCATAGATTAACTAACCCCTTTGGAAATTGACAACGTTTGAGGTGAAAATAGAAATTTTGAAAGAAGGCTCATATTTGACGTGTATGTTGGGAATGTCGACAAATGGAGGTTTCACCATTTTAAACCCTTTAAATAATAGGCAAACGAAGTTAAGAAATATTTCTTAACACTCTAAGTCAATATGGAGTTGATTTTTACATTCATTTGCCCATTATTTACTAGGGTTACCATGATTAAATTGACTTATTAACCATATCCAAAATGCATGTCAAACATTAGCCGAATGAGAAATGTTGAAAAATTTATGTCAAAATATCTCATTTCCATAGGTTAACTAACCCCTTTGGAAATTGACAATGTCTGAGGCGAAAATAGAAATTTTTAAAGAGGGCTATCATTTCACGTGTATGTTGGGAATGCCTACAAATGGAGGTTTCACGATATTAAGCATCACAAATATTAGGCAAACGAAGTTAAAAAATATTTCTTAACACGCTAAAACAATATGGAGTGAAATTGATTTTTAGATCCATTTGACCATTATTTACAGGGGTTACCATGATGAAATTCACCTTTTGCCCATTTCCAACATGCATGTCAAATATTAGCCGATTGAGGAATTTTGAAATTTTTATGACAAAATACCTCATTTCCATAGATTAACTAACCCATTTGGAAATTGACAACGTTTGAGGTGAAAATAGAAATTTTGAAAGAAGGCTCATATTTGACGTGTATGTTAGGAATGTCGACAAATGGAGGTTTCACCATCTTAAGCCCTTCAAATACTAGGCAAACGAAGTTAAGAAATATTTCTTTACACTCGTAAGTCAATATGGAGTTGATTTTTAGGTTCACTTGACCATTATTTACTAGGGTTACCATGATTAAATTGACTTATTAGCCATATCCAAAATGCATGTCAAACATTAGCCGAATGAGAAATGTTGAAAATTTTATGTCAAAATACCTCATTTCCATAGGTTAACTAACCCCTTTGGAAATTGACAATGTCTGAGGCGAAAATAGAAATTTTTAAAGCGTAGCTATCATTTCACGTGTATGTTGGGAATGCCTACAAATGGAGGTTTCACGATCTTAAGCATTACAAATATTAGGCAAACGAAGTTAAAAAATATTTCTTAACACGCTAAAACAATATGGAATGAAATTGATTTTTAGATCCATTTGACCATTATTTACAGGGGTTACCATGATGAAATTCACCTTTTAGCCATTACCAACATGCATGTCAAATATTAGCCGATTGAGAAATTTTTAAAATTTTTATGACAAAATACCTCATTTCCATAGATTAACTAACCCCTTTGGAAATTGACAACGTTTGAGGTGAAAATAGAAATTTTGAAAGAAGGCTCATATTTGACGTGTATGTTAGGAATGTCGACAAATGGAGGTTTCACCATCTTAAGCCCTTCAAATACTAGGCAAACGAAGTTAAGAAATATTTCTTTACACTGTAAGTCAATATGGACTTGATTTTTAGGTTCACTTGACCATTATTTACTAGGGTTACCATGATTAAATTGACTTATTAGCCATATCCAAAATGCATGTCAAACATTAGCCGAATGAGAAATGTTGAAAATTTTATGTCAAAATACCTCATTTCCATAGGTTAACTAACCCCTTTGGAAATTGACAATGTCTGAGGCGAAAATAGAAATTTTTAAAGCAGACTATCATTTCACGTGTATGTTGGGAATGCCTACAAATGGAGGTTTCACGATCTTAAGCATTACAAATATTAGGCAAACGAAGTTAAAAAATATTTCTTAACACGCTAAAACAATATGGAATGAAATTGATTTTTAGATCCATTTGACCATTATTTACAGGGGTTACCATGATGAAATTCACCTTTTAGCCATTACCAACATGCATGTCAAATATTAGCCGATTGAGAAATTTTTAAAATTTTTATGACAAAATACCTCATTTCCATAGATTAACTAACCCCTTTGGAAATTGACAACGTTTGAGGTGAAAATAGAAATTTTGAAAGAAGGCTCATATTTGACGTGTATGTTAGGAATGTCGACAAATGGAGGTTTCACCATCTTAAGCCCTTCAAATACTAGGCAAACGAAGTTACGAAATATTTCTTTACAGTGTAAGTCCATATGGAGTTGATTTTTAGGTTCACTTGACCATTATTTACTAGGGTTACCATGATTAAATTGACTTATTAGCCATATCCAAAATACATGTCAAACATTAGCCGAATGAGAAATGTTGAAAATTTTATGTCAAAATACCTCATTTCCATAGCTTAACTAACGCCTTTGGAAATTGACAATGTCTGAGGCGAAAATAGAAATTTTTAAAGCAGGCTATCATTTCACATGTATGTTGGGAATGCCTACAAATGGAGGTTTCACGATCTTAAGCATTACAAATATTAGGCAAACGAAGTTAAAAAATATTTCTTAACACGCTAAAACAATATGGAATGAAATTGATTTTTAGATCCATTTGACCATTATTTACAGGGGTTACCATGATGAAATTCACCTTTTAGCCATTAGCAACATGCATGTCAAATATTAGCCGATTGAGAAATTTTTAAAATTTTTATGACAAAATACCTCATTTCCATAGATTAACTAACCCCTTTGGAAATTGACAACGTTTGAGGTGAAAATAGATATTTTGAAAGAAGGCTCATATTTGACGTGTATGTTAGGAATGTCGACAAATGGAGGTTTCACCATCTTAAGCCCTTCAAATACTAGGCAAACGAAGTTACGAAATATTTCTTTACAGTGTAAGTCCATATGGAGTTGATTTTTAGGTTCACTTGACCATTATTTACTAGGGTTACCATGATTAAATTGACTTATTAGCCATATCCAAAATGCATGTCAAACATTAGCCGAATGAGAAATGTTGAAAATTTTATGTCAAAATACCTCATTTCCATAGGTTAACTAACCCCTTTGGAAATTGACAATGTCTGAGGCGAAAATAGAAATTTTTAAAGAACGCTATCATTTCACGTGTATGTTGGGAATGCCTACAAATGGAGGTTTCACGATCTTAAGCATTACAAATATTAGGCAAACGAAGTTAAAAAATATTTCTTAACACGCTAAAACAATATGGAATGAAATTGATTTTTAGATCCATTTGACCATTATTTACAGGGGTTACCATGATGAAATTCACCTTTTAGCCATTACCAACATGCATGTCAAATATTAGCCGATTGAGAAATTTTTAAAATTTTTATGACAAAATACCTCATTTCCATAGATTAACTAACCCCTTTGGAAATTGACAACGTTTGAGGTGAAAATAGAAATTTTGAAAGAAGGCTCATATTTGACGTGTATGTTAGGAATGTCGACAAATGGAGGTTTCACCATCTTAAGCCCTTCAAATACTAGGCAAACGAAGTTAAGAAATATTTCTTTACACTGTAAGTCCATATGGAGTTGATTTTTAGGTTCACTTGACCATTATTTACTAGGGTTACCATGATTAAATTGACTTATTAGCCATATCCAAAATACATGTCAAACATTAGCCGAATGAGAAATGTTGAAAAATTTATGTCAAAATATCTCATTTCCATAGGTTAACTAACCCCTTTGGAAATTGACAATGTCTGAGGCGAAAATAGAAATTTTTAAAGAGGGCTATCATTTCACGTGTATGTTGGGAATGCCTACAAATGGAGGTTTCACTATATTAAGCATCACAAATATTAGGCAAACGAAGTTAAAAAATATTTCTTAACACGCTAAAACAATATGGAGTGAAATTGATTTTTAGATCCATTTGACCATTATTTACAAGGGTTACCATGATGAAATTCACCTTTTGCCCATTTCCAACATGCATGTCAAATATTAGCCGATTGAGGAATTTTGAAATTTTTATGACAAAATACCTCATTTCCATAGATTAACTAACCCATTTGGAAATTGACAACGTTTGAGGTGAAAATAGAAATTTTTAAGGAAGGCTCATATTTGACGTGTATGTTAGGAATGTCGACAAATGGAGGTTTCACCATCTTAAGCCCTTCAAATACTAGGCAAACGAAGTTAAGAAATATTTCTTAACACTCGTAAGTCAATATGGAGTTGATTTTTAGGTTCACTTGACCATTATTTACTAGGGTTACCATGATTAAATTGACTTATTAGCCATATCCAAAATGCATGTCAAACATTAGCCGAATGAGAAATGTTGAAAAATTTATGTTAAAATATCTCATTTCCATAGGTTAACTAACCCCTTTGGAAATTGACAATGTCTGAGGCGAAAATAGAAAATTTTAAAGAGGGCTATCATTTCACGTGTATGTTTGGAATGCCTACAAATGGAGGTTTCCCGATCTTAAGCATTACAAATATTAGGCAAACGAAGTTAAAAAATATTTCTTAACACGCTAAAACAATATGGAGTGAAATTGATTTTTAGATCCATTTGACCATTATTTACAGGGGTTACCATGATGAAATTCACCTTTTAGCCATTTCCAACATGCATGTCAAATATTAGCCGATTGAGAAATTTTGAAATTTTTAAGACAAAAGACCTCATTTCCATAGATTAACTAACCCCTTTGGAAATTGACAACGTTTGAGGTGAAAATAGAAATTTTTAAGGAAGGCTCATATTTGACGTGTATGTTAGGAATGTCGACAAATGGAGGTTTCACCATCTTAAGCCCTTCAAATACTAGGCAAACGAAGTTAAGAAATATTTCTTAACACTGTAAGTCAATATGGAGTTGATTTTTAGGTTCACTTGACCATTATTTACTAGGGTTACCATGATTAAATTGACTTATTAGCCATATCCAAAATGCATGTCAAACATTAGCCGAATGAGAAATGTTGAAAATTTTATGTCAAAATACCTCATTTCCATAGGTTAACGAACCCCTTTGGAAATTGACAATGTCTGAGGCGAAAATAGAAATTTTTAAAGCAGGCTATCATTTCACGTGTATGTTGGGAATGCCTACAAATGGAGGTTTCACGATCTTAAGCATTACACATATTAGGCAAACGAAGTTAAAAAATATTTCTTAACACGCTAAAACAATATGGAATGAAATTGATTTTTAGATCCATTTGACCATTATTTACAGGGGTTACCATGATGAAATTCACCTTTTAGCCATTACCAACATGCATGTCAAATATTAGCCGATTGAGAAATTTTGAAATTTTTATGACAAAATACCTCATTTCCATAGATTAACTAACCCCTTTGGAAATTGACAACGTTTGAGGTGAAAATAGAAATTTTGAAAGAAGGCTCATATTTGACGTGTATGTTGGGAATGTTGACAAATGGAGGTTTCACCATTTTAAACCCTTCAAATAATAGGCAAACGATGTTAAGAAATATTTCTTAACACTTTAAGTCAATATGGAGTTGATTTTTAGATTCATTTGACCATTATTTACTAGGGTTACCATGATTAAATTGACTTATTAGGCATGTCCAAAATGCATGTCAAACATTAGCCGATTGAGAAATGTTGAAAATTTTATATCAAAATACCTCATTTCCATAGGTTAACTAACCCCTTTGGAAATTGACAATGTCTAAGGTGAAAATAGAAATTTTTAAAGAAGGCTATCGTTTCACGTATATGTTGGGAATGCCTACAAATTGATGTTTCACGATCTTAAGCATTACAAATAATAGGCAAACGAAGTTAAAAAATAATTCTTAACAGCTAAGACAATATGGAGTGAAATTGATTTTTAGAGCCATTTGACCATTATTTACAGGGGTTACCATGATGAAATTCACCTTTTAGCCATTTCCAACATGCATGTCAAATATTAGCCGATTGAGAAATTTTGAAATTTTTATGACAAAATACCTCATTTCCATAGATTAACTAACCCCTTTGGAAATTGACAACGTTTGAGGTGAAAATAGAAATTTTTAAAGAAGGCTCATATTTGACGTGTATGTTAGGAATGTCGACAAATGGAGGTTTCACCATCTTAAGCCCTTCAAATACTAGGCAAACGAAGTTAAGAAATATTTCTTAACACTCTAAGTCAATATGGAGTTGATTTTTAGGTTCACTTGACCATTATTTACAAGGGTTACCATGATTAAATTGACTTATTAGCCATATCCAAAATGCATGTCAAACATTAGCCGAATGAGAAATGTTGAAAATTTTATGTCAAAATACCTCATTTCCATAGGTTAACGAACCCCTTTGGAAATTGACAATGTTTGAGGCGAAAATAGAAATTTTTAAAGAACGCTATCATTTCACGTGTATGTTGGGAATGCCTACAAATGGAGGTTTCACGATCTTAAGCATTACAAATATTATGCAAACGAAGTTAAAAAATATTTCTTAACACGCTAAAACAATATGGAATGAAATTGATTTTTAGATCCATTTGACCATTATTTACAATGGTTACCATGATGAAATTCACCTTTTAGCCATTTCCAACATGCATGTCAAATATTAGCCGATTGAGAAATTTTGAAATTTTTATGACAAAATACCTCATTTCCATAGATTAACTAACCCCTTTGGAAATTGACAACGTTTGAGGTGAAAATAGAAATTTTGAAAGAAGGCTCATATTTGACGTGTATGTTGGGAATGTCGACAAATGGAGGTTTCACCATTTTAAACCCTTCAAATAATAGGCAAACGAAGTTAAGAAATATTTCTTAACACTTTAAGTCAATATGGAATTGATTTTTAGATTCATTTGACCATTATTTACTAGGGTTACCATGATTAAATTGACTTATTAGGCATGTCCAAAATGCATGTCAAACATTAGCCGATTGAGAAATGTTGAAAATTTTATGTCAAAATACCTCATTTCCATAGGTTAACTAACCCCTTTGGAAATTGACAATGTCTGAGGTGAAAATAGAAATTTTTAAAGAAGGCTATCGTTTCACGTATATGTTGGGAATGCCTACAAATGGAGGTTTCACGATCTTAAGCATTACAAATAATAGGCAAACGAAGTTAAAAAATATTTCTTAACAGCTAAGACAATATGGAGTGAAATTGATTTTTAGAGCCATTTGACCATTATTTACAGGGGTTACCATGATGAAATTCACCTTTTAGCCATTTCCAACATGCATGTCAAATATTAGCCGATTGAGAAATTTTGAAATTTTTATGACAAAATACCTCATTTCCATAGATTAACTAACCCCTTTGGAAATTGACAACGTTTGAGGTGAAAATAGAAATTTTGAAAGAAGGCTCATATTTGACGTTTATGTTAGGAATGTCGACAAATGGAGGTTTCACCATCTTAAGCCCTTCAAATACTAGGCAAACGAAGGTATGAAATATTTCTTAACACTCTAAGTCAATATGGAGTTGATTTTTAGATTCATTTGACCATTATCTACTAGGGTTACCATGATTAAATTGACTTATTAGCCATGTGCAAATTCATGTCAAACATTAGACGATTGAGAAATGTTGAAAATGTCATGTCAAAATACCTCATTTCCATAGGTTAAGTAACCCCTTTGGAAATTGACAATGTCTGAGGTGAAAATATAAATTTGTAAAGCAGGCTATCATTTCACGTGTATGTTGGGAATGCCTACAAATGGAGGTTTCACGATCTTAAGCAATAAAAATATTAGGCAAACGAAGTTAAAAAATATTTCTTAACACGCTAAAACAATATGGAGTGAAATTGATTTTTAGATCCATTTGACCATTATTTACAATGGTTACCATGATGAAATTCACCTTTTAGCCATTTCAAACATGCATGTCAAATATTAGCCGATTGAGAAATTTTGAAATTTTTATGACAAAATACCTCATTTCCATAGATTAACTAACCCCTTTGGAAATTGACAACGTTTGAGGTGAAAATAGAAATTTTGAAAGAAGGCTCATAATTGACGTGTATGTTGGGAATGTCGACAAATGGAGGTTTCACCATCCTAAGCCCTTCAAATAATAGGCAAACGAAGTTAAGAAATATTTCTTAACACTATAAGTGAATATGGAGTTTATTTTTAGATTCACTTCACCATTATTTACAACGTTTGAAAGGACGAAATTGACTTATTAGCCATGTTGAAAATACAGGTCAAATATTAGCCGATTGAGAAATGTTGAAATTTTTATGTTAAAATACCTCATTTCCATAGGTAAACTAACCCCTTTGGAAATTGACAATGTTTGAAATGAAAATAGAAATTTTTGAAGAACGTTATCATTTGACGTGTATGTTGGGAATGCCTACAGATGATGGTTTCACGATCTTAAGCATTACAAATAATATGCAAACGAAGTTAAAAAATATTTTGTAACACGCTAAAACAATATGGAGTGGAATTGATTTTTAGATCCATTTGTCCATTATTTACAATGGTTACCATGATGAAATTCACCTTTTAGCCATTTCCAACATGCATGTCAAATATTAACCGATTGAGAAATTTTGAAATTTTTATGACAAAATACCTCATTTCCATAGATTAACTAACCCATTTGGAAATTGACAACGTTTGAGGTGAAAATAGAAATTTTTAAAGAAGGCTCATATTTGACGTGTATGTTGGGAATGTCGACAAATGGAGGTTTCACCATCTTAAGCCCTTCAAATAATAGGCAAACGAAGTTAATAAATATTTCTTAACACTGTAAGTCAATATGGAGTTAATTTTTATATTCAATTGACCATTATGTACTAGGGTTACGATGATTAAATTGACTTATTAGCCATATCCAAAATGAATGTTAAACATTAGCCGATTGAGAAATGTTGAAAATTTTATGTCAAAATACCTCATTTCCATAGGAAAACTAACCCCTTTGAAAATTGACAATGTATGAGGTGAAAATAGAAATTTTTTAAGCAGGCTATCATTTCACGTGTATGTTGGGAATGCCTACAAATGGAGGTTTCACGATCTTAAGCATTACAAATAATAGGCAAACGAAGTTAAAAAATATTTCTTAACACGCTAAAACAATATGGAGTGAAATTGATTTTTAGATCCATTTGACCATTATTTACAATGGTTACCATGATGAAATTCACCTTTTAGCCATTTCCAACATGCATGTCAAATATTAGCCGATTGAGAAATTTTGAAATTTTTATGACAAAATACCTCATTTCCATAGATTAACTAACCCCTTTGGAAATTGACAACGTTTGAGGTGAAAATAGAAATTTTGAAAGAAGGCTCATATTTGACGTTTATGTTAGGAATTTCGACAAATAGAGGTTTCACCATCTTAAGCCCTTCAAATACTAGGCAAACGAAGTTAAGAAATATTTCTTAACACTCTAAGTCAATATGGAGTTGATTTTTAGATTCATTTGACCATTATCTACTAAGGTTACCATGATTAAATTGACTTATTAGCCATGTCCAAAATGCGTGTCAAACATTAGACGATTGAGAAATGTTGAAAATGTCATGTCAAAATACCTCATTTCCATAGGTTAACTAACCCCTTTGGAAATTGACAATGTCTGAGGTGAAAATAGAAATTTTTAAAGCAGGCTATCATTTCAAGTGTATGTTGGGAATGCCTACAAATGGAGGTTTCACGATCTTAAGCAATAAAAATGTTAGGCAAACGAAGTTAAAAAATATTTCTTAACACGCTAAAACAATATGGAGTTTAATTAATTTTTAGATCCATTTGACCATTATTTACAATGGTTACCATGATGAAATTCACCTTTTAGCCATTTCAAACATGCATGTCAAATATTAGCCGATTGAGAAATTTTGAAATTTTTATGACAAAATACCTCATTTCCATAGATTAACTAACCCCTTTGGAAATTGACAACGTTTGAGGTGAAAATAGAAATTTTGAAAGAAGGCTCATATTTGACGTGTATGTTGGGAATGTCGACAAATGGAGGTTTCACCATCTTAAGCCCTTCAAATAATAGGCAAACGAAGTTAAGAAATATTTCTTAACACTATAAGTGAATATGGAGTTGATTTTTAGATTCACTTGACCATTATTTACAACGTTTGAAAGGACGAAATTGACTTATTAGCCATGTTGAAAATACAGGTCAAATATTAGCCGATTGAGAAATGTTGAAATTTTTATGTTAAAATACCTCATTTCCATAGGTAAACTAACCCCTTTGGAAATTGACAATGTTTGAAATGAAAATAGAAATTTTTGAAGAACGTTATCATTTGACGTGTATGTTGGGAATGCCTACAGATGATGGTTTCACGATCTTAAGCATTACAAATAATATGCAAACGAAGTTAAAAAATATTTCGTAACACGCTAAAACAATATGGAGTGGAATTGATTTTTAGATCCATTTGTCCATTATTTACAATGGTTACCATGATGAAATTCACCTTTTAGCCATTTCCAACATGCATGTCAAATATTAGCCGATTGAGGAATTTTGAAATTTTTATGACAAAATACCTCATTTCCATAGATTAACTAACCCATTTGGAAATTGACAACGTTTGAGGTGAAAATAGAAATTTTTAAAGAAGGCTCATATTTGACGTGTATGTTGGGAATGTCGACAAATGGAGGTTTCACCATCTTAAGCCCTTCAAATAATAGGCAAACGAAGTTAATAAATATTTCTTAACACTATAAGTCAATATGGAGTTGATTTTTAGATTCATTTGACCATTATGTACTAGGGTTACGATGATTAAATTGACTTATTAGCCATATCCAAAATGAATGTTAAACATTAGCCGATTGAGAAATGTTGAAAATTTTATGTCAAAATACCTCATTTCCATAGGAAAACTAACCCCTTTGGAAATTGACAATGTATGAGGTGAAAATAGAAATTTTTAAAGAAGGCTATCATTTCACGTGTATGTTGGGAATGCCTACAAATGGAGGTTTCACGATCTTAAGCATTACAAATAATAGGCAAACGAAGTTAAAAAATATTTCTTAACACGCTAAAACAATATGGAGTGAAATTGATTTTTAGATCCATTTGACCATTATTTACAATGGTTACCATGATGAAATTCACCTTTTAGCCATTTCCAACATGCATGTCAAATATTAGCCGATTGAGGAATTATGAAATTTTTATGACAAAATACCTCATTTCCATAGATTAACTAACCCCTTTGGAAATTGACAACGTTTGAGGTGAAAATAGAAATTTTGAAAGCAGGCTCATATTTGACGTGTATGTTGATAATGTCGACAAATGGAGGTTTCACCATTTTAAATCCTTCAAATAATAGGAAAACGAAGTTAAGAAATAATTCTTAACACTCTAAGTCAATATGGAGTTGATTTTTAGATTCATTTGACCATTATTTACTAGGGTTACCATGATTAAATTGACTTATTAGCCATATCCAAAATGCATGTCAAACATTTACCGAATGGGAAATGTTGAAAATTTTAAGTCAAAATACCTCATTTCCATAGGTTAACTAACCCCTTTGGAAATTGACAATGTCTGAGGCAAAAATAGAAATTTTTAAAGCAGGCTATCATTTCACGTGTATGTTGGGAATGCCTACAAATGGAGGTTTCACGATCTTAAGCATTACAAATAATAGGCAAACGAAGTTAAAAAATATTTCTTAACACGCTAAAACAATATGGAGTGAAATTGATTTTTAGATCCATTTGACCATTATTTACAATGGTTACCATGATGAAATTCACCTTTTAGCCATTTCCAACATGCATGTCAAATATTAGCCGATTGAGAAATTTTGAAATTTTTATGACAAAATACCTCATTTCCATAGATTAACTAACCCCTTTGGAAATTGACAACGTTTGAGGTGAAAATAGAAATTTTGAAAGAAGGCTCATATTTGACGTGTATGTTGGGAATGTCGACAAATGGAGGTTTCACCATCTTAAGCCCTTCAAATAATAGGAAAACGAAGTTAAGAAATATTTCTTAACACTATAAGTCAATATGGAGTTGATTTTTAGATTCATTTGACCATTATTTACTAGGGTTACCATGATTAAATTGACTTATTAGCCATGTCCAAAATGCATGTCAAACATTAGCCGATTGAGAAATGTTGAAAATTTTATGTCAAAATACCTCATTTCCATAGGTTAACTAACCCCTTTGGAAATTGACAATGTATGAGGTGAAAATAGAAATTTTTAAAGCAGGCTATCATTTCACGTGTATGTTGGGAATGCCTACAAATGGAGGTTTCACGATCTTAAGCATTACAAATAATAGGCAAACGAAGTTAAAAAATATTTATTAACACGCTAAAACAATATGGAGTGAAATTGAATTTTAGATCCATTTGACCATTATTTACAATGGTTACCATGATGAAATTCACCTTTTAGCCATTTCCAACATGCATGTCAAATATTAGCCGATTGAGGAATTTTGAAAATTTTAAGACAAAATACCTCCTTTCCATAGATTAACTAACCCCTTTGGAAATTGACAACGTTTGAGGTGAAAATAGAAATTTTGAAAGAAGGCTCATATTTGACGTGTATGTTGGGAATGTCGACAAATGGAGGTTTCACCATTTTAAATCCTTCAAATAATAGGAAAACGAAGTTAAGAAATATTTCTTAACACTCTAAGTCAATATGGAGTTGATTTTTAGATTCATTTGACCATTATTTACTAGGGTTACCATGATTAAATTGACTTATTAGCCATATCCAAAATGCATGTCAAACATTAACCGAATGGGAAATGTTGAAAATTTTATGTCAAAATACCTCATTTCCATAGGTTAACTAACCCCTTTGGAAATTGACAATGTCTGAGGCGAAAATAGAAATTTTTAAAGCAGGCTATCATTTCACGTGTATGTTGGGAATGCCTACAAATGGAGGTTTCACGATTTTAAGCATTACAAATAATAGGCAAACGAAGTTATAAAATATTTATTAACACGCTAAAATAATATGGAGTGAAATTGATTTTTAGATCCATTTGACCATTATTTACAGGGGTTACCATGATGAAATTCACCTTTTAGCCATTTCCAACATGCATGTCAAATATTAGCCGATTGAGAAATTTTGAAATTTTTATGACAAAATACCTCATTTCCATAGATTAACTAACCCCTTTGGAAATTGACAACGTTTGAGGTGAAAATAGAAATTTTTAAAGAAGGCTCATATTTGACGTGTATGTTGGGAATGTCGACAAATGGAGGTTTCACCATCTTAAGCCCTTCAAATACTAGGCAAACGAAGTTAAGAAATATTTCTTAACACTCTAAGTCAATATGGAGTTGATTTTTAGATTCATTTGACCATTATCTACTAGGGTTACCATTATTAAATTGACTTATTAGCCATGTCCAAAATGCATGTCAAACATTAGACGATTGAGAAATGTTGAAAATGTCATGTCAAAATACCTCATTTCCATAGGTTAACTAACCCCTTTGGAAATTGACAATGTCTGAGGTGAAAATAGAAATTTTTAAAGCAAGGCTATCATTTCACGTGTATGTTGGGAATGCCTACAAATGGAGGTTTCAAGATCTTAAGCAATACAAATATTAGGCAAACGAAGTTATAAAATTATTTCTTAACACGCTAAAACAATATGGAGTGAAATTGAATTTTAGATCCATTTGACCATTATTTACAATGGTTACCATGATGAAATTCACCTTTTAGCCATTTCCAACATGCATGTCAAATATTAGCCGATTGAGGAATTTTGAAAATTTTATGACAAAGTACCTCCTTTCCATAGATTAACTAACCCCTTTGGAAATTGACAACGTTTGAGGTGAAAATAGAAATTTTGAAAGAAGGCTCATATTTGACGTGTATGTTGGGAATGTCGACAAATGGAGGTTTCACCATTTTAAATCCTTCAAATAATAGGAAAACGAAGTTAAGAAATATTTCTTAACACTCTAAGTCAATATGGAGTTGATTTTTAGATTCATTTGACCATTATTTACTAGGGTTACCATGATTAAATTGACTTATTAGCCATATCCAAAATGCATGTCAAACATTAACCGAATGGGAAATGTTGAAAATTTTATGTCAAAATACCTCATTTCATAGGATAACTAACCCCTTTGGAAATTGACAATGTCTGAGGCGAAAATAGAAATTTTTAAAGCAGGCTATCATTTCACGTGTATGTTGGGAATGCCTACAAATGGAGGTTTCACGATCTTAAGCATTACAAATATTAGGCAAACGAAGTTAAAAAATATTTCTTAACACGCTAAAATAATATGGAGTGAAATTGATTTTCAAATCCATTTGACCATTATTTACAGGGGTTACCATGATGAAATTCACCTTTTAGACATTTCCAACATGCATGTCAAATATTAGCCGATTGAGAAATTTTGAAATTTTTATGACAAAATACCTCATTTCCATCGATTAACCAACCCCTTTGGAAATTGACAACGTTTGAGGTGAAAATAGAAATTTTTAAAGAAGGCTCATATGTGACGTGTATGTTAGGAATGTCGACAAATGGAGGTTTCACCATCTTAAGCCCTTCAAATACTAGGCAAACGAAGTTAAGAAATATTTCTTAACACTCTAAGTCAATATGTAGTTGATTTTTAGATTCATTTGACCATTATCTACTAGGGTTACCATTATTAAATTGACTTATTACCCATGTCCAAAATGCATGTCAAACATTAGACGATTGAGAAATGTTGAAAATGTCATGTCAAAATACCTCATTTCCATAGGTTAACTAACCCCTTTGGAAATTGACAATGTCTGAGGTGAAAATAGAAATTTTTAAAGCAGGCTATCATTTCACGTGTATGTTGGGAATGCCTACAAATGGAGGTTTCAAGATCTTAAGCAATACAAATATTAGGCAAACGAAGTTAAAAATTATTTCTTAACACGCTAAAACAATATGGAGTGAAATTGAATTTTAGATCCATTTGACCATTATTTACAATGGTTACCATGATGAAATTCACCTTTTAGCCATTTCCAACATGCATGTCAAATATTAGCCGATTGAGGAATTTTGAAAATTTTATGACAAAGTACCTCCTTTCCATAGATTAACTAACCCCTTTGGAAATTGACAACGTTTGAGGTGAAAATAGAAATTTTGAAAGAAGGCTCATATTTGACGTGTATGTTGGGAATGTCGACAAATGGAGGTTTCACCATTTTAAATCCTTCAAATAATAGGAAAACGAAGTTAAGAAATATTTCTTAACACTCTAAGTCAATATGGAGTTGATTTTTAGATTCATTTGACCATTATTTACTAGGGTTACCATGATTAAATTGACTTATTAGCCATATCCAAAATGCATGTCAAACATTAACCGAATGGGAAATGTTGAAAATTTTATGTCAAAATACCTCATTTCATAGGATAACTAACCCCTTTGGAAATTGACAATGTCTGAGGCGAAAATAGAAATTTTTAAAGCAGGCTATCATTTCACGTGTATGTTGGGAATGCCTACAAATGGAGGTTTCACGATCTTAAGCATTACAAATATTAGGCAAACGAAGTTAAAATATATTTCTTAACACGCTAAAATAATATGGAGTGAAATTGATTTTCAAATCCATTTGACCATTATTTACAGGGGTTACCATGATGAAATTCACCTTTTAGACATTTCCAACATGCATGTCAAATATTAGCCGATTGAGAAATTTTGAAATTTTTATGACAAAATACCTCATTTCCATCGATTAACCAACCCCTTTGGAAATTGACAACGTTTGAGGTGAAAATAGAAATTTTTAAAGAAGGCTCATATGTGACGTGTATGTTAGGAATGTCGACAAATGGAGGTTTCACCATCTTAAGCCCTTCAAATACTAGGCAAACGAAGTTAAGAAATATTTCTTAACACTCATAAGTCAATATGTAGTTGATTTTTAGATTCATTTGACCATTATCTACTAGGGTTACCATTATTAAATTGACTTATTACCCATGTCCAAAATGCATGTCAAACATTAGACGATTGAGAAATGTTGAAAATGTCATGTCAAAATACCTCATTTCCATAGGTTAACTAACCCCTTTGGAAATTGACAATGTCTGAGGTGAAAATAGAAATTTTTAAAGCAGGCTATCATTTCACGTGTATGTTGGGAATGCCTACAAATGGAGGTTTCAAGATCTTAAGCAATACAAATATTAGGCAAACGAAGTTAAAAATTATTTCTTAACACGCTAAAACAATATGGAGTTGAATTGATTTTTAGATCCATTTGACCATTATTTACAGGGGTTACCATGATGAAATTCACCTTTTAGCCATTTCCAACATGCATATCAAATATTAGCCGATTGAGAAATTTTGAAATTTTTATGACAAAATACCTTATTTCCATAGATTAACTAACCCCTTTGGAAATTGACAACGTTTGAGGTGAAAATAGAAATTTTGAAAGAAGGCTCATATTTGACGTGTATGTTGGGAATGTCGACAAATGGAGATTTCACCATTTTAAATCCTTCAAATAATAGGAAAACGAAGTTAAGAAATATTTCTTAACACTCTAAGTCAATATGGAGTTGATTTTTAGATTCATTTGACCATTATTTACTAGGGTTACCATGATTAAATTGACATATTAGCCATATCCAAAATGCATGTCAAACATTAACCGAATGGGAAATGTTGAAAATTTTATGTCAAAATACCTCATTTCATAGGATAACTAACCCCTTTGGAAATTGACAATGTCTGAGGCGAAAATAGAAATTTTTAAAGCAGGCTATCATTTCACGTGTATGTTGGGAATGCCTACAAATGGAGGTTTCACGATCTTAAGCATTACAAATATTAGGCAAACGAAGTTAAAAAATATTTCTTAACACGCTAAAATAATATGGAGTGAAATTGATTTTTAGATCCATTTGACCATTATTTACAGGGGTTACCATGATGAAATTCACCTTTTAGCCATTTCCAACATGCATGTCAAATATTAGCCGATTGAGAAATTTTGAAATTTTTATGACAAAATACCTCATTTCCATCGATTAACCAACCCCTTTGGAAATTGACAACGTTTGAGGTGAAAATAGAAATTTTTAAAGAAGGCTCATATTTGACGTGTATGTTGGGAATGTCGACAAATGGAGGTTTCACCACCTTAAGCCCTTCAAATAATAGGCAAACGAAGTTAAGAAATATTTCTTAACACTGTAAGTCAATATGGAGTTGATTTTTAGATTCATTTGACCATTATCTACTAGGGTTACCATTATTAAATTGACTTATTAGCCATGTCCAAAATGCATGTCAAACATTAGACGATTGAGAAATGTTGAAAATGTCATGTCAAAATACCTCATTTCCATAGGTTAACTAACCCCTTTGGAAATTGACAATGTCTGAGGTGAAAATAGAAATTTTTAAAGCAAGCTATCATTTCACGTGTATGTTGGGAATGCCTACAAATGGAGGTTTCAAGATCTTAAGCAATACAAATATTAGGCAAACGAAGTTAAAAATTATTTCTTAACACGCTAAAACAATATGGAGTTGAATTGATTTTTAGATCCATTTGACCATTATTTAAGGGGTTACCATGATGAAATTCACCTTTTAGCCATTTCCAACATGCATATCAAATATTAGCCGATTGAGAAATTTTGAAATTTTTATGACAAAATACCTTATTTCCATAGATTAACTAACCCCTTTGGAAATTGACAACGTTTGAGGTGAAAATAGAAATTTTGAAAGAAGGCTCATATTTGACGTGTATGTTGGGAATGTCGACAAATGGAGATTTCACCATTTTAAATCCTTCAAATAATAGGAAAACGAAGTTAAGAAATATTTCTTAACACTCTAAGTCAATATGGAGTTGATTTTTAGATTCATTTGACCATTATTTACTAGGGTTACCATGATTAAATTGACATATTAGCCATATCCAAAATGCATGTCAAACATTAACCGAATGGGAAATGTTGAAAATTTTATGTCAAAATACCTCATTTCATAGGATAACTAACCCCTTTGGAAATTGACAATGTCTGAGGCGAAAATAGAAATTTTTAAAGCAGGCTATCATTTCACGTGTATGTTGGGAATGCCTACAAATGGAGGTTTCACGATCTTAAGCATTACAAATATTAGGCAAACGAAGTTAAAAAATATTTCTTAACACGCTAAAATAATATGGAGTGAAATTGATTTTTAGATCCATTTGACCATTATTTACAGGGGTTACCATGATGAAATTCACCTTTTAGCCATTTCCAACATGCATGTCAAATATTAGCCGATTGAGAAATTTTGAAATTTTTATGACAAAATACCTCATTTCCATCGATTAACCAACCCCTTTGGAAATTGACAACGTTTGAGGTGAAAATAGAAATTTTTAAAGAAGGCTCATATGTGACGTGTATGTTAGGAATGTCGACAAATGGAGGTTTCACCATCTTAAGCCCTTCAAATACTAGGCAAACGAAGTTAAGAAATATTTCTTAACACTCTAAGTCAATATGGAGTTGATTTTTAGATTCATTTGACCATTATCTACTAGGGTTACCATTATTAAATTGACTTATTAGCCATGTCCAAAATGCATGTCAAACATTAGACGATTGAGAAATGTTGAAAATGTCATGTCAAAATACCTCATTTCCATAGGTTAACTAACCCCTTTGGAAATTGACAATGTCTGAGGTGAAAATAGAAATTTTTAAAGCGAGGCTATCATTTCACGTGTATGTTGGGAATGCCTACAAATGGAGGTTTCAAGATCTTAAGCAATACAAATATTAGGCAAACGAAGTTAAAAATTATTTCTTAACACGCTAAAACAATATGGAGTTGAATTGATTTTTAGATCCATTTGACCATTATTTACAGGGGTTACCATGATGAAATTCACCTTTTAGCCATTTCCAACATGCATATCAAATATTAGCCGATTGAGAAATTTTGAAATTTTTATGACAAAATACCTCATTTCCATAGATTAACTAACCCCTTTGGAAATTGACAACGTTTGAGGTGAAAATAGAAATTTTGAAAGAAGGCTCATATTTGACGTGTATGTTGGGAATGTCGACAAATGGAGGTTTCACCATTTTAAACCCTTCAAATAATAGGAAAACGAAGTTAAGAAATAATTCTTAACACTCTAAGTCAATATGGAGTTGATTTTTAGATTCATTTGACCATTATTTACTAGGGTTACCATGATTAAATTGACTTATTAGCCATATCCAAAATGCATGTCAAACATTTACCGAATGGGAAATGTTGAAATTTTTATGTCAAAATACCTCATTTCATAGGATAACTAACCCCTTTGGAAATTGACAATGTTCGAGGCGAAAATAGAAATTTTTAAAGAACGCTATCATTTCACGTGTATGTTGGGAATGCCTACAAATGGAGGTTTCACGATCTTAAGCATTACAAATATTAGGCAAACGAAGTTAAAAAATATTTCTTAACACGCTAAAGTAATATGGAGTGAAATTGATTTTTAGATCCATTTGACCATTATTTACAAGGGTTACCATGATGAAATTCACCTTTTAGCCATTTCCAACATGCATGTCAAATATTAGCCGATTGAGAAATTTTGAAATTTTTATGACAAAATACCTCATTTCCATCGATTAACTAACCCCTTTGGAAATTGACAACGTTTGAGGTGAAAATAGAAATTTTTAAAGAAGGCTCATATTTGACGTGTATGTTGGGAATGTCGACAAATGGAGGTTTCACCATCTTAAGCCCTTCAAATAATAGGCAAACGAAGTTAATAAATATTTCTTAACACTTTAAGTCAATATGGAGTTGATTTTTAGATTCATTTGACCATTATCTACTAGGGTTACGATTATTAAATTGACTTATTAGCCATATCCAAAATGAATGTTAAACATTAGACGATTGAGAAATGTTGAAAATTTCATGTCAAAATACCTCATTTCCATAGGATAACTAACCCCTTTGGAAATTGACAATGTATGAGGTGAAAATAGAAATTTTTAAAGAAGGCTATCATTTCACATGTATGTTGGGAATGCCTACAAATGGAGGTTTCACGATCTTAAGCATTTCAAATACTAGGCAAACGAAGTTAAAAAATATTTCTTAACACGCTAAAACAATATGGAGTTGAATTGATTTTTAGATCCATTTGACCATTATTTACAGGGGTTACCATGATGAAATTCACCTTTTAGCCATTTCCAACATGCATATCGAATATTAGCCGATTGAGAAATTTTGAAATTTTTATGACAAAATACCTCATTTCCATAGATTAACTAACCCCTTTGGAAATTGACAACGTTTGAGGTGAAAATAGAAATTTTGAAAGAAGGCTCATATTTGACGTGTATGTTGGGAATGTCGACAAATGGAGGTTTCACCATCTTAAGCCCTTCAAATAATAGGCAAACGAAGTTAAGAAATATTTCTTAACACTATAAGTGAATATGGAGTTGATTTTTAGATTCACTTGACCATTATTTACAACGTTTGAAATGACGAAATTGACTTATTAGCCATGTTGAAAATGCATGTCAAATATTAGCCGATTAAGAAATGTTGAAATTTTTATGTTAAAATACCTCATTTCCAGAGGTAAACTAACCCCTTTGGAAATTGACAATGTTTGAAATGAAAATAGAAATTTTTGAAGAACGCTATCATTTGACGTGTATGTTGGGAATGCCTACAGATGGTGGTTTCACGATCTTAAGCATTACAAATAATATGCAAACGAAGTTAAAAAATATTTCGTAACACTCTAAAACAATTTGGAGTGGAATTGATTTTTAGATCCATTTGTCCATTATTTACAATGGTTACCATGATGAAATTCACCTTTTAGCCATTTCCAACATGCATGTCAAATATTAGCCGATTGAGAAATTTTGAAATTTTTATGAAAAAATACCTCATTTCCACAGATTAACTAACCCATTTGGAAATTGACAACGTTTGAGGTGAAAATAGAAATTTTTAAAGATGGCTCATAATTGACGTGTATGTTGGGAATGTCGTCAAATGGAGGTTTCACCATCTTAAGCCCTTCAAATAATAAGCAAATGAAGTTAATAAATATTTCTTAACACTTTAAGTCTATATGGAGTTGATTTTTAGATTCATTTGACCATTATGTACTAGGGTTACGATGATTAAATTGACTTATTAGCCATATCCAAAATGAATGTTAAACATTAGCCGATTGAGAAATGTTGAAAATTTTATGTCAAAATACCTCATTTCCATAGGAAAACTAACTCCTTCTGAAATTGACAATGTATGAGGTGAAAATATAAATTTTTAAAGAAGGCTATCATTTCACATATATGTTGGGAATGCCTACAAATGGAGGTTTCACGATCTTATGCATTTCAAATAATAGGCAAACGAAGTTAAATAATATTTCTTAACACGCTTAAACAATATGGAGTTGAATTGATTTTTAGATCCATTTGACCATTATTTACAGGGGTTACCATGATGAAATTCACCTTTTAGCCATTTCCAACATGCATATCGAATATTAGCCGATTGAGAAATTTTGAAATTTTTATGACAAAATACCTCATTTCCATAGATTAACTAACCCCTTTGGAAATTGACAACGTTTGAGGTGAAAATAGAAATTTTGAAAGAAGGCTCATATTTGACGTGTATGTTGGGAATGTCGACAAATGGAGGTTTCACCATCTTAAGCCCTTCAAATAATAGGCAAACGAAGTTAAGAAATATTTCTTAACACTATAAGTGAATATGCAGTTGATTTTTAGATTCACTTGACCATTATTTACAACGTTTGAAATCACGAAATTGACTTATTAGCCATGTTGAAAATACAGGTCAAATATTAGCCGATTAAGAAATGTTGAAATTTTTATGTTAAAATACCTCATTTCCAGAGGTAAACTAACCCCTTTGGAAATTGACAATGTTTGAAATGAAAATAGAAATTTTTGAAGAACGCTATCATTTGACGTGTATGTTGGGAATGCCTACAGATGGTGGTTTCACGATCTTAAGCATTACAAATAATATGCAAACGAAGTTAAAAAATATTTCGTAACACTCTAAAATAATTTGGAGTGGAATTGATTTTTAGATCCATTTGTCCATTATTTACAATGGTTACCATGATGAAATTCACCTTTTAGCCATTTCCAACATGCATGTCAAATATTAGCCGATTGAGAAATTTTGAAATTTTTATGAAAAAATACCTCATTTCCACAGATTAACTAACCCATTTGGAAATTGACAACGTTTGAGGTGAAAATAGAAATTTTTAAAGATGGCTCATAATTGACGTGTATGTTGGGAATGTCGTCAAATGGAGGTTTCACCATCTTAAGCCCTTCAAATAATAAGCAAATGAAGTTAATAAATATTTCTTAACACTTTAAGTCTATATGGAGTTGATTTTTAGATTCATTTGACCATTATGTACTAGGGTTACGATGATTAAATTGACTTATTAGCCATATCCAAAATGAATGTTAAACATTAGCCGATTGAGAAATGTTGAAAATTTTATGTCAAAATACCTCATTTCCATAGGAAAACTAACTCCTTCTGAAATTGACAATGTATGAGGTGAAAATATAAATTTTTAAAGAAGGCTATCATTTCACATATATGTTGGGAATGCCTACAAATGGAGGTTTCACGATCTTATGCATTTCAAATAATAGGCAAACGAAGTTAAATAATATTTCTTAACACGCTTAAACAATATGGAGTGAAATTGATTTTTAGATCCATTTGACCATTATTTACAGGGTTTATAGTGATGAAATTCACCTTTTAGCCATTTCCAACATGCATGTCAACTATTAGGCGATTTAGAAATTTTGAAATTTTTATGACAAAATACCTCATTTCCATGGTTTAAATAACCCCTTTGTAAATTGACAACGTTTGAGATGAAAATAGAAATTTTTAAAGAAGGCTCATATTTGACGTGTATGTTGGGAATGTCGACAAATGGAGGTTTCACCATCTTAAGCATTTCAAATAATAGGCAAACGAAGTTAATAAATATTTCTTAACACTGTAAGTCAATATGGAGTTGATTTTTAGATTCATTTCACCATTATTTACTAGGGTTGCCATGATTAAATTGACTTATTAGCCATGTCCAAAATGCTTGTCAAACATTAGCCGATTGAGAAATGTTGAAAATGTTAGGTCAAAATACCTCATTTCCATAGGTTAACTAACCCCTTTGGAAATTGACAATGTCTGAGGTGAAAATATAAATTTTTAAAGAAGGCTATCATTTCACATATATGTTGGGAATGCCTACAAATGGAGGTTTCACGATCTTAAGCATTTCAAATAATAGGCAAACGAAGTTAAATAATATTTCTTAACACGCTTAAACAATATGGAGTGAAATTGATTTTAAGATCCATTTGACCATTATTAACAAGGTTTATAGTGATGAAATTCACCTTTTAGCCATTTCCAACATGCATGTCAACTATTAGCCGATTTAGAAATTTTGAAATTTTTAAGACAAAATACCTCATTTCCATGGATTAAATAACCCCTTTGTAAATTGACAACGTTTGAGATGAAAATAGAAATTTTTAAAGAAGGCTCATATTTGACGTGTATGTTGGGAATGTCTACAAATGGAGGTTTCACCATCTTAAGCCCTTCAAATAATAGGCAAACGAAGTTAATAAATATTTCTTAACACTGTAAGTCAATATGGAGTTGATTTTTAGATTCATTTGACCATTATTTACTAGGTTTATGATGATTAAATTGACTTATTAGCCATGTTCAAAATAGATGTCAAACATTAGGCGATTGAGAAATGTAGAAAATTTTATGTCAAAATACCTCATTTCCATAGGTTAACTAACCCCTTTGGAAATTGACAATGTATGAGGTGAAAATAGAAATTTTTAAAGCAAGCTATCATTTCACGTGTATGTTGGGAATGCCTACAAATGGAGGTTTCACGATCTTAAGCATTACAAATATTAGGCAAACGAAGTTAAAATATATTTCTTAACACGCTAAAAAAATATGGAGTTGAATTGATTTTTAGATCCATTTGACCATTATTTACAGGGGTTACCATAATGAAATTCACCTTTTAGCCATTTCCAACATGCATGTCAAATATTAGCCGATTGAAAAATTTTGAAATTTTTATGACAAAATACCTCATTTCCATAGATTAACTAACCCCTTTGGAAATTGACAACGTTTGAGGTGAAAATAGAAATTTTGAAAGAAGGCTCATATTTGACGTGTATGTTGGGAATGTCGACAAATGGAGGTTTCACCATCTTAAGCCCTTCAAATAATAGGGAAACGAAGTTAAGAAATATTTCTCAACACTCGAAGTCAATATGGAGTTGATTTTTAGATTCATTTGACCATTATTTACTAGGGTTACCATGATTAAATTGACTTATTAGCCATGTCCAAAATGCATGTCAAACATTAGCCGATTGAGAAATGTTGAAAATTTTAGGTCAAAATACCTCATTTCCATAGGTTAACTAACCCCTTTGGAAATTGACAATGTCTGAGGTGAAAATATAAATTTTTCAAGCAGGCTATCATTTCACATGTATGTTGGGAATGCCTACTAATGGAGGTTTCACGATCTTAAGCATTACAAATAATAGCAAACGAAGTTAAATAATATTTCTTAACACGCTTAAACAATATGGAGTGAAATTGATTTTTAGATCCATTTGACCATTATTTACAGGGTTTATAGTGATGAAATTCACCTTTTAGCCATTTCCAACATGCATGTCAACTATTAGGCGATTTAGAAATTTTGAAATTTTTATGACAAAATACCTCATTTCCATGGATTAAATAACCCCTTTGTAAATTGACAACGTTTGAGATGAAAATAGAAATTTTTAAAGAAGGCTCATATTTGACGTGTATGTTGGGAATGTCGACAAATGGATGTTTCACCATCTTAAGCATTTCAAATAATAGGCAAACGGAGTTAATAAATATTTCTTAACACTGTAAGTCAATATGGAGTTGATTTTTAGATTCATTTGACCATTATTTACCAGGGTTACCATGATTAAATTGACTTATTAGCCATGTCCAAAATGCATGTCAAACATTAGGCGATTGAGAAATGTTGAAAATTTTATGTCAAAATACCTCATTTCCATAGGATAACTAACCCGTTTGGAAATTGACAATGTCTGAGGTGAAAATATAAATTTTTAAAGCAGGCTATCATTTCACATGTATGTTGGGAATGCCTACAAATGGAGGTTTCACGATCTTAAGCATTACAAATAATAGGCAAACGAAGTTAAAAAATATTTCTTAACACGCTAAAACAATATGGAGTGAAATTGATATTTAGATCCATTTGACCATTATTTACAATGGTTACCATGATGAAATTCACCTCTTAGCCATTTCCAACATGCATGTCAAATATTAGCCGATTGAGAAATTTTGAAATTTTTATGACAAAATTTCTCATTTCCATAGATTAACTAACCCTTTTGGAAATTGACAACGTTTGAGGTCAAAATAGAAATTTTTAAAGAAGGCTCATATTTGACGTGTATGTTGGGAATGTCGACAAATGGAGGTTTCACCATCTTAAGCCCTTCGCATAATAGGCAAACGAAGTTAATTAATATTTCTTAACACTGTAAGTCAATATGGAGTTGCTTTTTAGATTTATTTGACCATTATTTACCAGGGTTACGATGATTAAATTGACTTATTAGACATATCCAAAATCCATGTCAAACATTAGCCGATTGAGAAATTTTGAAAATTTTATGTCAAAATACCTCATTTCCATAGATTAACTAACCCCTTTGGAAATTGACAATGTGATGAAAATATAAATTTTAAATATCTTTACTATGGGGTGCCACAGGGGTTTCACGATCTACATTACATATAGCAACGATTTAACCCACAGGTCCTCCCACTAATATAGATTGAGAATTTTGAAATTTTTATGTCAAAATACCTCATTTCCATAGATTAACTAACCCCTTTGGAAATTGACAACGTTTGAGGTGAAAATAGAACTAACTTTTTAAAGAAGGCTCATATTTGACGTGTATGTTGGGAATGTCGACAAATGGAGGTTTCCCCATCTTAAGCCCTTCAAATAATAGGGAAACGAAGTTAAGATATATTTCTTAACACTCTAAGTCAATATGGAGTTGATTTTTAGATTCATTTGACCATTATTTACTAGGGTTACCATGATTAAATTGACTTATTAGCCATGTCCAAAATGCATGTCAAACATTAGGCGATTGAGAAATGTTAAAAATTTTATGTCAAAATACCTCATTTCCATAGGTTAACTAACCCCTTTGGAAATTGACAATGTATGAGGTGAAAATATAAATTTTTAAAGTAGGCTATCATTTCACGTGTATGTTGGGAATGCCTACAAATGGAGGTTTCACGATCTTAAGCATTACAAATAATAGGCAAACGAAGTTAAATAATATTTCTTAACACGCTAAAACAATATGGAGTGAAATTGATTTTTAGATCCATTTGACCATTATTTACAGGGTTTATAGTGATGAAATTCACCTTTTAGCCATTTCCAACATGCATGTCAAATATTAGCCGATTTTGAAATTTTGAAATTTTTATGACAAAATATCTCATTTCCATGGATTAAATAACCCCTTTGTAAATTGACAACGTTTGAGGTGAAAATAGAAATTTTTAAAGAAGGCTCATATTTGACGTGTATGTTGGGAATGTCGACAAATGGAGGTTTCACCATCTTAAGCGCTTCAAATAAAAGGCAAATGAAGTTAATAAATATTTCTTAACACTGTAAGTTAATATGGAGTTGATTTTAGATTCATTTGACCATTATTTACTAGGGTTACGATGATTAAATTGACTTATTAGCCATGTCCAAAATACATGTCAAACATTAGCCGATTGAAAAATGTTGAAAATTTAATGTCAAAATACCTCATTTCCATTGGTTAACTAACCCCTTTGGAAATTGACAATGTATGAGGTGAAAATATAAATTTTTAAAGCAGGCTATCATTTCACGTGTATGTTGGGAATGCCTACAAATGGAGGTTTCACGATCTTAAGCATTACAAATAATAGGCAAACGAAGTTAAAAAATATTTCTTAACACGCTAAAACAATATGGAGTGAAATTGATTTTTAGATCCATTTGACCATTATTTACAATGGTTACCATGATGAAATTCACCTTTTAGCCATTTCCAACATGCATGTCAAATATTAGCCGATTGAGAAATTTTGAAATTTTTATGACAAAATTCCTCATTTCCATAGATTAACTAACCCCTTTGGAAATTGACAACGTTTGAGGTGAAAATAGAAATTTTTAAAGAAGGCTCATATTTGACGTGTATGTTGGGAATGTCGACAAATGGAGGTTTCACCATCTTAAGCCCTTCGAATAATAGGAAAACGAAGTTAATTAATATTTCTTAACACTGTAAGTCAATATGGAGTTTCTTTTTAGATTCATTTGACCATTATTTACCAGGGTTACGATGATTAAATTGACTTATTAGCCATATCAAAAATCCATGTCAAACATTAGCCGATTGAGAAATGTTGAAAATTTTATGTCAAAACACCTCATTTCCATAGGTTAACTAACCTCTTTGGAAATTGACAATGTCTGAGGTGAAAATATAAATTTTTAAAGCAGGCTATCATTTCACATGTATGTTGGGAATGCCTACAAATGGAGGTTTCACGATCTTAAGCATTACAAATAATAGGCAAACGAAGTTAAAAAATATTTCTTAACACGCTAAAACAATATGGAGTGAAATTGATTTTTAGATCCATTTGACCATTATTTACAATGGTTACCATGATGAAATTCACCTTTTAGCCATTTCCAACATGCATGTCAAATATTAGCCGATTGAGAAATTTTGAAATTTTTATGACAAAATACCTCATTTCCATAGATTAACTAACCCCTTTGGAAATTGACAACGTTTGAGGTGAAAATAGAAATTTTTAAAGAAGGCTCATATTTGACGTGTATGTTGGGAATGTCGACAAATGGAGGTTTCACCATCTTAAGCCCTTCGAATAATAGGCAAACGAAGTTAATTAATATTTCTTAACACTGTAATTCAATATGGAGTTGAGTTTTAGATTCATTTGACCATCATTTACCAGGGTTACGATGATTAAATTGACTTATTAGCCATATCCAAAATCCATGTCAAACATTAGCCGATTGAGAAATGTTGAAAATTTTATGTCAAAATACCTCATTTCCATAGGTTAACTAACCCCTTTGGAAATTGACAATGTCCGAGGTGAAAATATAAATTTTTAAAGAAGGCTATCATTTCACATGTATGTTGGGAATGCCTACAAATGGAGGTTTCACGATCTTAAGCATTACAAATAATAGGCAAACGAAGTTAAAAAATATTTCTTAACACGCTAAAACAATATGGAGTGAAATTGATTTTTAGATCCATTTGACCATTATTTACAATGGTTACCATGATGAAATTCACCTTTTAGCCATTTCCAACATGCATGTCAAATATTAGCCGATTGAGAAATTTTGAAATTTTTATGACAAAATACCTCATTTCCATAGATTAACTAACCCCTTTGGAAATTGACAACGTTTGAGGTGAAAATAGAAATTTTTAAAGAAGGCTCATATTTGACGTGTATGTTGGGAATGTCGACAAATGGAGGTTTCACCATCTTAAGCCCTTCGAATAATAGGCAAACGAAGTTAATTAATATTTCTTAACACTTAAGTCAATATGGAGTTATTTTTAGATTCATTTGACCATTATTTACGGTTACGATGATTAAATTGACTTATTAGCCATATCCAAAATCCATGTCAAACATTAGCCGATTGAGAAATGTTGAAAATTTTATGTCAAAATACTCATTTCCATAGGTTAACTAACCCCTTTGGAAATTGACAATGTCGAGGTGAAAATATAAATTTTTAAAGAGTATCATTTCACATTATGTTGGGAATGTCGACAAATGGAGGTTTCACCATCTTAAGCCCTTCGAATAATAGGCAAACGAAGTTAATTAATATTTCTTAACACGCTAAAACAATATGGAGTGAAATTGATTTTTAGATCCATTTGACCATTATTTACAATGGTTACCATGATGAAATTCACCTTTTAGCCATTTCCAACATGCATGTCAAATATTAGCCGATTGAGAAATTTTGAAATTTTTATGACAAAATACCTCATTTCCATAGATTAACTAACCCCTTTGGAAATTGACAACGTTTGAGGTGAAAATAGAAATTTTTAAAGAAGGCTCATATTTGACGTGTATGTTGGGAATGTCGACAAATGGAGGTTTCACCATCTTAAGCCCTTCGAATAATAGGAAAACGAAGTTAATTAATATTTCTTAACACTGTAAGTCAATATGGAGTTGCTTTTTAGAGTCATTTGACCATTATTTACCAGGGTTACGATGATTAAATTGACTTATTAGCCATATCCAAAATCCATGTCAAACATTAGCCGATTGAGAAATGTTGAAAATTTTATGTCAAAATACATCATTTCCATAGGTTAACTAACCCCTTTGGAAATTGACAATGTCTGAGGTGAAAATATAAATTTTTAAAGAAGGCTATCATTTCACATGTATGTTGGGAATGCCTACAAATGGAGGTTTCACGATCTTAAGCATTACAAATAATAGGCAAACGAAGTTAAAAAATATTTCTTAACACGCTAAAACAATATGGAGTGAAATTGATTTTTAGATCCATTTGACCATTATTTACAATGGTTACCATGATGAAATTCACCTTTTAGCCATTTCCAACATGCATGTCAAATATTAGCCGATTGAGAAATTTTGAAATTTTTATGAAAAAATACCTCATTTCTATAGATTAACTAACCCCTTTGGAAATTGACAACGTTTGAGGTGAAAATAGAAATTTTTAAAGAAGGCTCATATTTGACGTGTATGTTGGGAATGTCGACAAATGGAGGTTTCACCATCTTAAGCCCTTCGAATAATAGGCAAACGAAGTTAATTAATATTTCTTAACACTGTAAGTCAATATGGAGTTGATTTTTAGATTCATTTGACCATTATTTACCAGGGTTACGATGATTAAATTGACTTATTAGCCATATCCAAAATCCATGTCAAACATTAGCCGATTGAGAAATGTTGAAAATTTTATGTCAAAATACATCATTTCCATAGGTTAACTAACCCCTTTGGAAATTGACAATGTCTGAGGTGAAAATATAAATTTTTAAAGCAGGCTATCATTTCACATGTATGTTGGGAATGCCTACAAATGGAGGTTTCACGATCTTAAGCATTACAAATAATAGGCAAACGAAGTTAAAAAATATTTCTTAACACGCTAAAACAATATGGAGTGAAATTGATTTTTAGATCCATTTGACCATTATTTACAATGGTTACCATGATGAAATTCACCTTTTAGCCATTTCCAACATGCATGTCAAATATTAGCCGATTGAGAAATTTTGAAATTTTTATGACAAAATTCCTCATTTCCATAGATTAACTAACCCCTTTGGAAATTGACAACGTTTGAGGTGAAAATAGAAATTTTTAAAGAAGGCTCATATTTGACGTGTATGTTGGGAATGTCGACAAATGGAGGTTTCACCATCTTAAGCCCTTCGAATAATAGGCAAACGAAGTTAATTAATATTTCTTAACACGCTAAAACAATATGGAGTTGATTTTTAGATTCATTTGACCATTATTTACTAGGGTTACGATGATTAAATTGACTTATTAGCCATATCCAAAATCCATGTCAAACATTAGCCGATTGAGAAATGTTGAAAATTTTATGTCAAAATACATCATTTCCATAGGTTAACTAACCCCTTTGGAAATTGACAATGTCTGAGGTGAAAATATAAATTTTTAAAGCAGGCTATCATTTCACATGTATGTTGGGAATGCCTACAAATGCAGGTTTCACGATCTTAAGCATTACAAATAATAGGCAAACGTAGTTAAAAAATATTTCTTAACACGCTAAAACAATATGGAGTTGAATTGATTTTTAGATTCATTTGACCATTATTTACAGGGGTTACCATATTGAAATTCACCTTTTAGCCATTTCCAACATGAATGTCAAATATTAGCCGATTGAAAAATTTTGAAATTTTTATGACAAAATACCTCATTTCCATAGATTAACTAACCCCTTTGGAAATTGACAACGTTTGAGGTGAAAATAGAAATTTTTAAAGAAGGCTCATATTTGACGTGTATGTTGGGAATGTCGACAAATGGAGGTTTCACCATCTTAAGCCCTTCGAATAATAGGCAAACGAAGTTAATTAATATTTCTTAACACTGTAAGTCAATATGGAGTTGATTTTTAGATTCATTTGACCATTATTTACGAGGGTTACGATGATTAAATTGACTTATTAGCCATATCCAAAATCCATGTCAAACATTAGCCGATTGAGAAATGTTGAAATTTTTATGTCAAAATACCTCATTTCCATAGGTTAACTAACCCCTTTGGAAATTGACAATGTGTGAGGTGAAAATACAAATTTTTAAAGCAGGCTATCATTTCACGTTTGTGTTGGGAATACCTACAAATGGAGGTTTCACGATCTTAAGCATTACAAATATTAGGCAAACGAAGTTAAAAAATATTTCTTAACACGCTAAAACAATATGGAGTTGAATTGATTTTTAGATCCATTTGACCATTATTTATAGGGGTTACCATAATGAAATTCACCTTTTAGCCATTTCCAACATGCATGTCAAATATTAGCCGATTAAGAAATTTGAAATTTTTATGACAAAATACCTCATTTCCATAGATTAACTAACCCCTTTGGAAATTGACAACGTTTGAGGTGAAAATAGAAATTTTTAAAGAAGGCTCATATTTGACGTGTATGTTGGGAATGTCGACAAATGGAGGTTTCACCATCTTAAGCCCTTCAAATAATAGGGAAACGAAGTTAAGAAATATATCTTAACACTCTAACTCAATATGGAGTTGATTTTTAGATTCATTTGACCATTATTTACTAGGGTTACGATGATTAAATTGACTTATTAGCCATTCCAAAATGCATGTCAACATTAGGATTGAATTTGATTTTGTATTCATAGATTAACTAACCCCTTTGGAAATTGACAACGTTTGAGGTGAAAATAGAAATTTTTAAAGAAGGCTCATATTTGACGTGTATGTTGGGAATGTCGACAAAGTTTCCCATCTTAAGCCCTTCAAATAATAGGGAAACGAAGTTAAGAAATATATCTTAACACTCTAACTCAATATGGAGTTGATTTTTAGATTCATTTGACCATTATTTACTAGGGTTACAATGATTAAATTGACTTATTAGCCATATCCAAAATGCATGTCATACATTAGCCGATTGAGAAATGTTGAAAATTTTATGTCAAAATACCTCATTTCCATAGGTTAACTAACCCCTTTGGAAATTGACAATGTCTGAAGTGAAAATAGAAATTTTTAAAGCAGGCTATCATTTCACGTATATGTTGGGAATGCCTACAAATGGAGGTTTCACGATCTTAAGCATTACAAATATTAGGCAAACGAAGTTAAAAAGTATTTCTTAAAACGCTAAAACAATATGGAGTTGAATTGATTTTTAGATCCATTTGACCATTATTTACAGGTGTTACCATGATGAAATTCACCTTTTAGCCATTTCCAACATGCATGTCAAATATTAGCCGATTGAAAAATTTTTAAATTTTTATGAAAAAATACCTCATTCCCATAGATTAACTAACCCCTTTGGAAATTGACAACGTTTGAGGTGAAAATAGAAATTTTTAAAGAAGGCTCATATTTGACGTGTATGTTGGGAATGTCGACAAATGGAGGTTTCACCATCTTAAGCCCTTAAAATAATCGGCAAACGAAGTTAAGAAATATATTTTAACATTCTAAGTCAATATGGAGTTGATTTTTAGATTCATTTGACCATTATTTACTAGGGTTATGATGATTAAATTGACTTATTAGCTATGTCCAAAATGCATGTCAAACATTAGCCGATTGAAAAATGTTGAAAATGTTATGTCAAAATACCTCATTTCCATAGGTTAACTAACCCCTTTGGAAATTGACAATGTCTGAGGTGAAAATAGAAATTTTTAAAGAAGGCTATCATTTCACGTATATGTTGGGAATGCCTACAAATGGAGGTTTCACGATCTTAAGCATTTCAACTAATAGGCAAACGAAGTTAAATAATATTTCTTAACACGCTAAAACAATATGGAGTGAAATTGATTTTTAGATCCATTTGAACATTATTTACAGGGGTTATAATGATGAAATTCATCTTTTAGTCATTTCCAACATGCATGTCAAATATTAGCCGATTAAGAAATATTGAAATTTTTATGACAAAATACCTCATTTCTATGGATTAACTAACCCCTTTGTAAATTGACAAAGTTTGAGGTGAAAATAGAAATTTTTAAAGAAGGCTCATATTTGACGTGTAAGTTGGGAATGTCGACAAATGGAGGTTTCACCAACTTAAGCCCTTAAAATAATCGGCAAACGAAGTTAAGAAATATATTTTAACATTCTAAGTCAATATGGAGTCGATTTTTAGATTCATTTGACCATTATTTACTAGGGTTATGATGATTAAATTGACTTATTAGCTATGTCCAAAATGCATGTCAAACATTAGCCGATTGAAAAATGTTGAAAATGTTATGTCAAAATACCTCATTTCCATAGGTTAACTAACCCCTTTGGAAATTGACAATGTCTGAGGTGAAAATAGAAATTTTTAAAGAAGGCTATCATTTCACGTATATGTTGGGAATGCCTACAAATGGAGGTTTCACGATCTTAAGCATTTCAAATAATAGGCAAACGAAGTTAAATAATATTTCTTAACACGCTAAAACAATATGGAGTGAAATTCATTTTTAGATCCATTTGAACATTATTTACAGGGGTTATAATGATGAAATTCATCTTTTAGTCATTTCCAACATGCATGTCAAATATTAGCCGATTAAGAAATTTTGAAATTTTTATGACAAAATACCTCATTTCCATAGATTAACTAACCCATTTGGAAATTGACAACGTTTGAGGTGAAAATTGAAATTTTTAAAGAAGGCTCATATTTGACGTGTATGTTGGGAATGTCGAGAAATGGAGGTTTCACCATCTTAAGCCGTTCAAATAATAGACAAACGAAGTTAAGAAATATTTTGTTAACACTCTAAGTCAATATGGAGTTGATTTTTAGATTCATTTGACCATTATTTACTAGGGTTACGATGATTAAATTGACTTATTAGCCATCTCCAAAATGCATGTCAAACATTAGCCGATTGAGAAATGTTGAAAATTTTATGTCAAAATACCTCATTTCCATAGGTTAACTAATACCTTTGGAAATTGACAATGTATGAGGTGAAAATAAAAATTTTTAAAGCAGGCTATCATTTCACGTGTATGTTGGGAATGCCTACAAATGGAGGTTTCACGATCTTAAGCATTACAAATAATAGGCAAACGAAATTAAATTTTTTTTCTTAACACGCTAAAACAATATGGAGTGAAATTGATTTTTAGATCCATTTGACCATTATTTACAATGGTTACCATGATGAAATTCACCTTTTAGCCATTTCTAACATGCATGTCAAATATTAGCCGATTAAGAAATATTGAAATTTTTATGACAAAATACCTCATTTCTATGGATTAACTAACCCCTTTGTAAATTGACAAAGTTTGAGGTGAAAATAGAAATTTTTAAAGAAGGCTCATATTTGACGTGTAGTTGGGAATTCGACAAATGGAGGTTTCACATGGGGAAAATAGAAATTTTTAAAGAAGGCTCATATTTGACGTGTAAGTTGGGAATGTCGACAAATGGAGGTTTCACCATCTTAAGCCCTTAAAATAATCGGCAAACGAAGTTAAGAAATATATTTTAACATTCTAAGTCAATATGGAGTCGATTTTTAGATTCATTTGACCATTATTTACTAGGGTTATGATGATTAAATTGACTTATTAGCTATGTCCAAAATGCATGTCAAACATTAGCCGATTGAAAAATGTTGAAAATGTTATGTCAAAATACCTCATTTCCATAGGTTAACTAACCCCTTTGGAAATTGACAATGTCTGAGGTGAAAATAGAAATTTTTAAAGAAGGCTATCATTTCACGTATATGTTGGGAATGCCTACAAATGGAGGTTTCACGATCTTAAGCATTTCAAATAATAGGCAAACGAAGTTAAATAATATTTCTTAACACGCTAAAACAATATGGAGTGAAATTCATTTTTAGATCCATTTGAACATTATTTACGGGGTTATAATGATGAAATTCATCTTTTAGTCATTTCCAACATGCATGTCAAATATTAGCCGATTAAGAAATTTTGAAATTTTTATGACAAAATACCTCATTTCCATAGATTAACTAACCCATTTGGATATTGACAACGTTAGAGGTGAAAATAGAAATTTTTAAAGAAGGCTCATATTTGACTTGTATGTTGGGAATGTCGACAAATGGAGGTTTCACCATCTTAAGCCCTTCAACTAATAGGCAAACGAAGTTAAGAAATATTTCTTAACATTCTAAGTCAATATGGAGTTGATTTTTAGATTCATTTGACCATTATTTACTAGAGTTACCATGATTAAATTGACTTATTACCCATTTCCAAAATGCATGTCAAACATTATCCGGTTGAGAAATGTTGAAAATGTTATGTAAAAATACCTCATTTCCATAGGTTAACTTATCCCTTTGGAAATTGACAATGTCTGAGGTGAAAATAGATATTTTTAAAGAAAGCTATCATTTCACGTATATGTTGGGAATGCCTACAAATGGAGGTTTCACGATCTTAAACATTTCAAATAATAGGCAAACGAAGTTAAATAATATTTCTTAACACGCTAAAACAATATGGAGTGAAATTGATTTTTAGATCCATTTTAAAACTATTTACAGGGGTTATAATGATGAAATTCATCTTTTAGCCATTTCCAACATGCATGTCAAATATTAGCCGATTAAGAAATTTGGAAATTTTTATGACAAAATACCTCATTTCTATGGATTAACTAACCCCTTTGTAAATTGACAACGTTTGAGGTGAAAATAGACATTTTTAAAGAAGGCTCATATTTGACGTGTATGTTGGGAAGGACGACAAATGGAGGTTTCACCATCTTAAGCCCTTCAAATTATAGGGAAACGAAGTTAAGAAATATTTCTTAACACTCTAAGTCAATATGGAGTTGATTTTTAGATTCATTTGACGATTATTTACTAGGGTTACCATGATTAAATTGACTTAATAGCCACGTCCAAAATGCAGGTCAAACATTAGGCGATTGAGAAATGTTGAAAAAATTATGTCAAAATACCTCATTTCTATAGGTTAACTAACCCCTTTGGAAATTGACAATGTCTGAGGTGAAAATAGAAATTTTTAAAGAAGGCTATCATTTCACGTATATGTTGGGAATGCCTACAAATGGAGGTTTCACGATCTTAATAATTACAAATAATAGGCAAACGAAGTTGAAAAATATTTCTTAACACGCTAAAACAATATGGAGTGAAATTGATTTTTAGATCCATTTGACCATTATTTACAGGGGTTACCATGATGAAATTTAACTTTTAGCCATTTTCAACATGCATGTCAAATATTAGCCGATTGAGAAATTTGATATTTTTAGAACAAAATACCTCATTTCCATAGATTAACTAACCCCTTTGTAAATTGACAACGTTTGAGGTGAAAATACAAATTTTTAAAGAAGGCTTATATTTGACGTAAATGTTGGGAATGTCGATAAATGGAGGTTTCACCATCTTAAGCCCTTCAAATAATAGGGAAACGAAGTTAAGAAGTATTTCTTAACACTCTAAGTCAATATGGAGTTGATTTTTAGATTCATTTGACCATTATTTACCAGGGTTACCATGATTAAATTGACTTATTAGCCATGTCCAAAATGCATGTCAAACATTAGGCGATTGAGAAATGTTGAAAATTTTATGTCAAAATAACTGATTTCCATAGGTTAACTAACCCCTTTGGAAATTGACAATGTCTGAGGTGAAAATAGAAATTTTTAAAGAAGGCTATCATTTCATGTATATGTTGGGAATGCCTACAAATGGAGGTTTCACGATCTTAATCATTACAAATAATAGGCAAACGAAGTTAAAAAATATTTCTTAACACGCTAAAACAATATGGAGTGAAATTGATTTTTAGATCCATTTGACCATTATTTTTAGGGGTTACCATGATGAAATTCAACTTTTAGCCATTTTCAACATGCATGTCAAATATTAGCCGATTGAGAAATTTTGATATTTTTATAACAAAATACGTCATTTCCATAGATTAACTAACCCCTTTGTAAATTGACAACGTTTGAGGTGAAAATATAAATTTTTAATGAAGGCTTATATTTGACGTATATGTTGGGAATGTTGACAAATGGAGGTTTCACCATCTTAAGCCCTTCAAATAATAGGGAAACGAAGTTAAGAAATGTTTCTTAACACTCTAAGTCAATATGGAGTTGATTTTTAGATTGATTTGACCATTATTTACTAGGGTTACCATGATTAAATTGACTTATTAGCCATGTCCAAAATGCATGTCAAACAATAGGCGATTGAGAAATGTTGAAAATTTTATGTCAAAATACCTCATTTCCATAGGTTAACTAACCCCTTTGGAAATTGACAATGTCTGAGGTGAAAATAGAAATTTTTAAAGAAGGCTCATATTTGACGTATATGTTGGGAATGTCGACAAATGGAGGTTTCACCATCTTAAGCCCTTCAAATAATAGGGAAACGAAGTTAAGAAGTATTTCTTAACACTCTAAGTCAATATGGAGTTGATTTTTAGATTCATTTGACCATTATTTACCAGGGTTAGCATGATTAAATTGACTTATTAGCCATGTCCAAAATGCATGTCAAACATTAGGCGATTGAGAAATGTTGAAAATTTTATGTCAAAATACCTCATTTCCATAGGTTAACAATGTCTGAGGTGAAAATAGAAATTTTTAAAGAAGGCTATCATTTCACGTATATGTTGGGAATGCCTACAAATGGAGGTTTCACGATCTTAAGCATTTCAAATAATAGGCAAACGAAGTTAAATAATATTTCTTAACACGCTAAAACAATATGGAGTGAAATTGATTTTTAGATCCATTTGACCATTATTTACAAGGATTATAATGATGAAATTCATCTTTTAGCCATTTCCAACATGCATGTCAAATATTAGCCGATTAAGAAATTTTGAAATTTTTATGACAAAATACCTCATTTCTATGGATTAACTAACCCCTTTGTAAATTGACAACGTTTGAGGTGAAAATACAAATTTTTAAAGAAGATTTATATTTGACGTATATGTTGGGAATGTTGACAAATGGAGGTTTCACCATCTTAAGCCCTTCAAATAATAGGGAAACGAAGTTAAGAAATATTTCTTAACACTCTAAGTCAATATGGAGTTGATTTTTAGATTCATTTGACCATTATTTACTAGGGTTACCATGATTAAATTGACTTATTAGCCATGTCCAAAATACATGTCAAACATTAGGCGATTGAGAAATGTTGAAAATTTTATGTCAAAATACCTCATTTCCAAAGGTTAACTAACCCCTTTGGAAATTGACAATGTCTGAGGTGAAAATAGATGAGGTGAAAATAGAATTTTTTAAAGAAGGCTCATATTTGCCGTATATGTTGGGAATGTCGACAAATGGAGGTTTCACCATCTTAAGCCCTTCAAATAATAGGGAAACAAAGTTAAGAAGTATTTCTTAACACTCTAAGTCAATATGGAGTTGAGTTTTAGATTCATTTGACCATTATTTACCAGGGTTAGCATGATTAAATTGACTTATTAGCCATGTCCAAAATGCATGTGAAACATTATGCGATTGAGAAATGTTGAAAATTTTATGTCAAAATACCTCATTTCCATAGGTTAACTAACCCCTTTGGAAATTGACAATGTTTGAGGTGAAAATAGAAATTTTTAAAGAAGGCTATCATTTCACGTATATTTTGGGAATGCCTACAAATGGAGGTTTCACGATCTTAAGCATTTCAAATAATAGGCAAACGAAGTGAAATAATATTTCTTAACACGCTAAAACAATATGGAGTGAAATTGATTTTTAGATCCATTTGACCATTATTTACAGGGATTATAATGATAAAATTCATCTTTTAGCCATTTTCAACATGCATGTCAAATATTAGGCGATTGAGAAATTTAGATATTTTTATAACAAAATACCTCATTTCCATAGATTAACTAACCCCCTTGTAAATTGACAACGTTTGAGGTGAAAATACAAATTTTTAAAGAAGGCTTATATTTGACGTATATGTTGGGAATGTCGACAAATGGAGGTTTCACCATCTTAAGCCCTTCAAATAATAGGGAAACAAAGTTAAGAAATATTTCTTAACACTCTAAGTCAATATGGAGTTGATCTTTAGATTCATTTGACCATTATTTACTAGGGTTACCATGATTAAATTGACTTATTAGCCATGTCCAAAATGCATGTGAAACATTAGGCGATTGAGAAATGTTGAAAATTTTATGTCAAAATACCTCATTTCCATAGGTTAACTAACCCCTTTGGAAATTGACAATGTCTGAGGTGAAAATAGAAATTTTTAAAGAAGGCTCATATTTGACGTATATGTTGGGAATGTCGACAAATGGAGGTTTCACCATCTTAAGCCCTTCAAATAATAGGGAAACGAAGTTAAGAAGTATTTCTTAACACTCTAAGTCAATATGGAGTTGATTTTTAGATTCATTTGACCATTATTTACCAGGGTTAGCATGATTAAATTGACTTATTAGCCATGTCCAAAATGCATGTCAAACATTAGGCGATTGAGAAATGTTGAAAATTTTATGTCAAAATACCTCATTTCCATAGGTTATACAATGTTCGAGGTGAAAATAGAAATTTTTAAAGAAGGCTATCATTTCACGTATATGTTGGGAATGCCTACAAATGGAGGTTTCACGATCTTAAGCATTTCAAATAATAGGCAAACGAAGTTAAATAATATTTCTTAACACGCTAAAACAATATGGAGTGAAATTGATTTTTAGATCCATTTGACCATTATTTACAAGGATTATAATGATGAAATTCATCTTTTAGCCATTTTCAACATGCATGTCAAATATTAGCCGATTAAGAAATTTTGAAATTTTTATGACAAAATACCTCATTTCTATGGATTAACTAACCCCTTTGTAAATTGACAACGTTTGAGGTGAAAATACAAATTTTTAAAGAAGATTTATATTTGACGTATATGTTGGGAATGTTGACAAATGGAGGTTTCACCATCTTAAGCCCTTCAAATAATAGGGAAACGAAGTTAAGAAATATTTCTTAACACTCTAAGTCAATATGGAGTTGATTTTTAGATTCATTTGACCATTATTTACTAGGGTTACCATGATTAAATTGACTTATTAGCCATGTCCAAAATACATGTCAAACATTAGGCGATTGAGAAATGTTGAAAATTTTATGTCAAAATACCTCATTTCCATAGGTTAACTAACCCCTTTGGAAATTGACAATGTCTGAGGTGAAAATAGAATTTTTTAAAGAAGGCTCATATTTGCCGTATATGTTGGGAATGTCGACAAATGGAGGTTTCACCATCTTAAGCCCTTCAAATAATAGGGAAACAAAGTTAAGAAGTATTTCTTAACACTCTAAGTCAATATGGAGTTGAGTTTTAGATTCATTTGACCATTATTTACCGGGGTTAGCATGATTAAATTGACTTATTAGCCATGTCCAAAATGCATGTGAAACATTATGCGATTGAGAAATGTTGAAAATTTTATGTCAAAATACCTCATTTCCATAGGTTAACTAACCCCTTTGGAAATTGACAATGTTTGAGGTGAAAATAGAAATTTTTAAAGAAGGCTATCATTTCACGTATATTTTGGGAATGCCTACAAATGGAGGTTTCACGATCTTAAGCATTTCAAATAATAGGCAAACGAAGTGAAATAATATTTCTTAACACGCTAAAACAATATGGAGTGAAATTGATTTTTAGATCCATTTGACCATTATTTACGGGGATTATAATGATAAAATTCATCTTTTAGCCATTTTCAACATGCATGTCAAATATTAGGCGATTGAGAAATTTAGATATTTTTATAACAAAATACCTCATTTCCATAGATTAACTAACCCCCTTGTAAATTGACAACGTTTGAGGTGAAAATACAAATTTTTAAAGAAGGCTTATATTTGACGTATATGTTGGGAATGTCGACAAATGGAGGTTTCACCATCTTAAGCCCTTCAAATAATAGGGAAACAAAGTTAAGAAATATTTCTTAACACTCTAAGTCAATATGGAGTTGATCTTTAGATTCATTTGACCATTATTTACTAGGGTTACCATGATTAAATTGACTTATTAGCCATGTCCAAAATGCATGTGAAACATTAGGCGATTGAGAAATGTTGAAAATTTTATGTCAAAATACCTCATTTCCATAGGTTAACTAACCCCTTTGGAAATTGACAATGTACGAGGTGAAAATAGAAATTTTTAAAGAAGGCTCATATTTGACGTATATGTTGGGAATGTCGACAAATGGAGGTTTCACCATCTTAAGCCCTTCAAATAATAGGGAAACGAAGTTAAGAGGTATTTCTTAACACTCTAAGTCAATATGGAGTTGATTTTTAGATTCATTTGACCATTATTTACCAGGGTTACCATGATTAAATTGACTTATTAGCCATGTCCAAAATGCATGTCAAACATTAGGCGATTGAGAAATTTTGAAAATTTTATGTCAAAATACCTCATTTCCATAGGTTAACTAACCCCTTTGTAAATTGACAACGTTTGAGGTGAAAATACAAATTTTTAAAGAAGGCATATTTGACGTATATGGGAGAGAGAATAATTAAAGAAGGCTTATATTTGACGTATATGTTGGGAATGTCGACAAATGGAGGTTTCACCATCTTAAGCCCTTCAAATAATAGGGAAAGGAAGTTAAGAAATATTTACTAACACTCTAAGTCAATATGGAGTTGATCTTTAGATTCATTTGACCATTATTTACTAGGGTTACCATGATTAAATTGACTTATTAGCCATGTCCAAAATGCATGTGAAACATTAGGCGATTGAGAAATGTTGAAAATTTTATGTCAAAATACCTCATTTCCATAGGTTAACTAACCCCTTTGGAAATTGACAATGTCTGAGGTGAAAATAGAAATTTTTAAAGAAGGCTCATATTTGACGTATATGTTGGGAATGTCGACAAATGGAGGTTTCACCATCTTAAGCCCTTCAAATAATAGGGAAACGAAGTTAAGAAGTATTTCTTAACACTCTAAGTCAAGATGGAGTTGATTTTTAGATTCATTTGACCATTATTTACCAGGGTTACCATGATTAAATTGACTTATTAGCCATGTCCAAAATGGATGTCAAACATTAGGCGATTGAGAAATTTTGAATATTTTATGTCAAAATACCTCATTTCCATAGGTTAACTAACCTCTTTGGAAATTGACAATGTTTGAGGTGAAAATAGAAATTTTTAAAGAAGGCTATCATTTCACGTATATGTTGGGAATGCCTACAAATGGAGGTTTCACGATCTTAATCATAACAAATAATAGGCAAACGAAGTTAAAAAATATTTCTTAACACGCTAAAACAATATCGAGTGAAATTGATTTTTAGATCCATTTGACCATTATTTACAGGGTTACCATGATGAAATTCTCCTTTTAGCCATTTTCAACATCCATGTCAAATATTAGCCGATTGAGAAATTTTGAAATTATTATGTCAAAATACCTCATTTCCATAGGTTAACTAACCCCTTTGTAAATTGACAACGTTTGAGGTGAAAATACAAATTTTTAAAGAAGGCTTATATTTGACGTATATGTTGGGAATGTCGACAAATGGAGGTTTCACCATCTTAAGCCCTTCAAATAATAGGGAAACAAAGTTAAGAAATATTTCTTAACACTCTAAGTCAATATGGAGTTGATTTTTAGATTCATTTGACTATTATTTACTAGGGTTACCATGATTAAATTGACTTATTAGCCATGTCCAAAATGCATGTGAAACATTAGGCGATTGAGAAATGTTGAAAATTTTATGTCAAAATACCTCATTTCCATAGGTTAACTAACCCCTTTGGAAATTGACAATGTCTGAGGTGAAAATAGAAATTTTTAAAGAAGGCTCATATTTGACGTATATGTTGGGAATGTCGACAAATGGAGGTTTCACCATCTTAAGCCCTTCAAATAATAGGGAAACGAAGTTAAGAAGTATTTCTTAACACTCTAAGTCAATATGGAGTTGATTTTTAGATTCATTTGACCATTATTTACCAGGGTTACCATGATTAAATTGACTTATTAGCCATGTCCAAAATGCATGTCAAACATTAGGCGATTGAGAAATGTTGAAAATTTTATGTCAAAATACCTCATTTCCATAGGTTAACTAACCTCTTTGGAAATTGACAATGTCTGAGGTGAAAATAGAAATTTTTAAAGAAGGCTATCATTTCACGTATATGTGGGAATGCCTACAAAGGAGAGGGATTTTATAGGTTATAACCTTTGTAAATTGACAACGTTTGAGGTGAAAATACAAATTTTTAAAGAAGGCTTATATTTGACGTATATGTTGGGAATGTCGACAAATGGAGGTTTCACCATCTTAAGCCCTTCAAATAATAGGGAAACGAAGTTAAGAAATATTTCTTAACACTCTAAGTCAATATGGAGTTGATTTTTAGATTCATTTGACCATTATTTACTAGGGTTACCATGATTAAATTGACTTATTAGCCATGTCCAAAAGCATGTCAAACATTAGGCGATTGAGAAATGTTGAAAATTTTATGTCAAAATACCTCATTTCCATAGGTTAACTAACCCCTTTGGAAATTGACAATGTACGATGTGAAAATAGAAATTTTTAAAGAAGGCTCATATTTGACGTATATGTTGGGAATGTCGACAAATGGAGGTTTCACCATCTTAAGCCCTTCAAATAATAGGGAAACGAAGTTAAGAAGTATTTCTTAACACTCTAAGTCAATATGGAGTTGATTTTTAGATTCATTTGACCATTATTTACCGGGGTTAGCATGATTAAATTGACTTATTAGCCATGTCCAAAATGCATGTCAAACATTAGGCGATTGAGAAATGTTGAAAATTTTATGTCAAAATACCTCATTTCCATAGGTTAACTAACCCCTTTGGAAATTGACAATGTCCGAGGTGAAAATAGAAATTTTTAAAGAAGGCTATCATTTCACGTATATGTTGGGAATGCCTACAAATGGAGGTTTCACGATCTTAATCATAACAAATAATAGGCAAACGAAGTTAAAAAATATTTCTTAACACGCTAAAACAATATCGAGTGAAATTGATTTTTAGATCCATTTGACCATTATTTACAGGGTTACCATGATGAAATTCTCCTTTTAGCCATTTTCAACATCCATATCAAATATTAGCCGATTGAGAAATTTTGAAATTATTATGTCAAAATACCTCATTTCCATAGGTTAACTAACCCCTTTGTAAATTGACAACGTTTGAGGTCAAAATACAAATTTTTAAAGAAGGCTTATATTTGACGTATATGTTGGGAATGTCGACAAATGGAGGTTTCACCATCTTAAGCCCTTCAAATAATAGGAAACAAAGTTAAGAAATATTTCTTAACACTCTAAGTCAATATGGAGTTGATTTTTAGATTCATTTGACTATTATTTACTAGGGTTACCATGATTAAATTGACTTATTAGCCATGTCCAAAATGCATGTGAAACATTAGGCGATTGAGAAATGTTGAAAATTTTATGTCAAAATACCTCATTTCCATAGGTTAACTAACCCCTTTGGAAATTGACAATGTCTGAGGTGAAAATAGAAATTTTTAAAGAAGGCTCATATTTGACGTATATGTTGGGAATGTCGACAAATGGAGGTTTCACCATCTTAAGCCCTTCAAATAATAGGGAAACGAAGTTAAGAAGTATTTCTTAACACTCTAAGTCAATATGGAGTTGATTTTTAGATTCATTTGACCATTATTTACCGGGTTACCATGATTAAATTCTTTTAGCCATTCAAATGCATGTCAAACATTAGCGATTGAGAAATTTTGAAATTTTATGTCAAAATACCTCATTTCCATAGGTTAACTAACCCCTTTGTAAATTGACAATGTTTGAGGTGAAAATAAAATTTTTAAAGAAGGCTTATATTTGACGTATATGTTGGGAATGTCGACAAATGGAGGTTTCACCATCTTAAGCCCTTCAAATAATAGGGAAACAAAGTTAAGAAATATTTCTTAACACTCTAAGTCAATATGGAGTTGATTTTTAGATTCATTTGACTATTATTTACTAGGGTTACCATGATTAAATTGACTTATTAGCCATGTCCAAAATGCATGTGAAACATTAGGCGATTGAGAAATGTTGAAAATTTTATGTCAAAATACCTCATTTCCATAGGTTAACTAACCCCTTTGGAAATTGACAATATCTGAGGTGAAAATAGAAATTTTTAATGAAAGCTCATATTTGACGTATATGTTGGGAATGTCGACAAATGGAGGTTTCACCATCTTAAGCCCTTCAAATAATAGGGAAACGGAGTTAAGAAGTATTTCTTAACACTCTAAGTCAAGATGGAGTTGATTTTTAGATTCATTTGACCATTATTTACCAGGGTTACCATGATTAAATTGACTTATTAGCCATGTCCAAAATGCATGTCAAACATTAGGCGATTGAGAAATTTTGAAAATTTTATGTCAAAATACCTCATTTCCATAGGTTAACTAACCCCTTTGTAAATTGACAACGTTTGAGGTGAAAATACAAATTTTTAAAGAAGGCTTATATTTGACGTATATGTTGGGAATGTCGACAAATGGAGGTTTCACCATCTTAAGCCCTTCAAATAATAGGGAAACGAAGTTAAGAAATATTTCTTAACACTCTAAGTCAATATGGAGTTGATCTTTAGATTCATTTGACCATTATTTACTAGGGTTACCATGATTAAATTGACTTATTAGCCATGTCCAGAATGCATGTCAAACATTAGGCGATTGACAAATGTTGAAAATTTTATGTCAAAATACCTCATTTCCATAGATTAACTAACCCCTTTGGAAATTGACAATGTCTGATGTGAAAATACAAATTTTTAAAGAAGGCTCATATTTGACGTATATGTTGGGAATGTCGACAAATGGAGGTTTCACCATCTTAAGCCCTTCAAATAATTGGGAAGCGAAGTTAAGAAATATTTCTTAACACTCTAAGTCAATATGGAGTTGATTTTTAGATTCATTTGACCATTATTTACTAGGGTTACCATGATTAAATTGACTTATTAGCCATGTCCAAAATGCATGTCAAACATTAGGCGATTGAGAAATGTTGAAAATTTTATGTCAAAATACCTCATTTCCATAGGTTAACTAACCCCTTTGGAAATTGACAATGTCCGAGGTGAAAATAGAAATTTTTAAAGAAGGCTCATCATTTCACGTATATGTTGGGAATGCCTACAAATGGAGGTTTCACCATCTTAAGCCCTTCAAATAATAGGGAAACGAAGTTAAGAAGTATTTCTTAACACTCTAAGTCAATATGGAGTTGATTTTTAGATTCATTTGACCATTATTTACCAGGGTTAGCATGATTAAATTGACTTATTAGCCATGTCCAAAATGCATGTCAAACATTAGGCGATTGAGAAATGTTGAAAATTTTATGTCAAAATACCTCATTTCCATAGGTTAACTAACCCCTTTGGAAATTGACAATGTTCGAGGTGAAAATAGAAATTTTTAAAGAAGGCTATCATTTCACGTATATGTTGGGAATGCCTACAAATGGAGGTTTCACGATCTTAATCATAACAAATAATAGGCAAACGAAGTTAAAAAATATTTCTTAACACGCTAAAACAATATCGAGTGAAATTGATTTTTAGATCCATTTGACCATTATTTACAGGGGTTACCATGATGAAATTCTCCTTTTAGCCATTTTCAACATCCATGTCAAATATTAGCCGATTGAGAAATTTTGAAATTATTATGTCAAAATACCTCATTTCCATAGGTTAACTAACCCCTTTGTAAATTGACAACGTTTGAGGTCAAAATACAAATTTTTAAAGAAGGCTTATATTTGACGTATATGTTGGGAATGTCGACAAATGGAGGTTTCACCATCTTAAGCCCTTCAAATAATAGGGAAACAAAGTTAAGAAATATTTCTTAACACTCTAAGTCAATATGGAGTTGATTTTTAGATTCATTTGACTATTATTTACTAGGGTTACCATGATTAAATTGACTTATTAGCCATGTCCAAAATGCATGTGAAACATTAGGCGATTGAGAAATGTTGAAAATTTTATGTCAAAATACCTCATTTCCATAGGTTAACTAACCCCTTTGGAAATTGACAATGTCTGAGGTGAAAATAGAAATTTTTAAAGAAGGCTCATATTTGACGTATATGTTGGGAATGTCGACAAATGGAGGTTTCACCATCTTAAGCCCTTCAAATAATAGGGAAACGAAGTTAAGAAGTATTTCTTAACACTCTAAGTCAATATGGAGTTGATTTTTAGATTCATTTGACCATTATTTACCGGGGTTACCATGATTAAATTGACTTATTAGCCATGTCCAAAATGCATGTCAAACATTAGGCGATTGAGAAATGTTGAAAATTTTATGTCAAAATACCTCATTTCCATAGGTTAACTAACCTCTTTGGAAATTGACAATGTCTGAGGTGAAAATAGAAATTTTTAAAGAAGGCTATCATTTCACGTATATGTTGGGAATGCCTACAAATGGAGGTTTCACCATCTTAAGCCCTTCAAATAATAGGGAAACGAAGTTAAGAAGTATTTCTTAACACTCTAAGTCAATATGCAGTTGATTTTTAGATTCATTTGACCATTATTTACCGGGGTTACCATGATTAAATTGACTTATTAGCCATGTCCAAAATGCATGTCAAACATTAGGCGATTGAGAAATGTTGAAAATTTTATGTCAAAATACCTCATTTCCATAGGTTAACTAACCTCTTTGGAAATTGACAATGTATGAGGTGAAAATAGAAATTTTTAAAGAAGGCTATCATTTCACGTATATGTTGGGAATGCCTACAAATGGAGGTTTCACGATCTTAATCATAACAAATAATAGGCAAACGAAGTTAAAAAATATTTCTTAACACGCTAAAACAATATCGAGTGAAATTGATTTTTAGATCCATTTGACCATTATTTACAGGGGTTACCATGATGAAATTCTCCTTTTAGCCATTTTCAACATCCATGTCAAATATTAGCCGATTGAGAAATTTTGAAATTATTATGTCAAAATACCTCATTTCCATAGGTTAACTAACCCCTTTGGAAATTGACAATGTCTGAGGTGAAAATACAAATTTTTAAAGAAGGCTTATATTTGACGTATATGTTGGGAATGTCGACAAATGGAGGTTTCACCATCTTAAGCCCTTCAAATAATAGGGAAACAAAGTTAAGAAATATTTCTTAACACTCTAAGTCAATATGGAGTTGATTTTTAGATTCATTTGACTATTATTTACTAGGGTTACCATGATTAAATTGACTTATTAGCCATGTCCAAAATGCATGTGAAACATTAGGCGATTGAGAAATGTTGAAAATTTTATGTCAAAATACCTCATTTCCATAGGTTAACTAACCCCTTTGGAAATTGACAATATACGAGGTGAAAATAGAAATTTTTAATGAAAGCTCATATTTGACGTATATGTTGGGAATGTCGACAAATGGAGGTTTCACCATCTTAAGCCCTTCAAATAATAGGGAAACGGAGTTAAGAAGTATTTCTTAACACTCTAAGTCAAGATGGAGTTGATTTTTAGATTCATTTGACCATTATTTACCAGGGTTACCATGATTAAATTGACTTATTAGCCATGTCCAAAATGCATGTCAAACATTAGGCGATTGAGAAATTTTGAAAATTTTATGTCAAAATACCTCATTTCCATAGGTTAACTGACCCCTTTGTAAATTGACAACGTTTGAGGTGAAAATACAAATTTTTAAAGAAGGCTTATATTTGACGTATATGTTGGGAATGTCGACAAATGGAGGTTTCACCATCTTAAGCCCTTCAAATAATAGGGAAACGAAGTTAAGAAATATTTCTTAACACTCTAAGTCAATATGGAGTTGATCTTTAGATTCATTTGACCATTATTTACTAGGGTTACCATGATTAAATTGACTTATTAGCCATGTCCAAAACGCATGTCAAACATTAGGCGATTGACAAATGTTGAAAATTTTATGTCAAAATACCTCATTTCCATAGATTAACTAACCCCTTTGGAAATTGACAATGTCTGATGTGAAAATAGAAATTTTTAAAGAAGGCTCATATTTGACGTATATGTTGGGAATGTCGACAAATGGAGGTTTCACCATCTTAAGCCCTTCAAATAATAGGGAAGCGAAGTTAAGAAATATTTCTTAACACTCTAAGTCAATATGGAGTTGATTTTTAGATTCATTTGACCATTATTTACTAGGGTTACCATGATTAAATTGACTTATTAGCCATGTCCAAAATGCATGTCAAACATTAGGCGATTGAGAAATGTTGAAAATTTTATGTCAAAATACCTCATTTCCATAGGTTAACTAACCTCTTTGGAAATTGACAATGTCTGAGGTGAAAATAGAAATTTTTAAAGAAGGCTCATCATTTCACGTATATGTTGGGAATGTCTACAAATGGAGGTTTCACCATCTTAAGCCCTTCAAATAATAGGGAAACGAAGTTAAGAAGTATTTCTTAACACTCTAAGTCAATATGGAGTTGATTTTTAGATTCATTTGACCATTATTTACCGGGGTTAGCATGATTAAATTGACTTATTAGCCATGTCCAAAATGCATGTCAAACATTAGGCGATTGAGAAATGTTGAAAATTTTATGTCAAAATACCTCATTTCCATAGGTTAACTAACCCCTTTGGAAATTGACAATGTCTGAGGTGAAAATAGAAATTTTTAAAGAAGGCTATCATTTCACGTATATGTTGGGAATGCCTACAAATGGAGGTTTCACGATCTTAATCATAACAAATAATAGGCAAACGAAGTTAAAAAATATTTCTTAACACGCTAAAACAATATCGAGTGAAATTGATTTTTAGATCCATTTGACCATTATTTACGGGGTTACCATGATGAAATTCTCCTTTTAGCCATTTTCAACATCCATGTCAAATATTAGCCGATTGAGAAATTTTGAAATTATTATGTCAAAATACCTCATTTCCATAGGTTAACTAACCCCTTTGTAAATTGACAACGTTTGAGGTGAAAATACAAATTTTTAAAGAAGGCTTATATTTGACGTATATGTTGGGAATGTCGACAAATGGAGGTTTCACCATCTTAAGCCCTTCAAATAATAGGGAAACAAAGTTAAGAAATATTTCTTAACACTCTAAGTCAATATGGAGTTGATTTTTAGATTCATTTGACTATTATTTACTAGGGTTACCATGATTAAATTGACTTATTAGCCATGTCCAAAATGCATGTGAAACATTAGGCGATTGAGAAATGTTGAAAATTTTATGTCAAAATACCTCATTTCCATAGGTTAACTAACCCCTTTGGAAATTGACAATATATGAGGTGAAAATAGAAATTTTTAATGAAAGCTCAAATTTGACGTATATGTTGGGAATGTCGACAAATGGAGGTTTCACCATCTTAAGCCCTTCAAGTAATAGGGAAACGAAGTTAAGAAGTATTTCTTAACACTCTAAGTGAAGATGGAGTTGATTTTTAGATTCATTTGACCATTATTTCACCGGGGTTACCATGATTAAATTGACTTATTAGCCATGTCCAAAATGCATGTCAAACATTAGGCGATTGAGAAATTTTGAAAATTTTATGTCAAAATACCTCATTTCCATAGGTTAACTAACCCCTTTGTAAATTGACAACGTTTGAGGTGAAAATACAAATTTTTAAAGAAGGTTTATATTTGACGTATATGTTGGGAATGTCGACAAATGGAGGTTTCACCATCTTAAGCCCTTCAAATAATAGGGAAACGAAGTTAAGAAATATTTCTTAACACTCTAAGTCAATATGGAGTTGATCTTTAGATTCATTTGACCATTATTTACTAGGGTTACCATGATTAAATTGACTTATTAGCCATGTCCAAAATGCATGTCAAACATTAGGCGATTGAGAAATGTTGAAAATTTTATGTCAAAATACCTCATTTCCATACGTTAACTAACCCCTTTGGAAATTGACAATGTCTGATGTGAAAATACAAATTTTTAAAGAAGGCTCATATTTGACGTATATGTTGGGAATGTCGACAAATGGAGGTTTCACCATCTTAAGCCCTTCAAATAATAGGGAAGCGAAGTTAAGAAATATTTCTTAACACTCTAAGTCAATATGGAGTTGATTTTTAGATTCATTTGACCATTATTTACCAGGGTTACCATGATTAAATTGACTTATTAGCCATGTCCAAAATGCATGTCAAACATTAGGCGATTGAGAAATGTTGAAAATTTTATGTCAAAATACCTCATTTCCATAGGTTAACTAACCTCTTTGGAAATTGACAATGTCTGAGGTGAAAATAGAAATTTTTAAAGAAGGCTATCATTTCACGTATATGTGGGAATGCCTACAAATGGAGGTTTCACCATCTTAAGCCCTTCAAATAATAGGGAAACGAAGTTAAGAAGTATTTCTTAACACTCTAAATCAATATGCAGTTGATTTTTAGATTCATTTGACCATTATTTACCAGGGTTAGCATGATTAAATTGACTTATTAGCCATGTCCAAAATGCATGTCAAACATTAGGCGATTGAGAAATGTTGAAAATTTTCTGTCAAAATACCTCATTTCCATAGGTTAACTAACCCCTTTGGAAATTGACAATGTCTGAGGTGAAAATAGAAATTTTTAAAGAAGGCTATCATTTCACGTATATGTTGGGAATGCCTACAAATGGAGGTTTCACGATCTTAATCATAACAAATAATAGGCAAACGAAGTTAAAAAATATTTCTTAACACGCTAAAACAATATCGAGTGAAATTGATTTTTAGATCCATTTGACCATTATTTACGGGGGTTACCATGATGAAATTCTCCTTTTAGCCATTTTCAACATCCATGTCAAATATTAGCCGATTGAGAAATTTTGAAATTATTATGTCAAAATACCTCATTTCCATAGGTTAACTAACCCCTTTGTAAATTGACAACGTTTGAGGTGAAAATACAAATTTTTAAAGAAGGCTTATATTTGACGTATATGTTGGGAATGTCGACAAATGGAGGTTTCACCATCTTAAGCCCTTCAAATAATAGGGAAACAAAGTTAAGAAATATTTCTTAACACTCTAAGTCAATATGGAGTTGATTTTTAGATTCATTTGACTATTATTTACTAGGGTTACCATGATTAAATTGACTTATTAGCCATGTCCAAAATGCATGTGAAACATTAGGCGATTGAGAAATGTTGAAAATTTTATGTCAAAATACCTCATTTCCATAGGTTAACTAACCCCTTTGGAAATTGACAATATATGAGGTGAAAATAGAAATTTTTAATGAAAGCTCAAATTTGACGTATATGTTGGGAATGTCGACAAATGGAGGTTTCACCATCTTAAGCCCTTCAAGTAATAGGGAAACGAAGTTAAGAAGTATTTCTTAACACTCTAAGTGAAGATGGAGTTGATTTTTAGATTCATTTGACCATTATTTACCAGGGTTACCATGATTAAATTGACTTATTAGCCATGTCCAAAATGCATGTCAAACATTAGGCGATTGAGAAATTTTGAAAATTTTATGTCAAAATACCTCATTTCCATAGGTTAACTAACCCCTTTGTAAATTGACAACGTTTGAGGTGAAAATACAAATTTTTAAAGAAGGCTTATATTTGACGTATATGTTGGGAATGTCGACAAATGGAGGTTTCACCATCTTAAGCCCTTCAAATAATAGGGAAACGAAGTTAAGAAATATTTCTTAACACTCTAAGTCAATATGGAGTTGATTTTTAGATTCATTTGACCATTATTTACTAGGGTTACCATGATTAAATTGACTTATTAGCCATGTCCAAAATGCATGTCAAACATTAGGCGATTTAGAAATGTTGAAAATTTTATGTCAAAATACCTCATTTCCATACGTTAACTAACCCCTTTGGAAATTGACAATGTCTGATGTGAAAATACAAATTTTTAAAGAAGGCTCATATTTGACGTATATGTTGGGAATGTCGACAAATGGAGGTTTCACCATCTTAAGCCCTTCAAATAATAGGGAAGCGAAGTTAAGAAATATTTCTTAACACTCTAAGTCAATATGGAGTTGATTTTTAGATTCATTTGACCATTATTTACCAGGGTTACCATGATTAAATTGACTTATTAGCCATGTCCAAAATGCATGTCAAACATTAGGCGATTGAGAAATGTTGAAAATTTTATGTCAAAATACCTCATTTCCATAGGTTAACTAACCCCTTTGGAAATTGACAATGTCTGAGGTGAAAATAGAAATTTTTAAAGAAGGCTATCATTTCACGTATATGTTGGGAATGCCTACAAATGGAGGTTTCACGATCTTAATCATAACAAATAATAGGCAAACGAAGTTAAAAAATATTTCTTAACACGCTAAAACAATATCGAGTGAAATTGATTTTTAGATCCATTTGACCATTATTTACGGGGGTTACCATGATGAAATTCTCCTTTTAGCCATTTTCAACATCCATGTCAAATATTAGCCGATTGAGAAATTTTGAAATTATTATGTCAAAATACCTCATTTCCATAGGTTAACTAACCCCTTTGTAAATTGACAACGTTTGAGGTGAAAATACAAATTTTTAAAGAAGGCTTATATTTGACGTATATGTTGGGAATGTCGACAAATGGAGGTTTCACCATCTTAAGCCCTTCAAATAATAGGGAAACAAAGTTAAGAAATATTTCTTAACACTCTAAGTCAATATGGAGTTGATTTTTAGATTCATTTGACTATTATTTACTAGGGTTACCATGATTAAATTGACTTATTAGCCATGTCCAAAATGCATGTGAAACATTAGGCGATTGAGAAATGTTGAAAATTTTATGTCAAAATACCTCATTTCCATAGGTTAACTAACCCCTTTGGAAATTGACAATATCTGAGGTGAAAATAGAAATTTTTAATGAAAGCTCATATTTGACGTATATGTTGGGAATGTCGACAAATGGAGGTTTCACCATCTTAAGCCCTTCAAATAATAGGGAAACGAAGTTAAGAAGTATTTCTTAACACTCTAAGTCAAGATGGAGTTGATTTTTAGATTCATTTGACCATTATTTACCAGGGTTACCATGATTAAATTGACTTATTAGCCATGTCCAAAATGCATGTCAAACATTAGGCGATTGAGAAATGTTGAAAATTTTATGTCAAAATACCTCATTTCCATAGGTTAACTAACCCCTTTGGAAATTGACAATGTACGAGGTGAAAATAGAAATTTTTAAAGAAGGCTCATATTTGACGTATATGTTGGGAATGTCGACAAATGGAGGTTTCACCATCTTAAGCCCTTCAAATAATAGGGAAACGAAGTTAAGAAGTATTTCTTAACACTCTAAGTCAATATGGAGTTGATTTTTAGATTCATTTGACCATTATTTACCGGGGTTACCATGATTAAATTGACTTATTAGCCATGTCCAAAATGCATGTCAAACATTAGGCGATTGAGAAATGTTGAAAATTTTATGTCAAAATACCTCATTTCCATAGGTTAACTAACCCCTTTGGAAATTGACAATGTCTGAGGTGAAAATAGAAATTTTTAAAGAAGGCTCATATTTGACGTATATGTTGGGAATGTCGACAAATGGAGGTTTCACCATCTTAAGCCCTTCAAATAATAGGGAAACGAAGTTAAGAAATATTTCTTAACACTCTAAGTCAATATGGAGTTGATTTTTAGATTCATTTGACCATTATTTACCAGGGTTACCATGATTAAATTGACTTATTAGCCATGTCCAAAATGCATGTCAAACATTAGGCGATTGAGAAATGTTGAAAATTTTATGTCAAAATACCTCATTTCCATAGGTTAACTAACCCCTTTGGAAATTGACAATGTCTGAGGTGAAAATAGAAATTTTTAAAGAAGGCTATCATTTCACGTATATGTTGGGAATGCCTACAAATGGAGGTTTCACGATCTTAATCATAACAAATAATAGGCAAACGAAGTTAAAAAATATTTCTTAACACGCTAAAACAATATCGAGTGAAATTGATTTTTAGATCCATTTGACCATTATTTACAGGGGTTACCATGATGAAATTCTCGTTTTAGCCATTTTCAACATCCATGTCAAATATTAGCCGATTGAGAAATTTTGAAATTTTTTTGTCAAAATACCTCATTTCCATAGGTTAACTAACCCCTTTGTAAATTGACAACGTTTGAGGTGAAAATACAAATTTTTAAAGAAGGCTTATATTTGACGTATATGTTGGGAATGTCGACAAATGGAGGTTTCACCATCTTAAGCCCTTCAAATAATAGGGAAACAAAGTTAAGAAATATTTCTTAACACTCTAAGTCAATATGGAGTTGATTTTTAGATTCATTTGACTATTATTTACTAGGGTTACCATGATTAAATTGACTTATTAGCCATGTCCAAAATGCATGTGAAACATTAGGCGATTGAGAAATGTTGAAAATTTTATGTCAAAATACCTCATTTCCATAGGTTAACTCACCCCTTTGGAAATTGACAATGTCTGAGGTGAAAATAGAAATTTTTAAAGAAAGCTCATATTTGACGTATATGTTGGGAATGTCGACAAATGGAGGTTTCACCATCTTAAGCCCTTCAAATAATAGGGAAACGAAGTTAAGAAGTATTTCTTAACACTCTAAGTCAAGATGGAGTTGATTTTTAGATTCATTTGACCATTATTTACCGGGGTTACCATGATTAAATTGACTTATTAGCCATGTCCAAAATGCATGTCAAACATTAGGCGATTGAGAAATTTTGAAAATTTTATGTCAAAATACCTCATTTCCATAGGTTAACTAACCCCTTTGGTAAATTGACAACGTTTGAGGTGAAAATACAAATTTTTAAAGAAGGCTTATATTTGACGTATATGTTGGGAATGTCGACAAATGGAGGTTTCACCATCTTAAGCCCTTCAAATAATAGGGAAACGAAGTTAAGAAATATTTCTTAACACTCTAAGTCAATATGGAGTTGATTTTTAGATTCATTTGACCATTATTTACTAGGGTTACCATGATTAAATTGACTTATTAGCCATGTCCAAAATGCATGTCAAACATTAGGCGATTGAGAAATGTTGAAAATTTTATGTCAAAATACCTCATTTCCATAGGTTAACTAACCCCTTTGGAAATTGACAATGTCCGAGGTGAAAATAGAAATTTTTAAAGAAGGCTCATATTTGACGTATATGTTGGGAATGGACAAATGGAGGTTTCACCATCTTAAGCCCTTCAAATAATAGGGAAACGAAGTTAAGAAATATTTCTTAACACTCTAAGTCAATATGGAGTTGATTTTTAGATTCATTTGACCATTATTTACCGGGGTTACCATGATTAAATTGACTTATTAGCCATGTCCAAAATGCATGTCAAACATTAGGCGATTGAGAAATGTTGAAAATTTTATGTCAAAATACCTCATTTCCATAGGTTAACTAACCCCTTTGGAAATTGACAATGTTCGAGGTGAAAATAGAAATTTTTAAAGAAGGCTATATTTGACGTATATGTTGGGAATGTCGACAAATGGAGGTTTCACCATCTTAAGCCCTTCAAATAATAGGGAAGCGAAGTTAAGAAATATTTCTTAACACTCTAAGTCAATATGGAGTTGATTTTTAGATTCATTTGACCATTATTTACCAGGGTTACCATGATTAAATTGACTTATTAGCCATGTCCAAAATGCATGTCAAACATTAGGCGATTGAGAAATTTTGAAAATTTTATGTCAAAATACCTCATTTCCATAGGTTAACTAACCCCTTTGTAAATTGACAACGTTTGAGGTGAAAATACAAATTTTTAAAGAAGGCTTATATTTGACGTATATGTTGGGAATGTCGACAAATGGAGGTTTCACCATCTTAAGCCCTTCAAATAATAGGGAAACAAAGTTAAGAAATATTTCTTAACACTCTAAGTCAATATGGAGTTGATTTTTAGATTCATTTGACCATTATTTACTAGGGTTACCATGATTAAATTGACTTATTAGCCATGTCCAAAATGCATGTCAAACATTAGGCGATTGAGAAATGTTGAAAATTTTATGTCAAAATACCTCATTTCCATAGGTTAACTAACCCCTTTGGAAATTGACAATGTCTGAGGTGAAAATAGAAATTTTTAAAGAAGGCTCATATTTGACGTATATGTTGGGAATGTCGACAAATGGAGGTTTCACCATCTTAAGCCCTTCAAATAATAGGGAAACGAAGTTAAGAAATATTTCTTAACACTCTAAGTCAATATGGAGTTGATTTTTAGATTCATTTGACCATTATTTACTGGGGTTACCATGATTAAATTGACTTATTAGCCATGTCCAAAATGCATGTCAAACATTAGGCGATTGAGAAATGTTGAAAATTTTATGTCAAAATACCTCATTTCCATAGGTTAACTAACCCCTTTGGAAATTGACAATGTTCGAGGTGAAAATAGAAATTTTTAAAGAAGGCTCATATTTGACGTATATGTTGGGAATGTCGGCAAATGGAGGTTTCACCATCTTAAGCCCTTCAAATAATAGAGAAACGAAGTTAAGAAATATTTCTTAACACTCTAAGTCAATATGGAGTTGATTTTTAGATTCATTTTACCATTATTTACCGGGGTTACCATGATTAAATTGACTTATTAGCCATGTCCAAAATGCATGTCAAACATTAGGCGATTGAGAAATTTTGAAAATTTTATGTCAAAATACCTCATTTCCATAGGTTAACTAACCCCTTTGTAAATTGACAACGTTTGAGGTGAAAATACAAATTTTTAAAGAAGGCTTATATTTGACGTATATGTTGGGAATGTCGACAAATGGAGGTTTCACCATCTTAAGCCCTTCAAATAATAGGGAAACAAAGTTAAGAAATATTTCTTAACACTCTAAGTCAATATGGAGTTTATTTTTAGATTCATTTGACCATTATTTACCAGGGTTACCATGATTAAATTGACTTATTAGCCATGTCCAAAATGCATGTCAAACATTAGGCGATTGAGAAATGAAATTGAGAAATTTTGAAAATTTTATGTCAAAATACCTCATTTCCATAGGTTAACTAACCCCTTTGTAAATTGACAACGTTTGAGGTGAAAATACAAATTTTTAAAGAAGGCTTATATTTGACGCATATGTTGGGAATGTCGACAAATGGAGGTTTCACCATCTTAAGCCCTTCGAATAATAGGGAAACAAAGTTAAGAAATATTTCTTAACACTCTAAGTCAATATGGAGTTGATTTTTAGATTCATTTGACCATTATTTACTAGGGTTACCATGATTAAATTGACTTATTAGCCATGTCCAAAATGCATGTGAAACATTAGGCGATTGAGAAATGTTGAAAATTTTATGTCAAAATACCTCATTTCCATAGGTTAACTAACCCCTTTGGAAATTGACAATGTCTGAGGTGAAAATAGAAATTTTTAAAGAAAGCTCATATTTGACGTATATGTTGGGAATGTCGACAAATGGAGGTTTCACCATCTTAAGCCCTTCAAATAATAGGGAAACGAAGTTAAGAAGTATTTCTTAACACTCTAAGTCAATATGGAGTTGATTTTTAGATTCATTTGACCATTATTTACCAGGGTAACCATGATTAAATTGACTTATTAGCCATGTCCAAAATGCATGTCAAACATTAGGCGATTGAGAAATGTTGAAAATTTTATGTCAAAATACCTCATTTCCATAGGTTAACTAACCCCTTTGGAAATTGACAATGTTCGAGGTGAAAATAGAAATTTTTAAAGAAGGCTCATATTTGACGTATATGTTGGGAATGTCGGCAAATGGAGGTTTCACCATCTTAAGCCCTTCAAATAATAGAGAAACAAAGTTAAGAAGTATTTCTTAACACTCTAAGTCAATATGGAGTTGATTTTTAGATTCATTTTACCATTATTTACTGGGGTTACCATGATTAAATTGACTTATTAGCCATGTCCAAAATGCATGTCAAACATTAGGCGATTGAGAAATTTTGAAAATTTTATGTCAAAATACCTCATTTCCATAGGTTAACTAACCCCTTTGTAAATTGACAACGTTTGAGGTGAAAATACAAATTTTTAAAGAAGGCTTATATTTGACGTATATGTTGGGAATGTCGACAAATGGAGGTTTCACCATCTTAAGCCCTTCAAATAATAGGGAAACAAAGTTAAGAAATATTTCTTAACACTCTAAGTCAATATGGAGTTTATTTTTAGATTCATTTGACCATTATTTACCAGGGTTACCATGATTAAATTGACTTATTAGCCATGTCCAAAATGCATGTCAAACATTAGGCGATTGAGAAATTTTGAAAATTTTATGTCAAAATACCTCATTTCCATAGGTTAACTAACCCCTTTGTAAATTGACAACGTTTGAGGTGAAAATACAAATTTTTAAAGAAGGCTTATATTTGACGCATATGTTGGGAATGTCGACAAATGGAGGTTTCACCATCTTAAGCCCTTCGAATAATAGGGAAACAAAGTTAAGAAATATTTCTTAACACTCTAAGTCAATATGGAGTTGATTTTTAGATTCATTTGACCATTATTTACTAGGGTTACCATGATTAAATTGACTTATTAGCCATGACCAAAATGCATGTGAAACATTAGGCGATTGAGAAATGTTGAAAATTTTATGTCAAAATACCTCATTTCCATAGGTTAACTAACCCCTTTGGAAATTTACAATGTCTGAGGTGAAAATAGAAATTTTTAAAGAAGGCTCATATTTGACGTATATGTTGGGAATGTCGACAAATGGAGGTTTCACCATCTTAAGCCCTTCAAATTATAGGGAAACGAAGTTAAGAAGTATTTCTTAACACTCTAAGTCAAGATGGAGTTGATTTTTAGATTCATTTGACCATTATTTACCAGGGTAACCATGATTAAATTGACTTATTAGCCATGTCCAAAATGCATGTCAAACATTAGGCGATTGAGAAATGTTGAAAATTTTATGTCAAAATACCTCATTTCCATAGGTTAACTAACCCCTTTGGAAATTGACAATGTCTGAGGTGAAAATAGAAATTTTTAAAGAAGGCTCATATTTGACGTATATGTTGGGAATGTCGGCAAATGGAGGTTTCACCATCTTAAGCCCTTCAAATAATAGAGAAACAAAGTTAAGAAGTATTTCTTAACACTCTAAGTCAATATGGAGTTGATTTTTAGATTCATTTTACCATTATTTACCGGGGTTACCATGATTAAATTGACTTATTAGCCATGTCCAAAATGCATGTCAAACATTAGGCGAATGAGAAATTTTGAAAATTTTATGTCAAAATACCTCATTTCCATAGGTTAACTAACCCCTTTGTAAATTGACAACGTTTGAGGTGAAAATACAAATTTTTAAAGAAGGCTTATATTTGACGTATATGTTGGGAATGTCGACAAATGGAGGTTTCACCATCTTAAGCCCTTCAAATAATAGGGAAACAAAGTTAAGAAATATTTCTTAACACTCTAAGTCAATATGGAGTTTATTTTTAGATTCATTTGACCATTATTTACCAGGGTTACCATGATTAAACTGACTTATTAGCCATGTCCAAAATGCATGTCAAACATTAGGCGATTGAGAAATTTTGAAAATTTTATGTCAAAATACCTCATTTCCATAGGTTAACTAACCCCTTTGTAAATTGACAACGTTTGAGGTCAAAATACAAATTTTTAAAGAAGGCTTATATTTGACGCATATGTTGGGAATGTCGACAAATGGAGGTTTCACCATCTTAAGCCCTTCGAATAATAGGGAAACAAAGTTAAGAAATATTTCTTAACACTCTAAGTCAATATGGAGTTGATTTTTAGATTCATTTGACCATTATTTACTAGGGTTACCATGATTAAATTGACTTATTAGCCTTGACCAAAATGCATGTGAAACATTAGGCGATTGAGAAATGTTGAAAATTTATGTCAAAATACCTCATTTCCATAGGTTAACTAACCCCTTTGGAAATTGACAATGTCTGAGGTGAAAATAGAAATTTTTAAAGAAGGCTCATATTTGACGTATATGTTGGGAATGTCGGCAAATGGAGGTTTCACCATCTTAAGCCCTTCAAATAATAGAGAAACAAAGTTAAGAAGTATTTCTTAACACTCTAAGTCAATATGGAGTTGATTTTTAGATTCATTTTACCATTATTTACCGGGGTTACCATGATTAAACCGACTTATTAGCCATGTCCAAAATGCATGTCAAACATTAGGCGATTGAGAAATTTTGAAAATTTTATGTCAAAATACCTCATTTCCATAGGTTAACTAACCCCTTTGTAAATTGACAACGTTTGAGGTGAAAATACAAATTTTTAAAGAAGGCTTATATTTGACGTATATGTTGGGAATGTCGACAAATGGAGGTTTCACCATCTTAAGCCCTTCAAATAATAGGGAAACAAAGTTAAGAAATATTTCTTAACACTCTAAGTCAATATGGAGTTTATTTTTAGATTCATTTGACCATTATTTACCAGGGTTACCATGATTAAATTGACTTATTAGCCATGTCCAAAATGCATGTCAAACATTAGGCGATTGAGAAATTTTGAAAATTTTATGTCAAAATACCTCATTTCCATAGGTTAACTAACCCCTTTGGAAATTGACAATGTCTGAGGTGAAAATAGAAATTTTTAAAGAAGGCTTATATTTGACGTATATGTTGGGAATGTCGACAAATGGAGGTTTCACCATCTTAAGCCCTTCAAATAATAGGGAAACAAAGTTAAGAAATATTTCTTAACACTCTAAGTCAATATGGAGTTGATTTTTAGATTCATTTGACCATTATTTACTAGGGTTACCATGATTAAATGACTTATTAGCCATGTCCAAAATGCATGTCAAACATTAGGCGATTGAGAAATTTTGAAAATTTTATGTCAAAATACCTCATTTCCATAGGTTAACTAACCCCTTTGTAAATTGACAATGTTTGAGGTCAAAATACAAATTTTTAAAGAAGGCTTATATTTGACGCATATGTTGGGAATGTCGACAAATGGAGGTTTCACCATCTTAAGCCCTTCGAATAATAGGGAAACAAAGTTAAGAAATATTTCTTAACACTCTAAGTCAAGATGGAGTTGATTTTTAGATTCATTTGACCATTATTTACCAGGGTAACCATGATTAAATTGACTTATTAGCCATGTCCAAAATGCATGTCAAACATTAGGCGATTGAGAAATGTTGAAAATTTTATGTCAAAATACCTCATTTCCATAGGTTAACTAACCCCTTTGGAAATTGACAATGTCTGAGGTGAAAATAGAAATTTTTAAAGAAGGCTCATATTTGACGTATATGTTGGGAATGTCGGCAAATGGAGGTTTCACCATCTTAAGCCCTTCAAATAATAGAGAAACAAAGTTAAGAAGTATTTCTTAACACTCTAAGTCAATATGGAGTTGATTTTTAGATTCATTTTACCATTATTTACCAGGGTTACCATGATTAAATTGACTTATTAGCCATGTCCAAAATGCATGTCAAACATTAGGCGAATGAGAAATTTTGAAAATTTTATGTCAAAATACCTCATTTCCATAGGTTAACTAACCCCTTTGTAAATTGACAACGTTTGAGGTGAAAATACAAATTTTTAAAGAAGGCTTATATTTGACGTATATGTTGGGAATGTCGACAAATGGAGGTTTCACCATCTTAAGCCCTTCAAATAATAGGGAAACAAAGTTAAGAAATATTTCTTAACACTCTAAGTCAATATGGAGTTGATTTTTAGATTCATTTGACCATTATTTACTAGGGTTACCATGATTAAATTGACTTATTAGCCATGTCCAAAATGCATGTGAAACATTAGGCGATTGAGAAATGTTGAAAATTTTATGTCAAAATACCTCATTTCCATAGGTTAACTCACCCCTTTGGAAATTGACAATGTCTGAGGTGAAAATAGAAATTTTTAAAGAAAGCTCATATTTGACGTATATGTTGGGAATGTCGACAAATGGAGGTTTCACCATCTTAAGCCCTTCAAATAATAGGGAAACAAAGTTAAGAAATATTTCTTAACACTCTAAGTCAATATGGAGTTTATTTTTAGATTCATTTGACCATTATTTACCAGGGTTACCATGATTAAACTGACTTATTAGCCATGTCCAAAATGCATGTCAAACATTAGGCGATTGAGAAATTTTGAAAATTTTATGTCAAAATACCTCATTTCCATAGGTTAACTAACCCCTTTGTAAATTGACAACGTTTGAGGTGAAAATACAAATTTTTAAAGAAGGCTTATATTTGACGCATATGTTGGGAATGTCGACAAATGGAGGTTTCACCATCTTAAGCCCTTCGAATAATAGGGAAACAAAGTTAAGAAATATTTCTTAACACTCTAAGTCAATATGGAGTTGATTTTTAGATTCATTTGACCATTATTTACTAGGGTTACCATGATTAAATTGACTTATTAGCCATGACCAAAATGCATGTGAAACATTAGGCGATTGAGAAATGTTGAAAATTTTATGTCAAAATACCTCATTTCCATAGGTTAACTAACCCCTTTGGAAATTTACAATGTCTGAGGTGAAAATAGAAATTTTTAAAGAAGGCTCATATTTGACGTATATGTTGGGAATGTCGACAAATGGAGGTTTCACCATCTTAAGCCCTTCAAATTATAGGGAAACGAAGTTAAGAAGTATTTCTTAACACTCTAAGTCAAGATGGAGTTGATTTTTAGATTCATTTGACCATTATTTACCAGGGTAACCATGATTAAATTGACTTATTAGCCATGTCCAAAATGCATGTCAAACATTAGGCGATTGAGAAATGTTGAAAATTTTATGTCAAAATACCTCATTTCCATAGGTTAACTAACCCCTTTGGAAATTGACAATGTCTGAGGTGAAAATAGAAATTTTTAAAGAAGGCTCATATTTGACGTATATGTTGGGAATGTCGGCAAATGGAGGTTTCACCATCTTAAGCCCTTCAAATAATAGAGAAACAAAGTTAAGAAGTATTTCTTAACACTCTAAGTCAATATGGAGTTGATTTTTAGATTCATTTTACCATTATTTACCAGGGTTACCATGATTAAATTGACTTATTAGCCATGTCCAAAATGCATGTCAAACATTAGGCGATTGAGAAATTTTGAAAATTTTATGTCAAAATACCTCATTTCCATAGGTTAACTAACCCCTTTGTAAATTGACAACGTTTGAGGTGAAAATACAAATTTTTAAAGAAGGCTTATATTTGACGTATAGGTTGGGAATGTCGACAAATGGAGGTTTCACCATCTTAAGCCCTTCAAATAATAGGGAAACAAAGTTAAGAAATATTTCTTAACACTCTAAGTCAATATGGAGTTTATTTTTAGATTCATTTGACCATTATTTACCGGGGTTACCATGATTAAACTGACTTATTAGCCATGTCCAAAATGCATGTCAAACATTAGGCGATTGAGAAATTTTGAAAATTTTATGTCAAAATACCTCATTTCCATAGGTTAACTAACCCCTTTGTAAATTGACAACGTTTGAGGTCAAAATACAAATTTTTAAAGAAGGCTTATATTTGACGCATATGTTGGGAATGTCGACAAATGGAGGTTTCACCATCTTAAGCCCTTCGAATAATAGGGAAACAAAGTTAAGAAATATTTCTTAACACTCTAAGTCAATATGGAGTTGATTTTTAGATTCATTTGACCATTATTTACTAGGGTTACCATGATTAAATTGACTTATTAGCCATGTCCAAAATGCATGTGAAACATTAGGCGATTGAGAAATGTTGAAAATTTTATGTCAAAATACCTCATTTCCATAGGTTAACTAACCCCTTTGGAAATTGACAATGTCTGAGGTGAAAATAGAAATTTTTAAAGAAGGCTCATATTTGACGTATATGTTGGGAATGTCGGCAAATGGAGGTTTCACCATCTTAAGCCCTTCAAATAATAGAGAAACAAAGTTAAGAAGTATTTCTTAACACTCTAAGTCAATATGGAGTTGATTTTTAGATTCATTTTACCATTATTTACCGGGGTTACCATGATTAAATTGACTTATTAGCCATGTCCAAAATGCATGTCAAACATTAGGCGATTGAGAAATTTTGAAAATTTTATGTCAAAATACCTCATTTCCATAGGTTAACTAACCCCTTTGTAAATTGACAACGTTTGAGGTGAAAATACAAATTTTTAAAGAAGGCTTATATTTGACGTATATGTTGGGAATGTCGACAAATGGAGGTTTCACCATCTTAAGCCCTTCGAATAATAGGGAAACGAAGTTAAGAAGTATTTCTTAACACTCTAACTCAAGATGGAGTTGATTTTTAGATTCATTTGACCATTATTTACCAGGGTTACCATGATTAAATTGACTTATTAGCCATGTCCAAAATGCATGTCAAACATTAGGCGATTGAGAAAATTTGAAAATTTTATGTCAAAATACCTAATTTCCATAGGTTAACTAACCCCTTTGTAAATTGACAACGTTTGAGGTGAAAATACAAATTTTTAAAGAAGGCTTATATTTGACGTATATGTTGGGAATGTCGACAAATGGAGGTTTCACCATCTTAAGCCCTTCAAATAATAGGGAAACGAAGTTAAGAAATATTTCTTAACACTCTAAGTCAATATGGAGTTGATTTTTAGATTCATTTGACCATTATTTGCTAGGGTTACCATGATTAAATTGACTTATTAGCCATGTCCAAAATGCATGTCAAACATTAGGCAATTGAGAAATGTTGAAAATTTTATGTCAAAATACCTCATTTCCATAGGTTAAGTAACCACTTTGGAAATTGACAATGTCTGATGTGAAAATAGAAATTTTTAAAGAAGGCTCATATTTGACGTATATGTTGGGAATGTCGACAAATGGAGGTTTCACCATCTTAAGCCCTTCAAATAATAGGGAAACGAAGTTAAGAAGTATTTCTTAACACTCTAAGTCAATATGGAGTTGATTTTTAGATTCATTTGACCATTATTTACCAGGGTTACCATGATTAAATTGACTTATTAGCCATGTCCAAAATGCATGTCAAACATTAGGCGATTGAGAAATGTTGAAAATTTTATGTCAAAATACCTCATTTCCATAGGTTAACTAACCCCTTTGGAAATTAACAATGTCTGAGGTGAAAATAGAAATTTTTAAAGAAGGCTTATATTTGACGTATATGTTGGGAATGTCGACAAATGGAGGTTTCACCATCTTAAGCCCTTCAAATAATAGGGAAACGAAGTTAAGAAATATTTCTTAACACTCTAAGTCAATATGGAGTTGATCTTTAGATTCATTTGACCATTATTTACTAGGGTTACCATGATTAAATTGACTTATTAGCCATGTCCAAAATGCATGTCAAACATTAGGCGATTGAGAAATGTTGAAAATTTTATGTCAAAATACCTCATTTCCATAGGTTAACTAACCACTTTGGAAATTGACAATGTCCGATGTGAAAATAGAAATTTTTAAAGAAGGCTCATATTTGACGTATATGTTGGGAATGTCGACAAATGGAGGTTTCACCATCTTAAGCCCTTCAAATAATAGGGAAACGAAGTTAAGAAGTATTTCTTAACACTCTAAGTCAATATGGAGTTGATTTTTAGATTCATTTGACCATTATTTACCGGGGTTACCATGATTAAATTGACTTATTAGCCATGTCCAAAATGCATGTCAAACATTAGGCGATTGAGAAATGTTGAAAATTTTATGTCAAAATACCTCATTTCCATAGGTTAACTAACCCCTTTGGAAATTAACAATGTCCGAGGTGAAAATAGAAATTTTTAAAGAAGGCTTATATTTGACGTATATGTTGGGAATGTCGACAAATGGAGGTTTCACCATCTTAAGCCCTTCAAATAATAGGGAAACGAAGTTAAGAAATATTTCTTAACACTCTAAGTCAATATGGAGTTGATCTTTAGATTCATTTGACCATTATTTACCAGGGTTACCATGATTAAATTGACTTATTAGCCATGTCCAAAATGCATGTCAAACATTAGGCGATTGAGAAATGTTGAAAATTTTATGTCAAAATACCTCATTTCCATAGGTTAACTAACCACTTTGGAAATTGACAATGTCTGATGTGAAAATAGAAATTTTTAAACAAGGCTCATATTTGACGTATATGTTGGGAATGTCGACAAATGGAGGTTTCACCATCTTAAGCCCTTCAAATAATAGGGAAACGAAGTTAAGAAGTATTTCTTAACACTCTAAGTCAATATGGAGTTGATCTTTAGATTCATTTGACCATTATTTGCTAGGGTTACCATGATTAAATTGACTTATTAGCCATGTCCAAAATGCATGTAAAACATTAGGCGATTGAGAAATGTTGAAAATTTTATGTCAAAATACCTCATTTCCATAGGTTAACTAACCACTTTGGAAATTGACAATGTCTGATGTGAAAATAGAAATTTTTAAAGAAGGCTCAAATTTGACGTATATGTTGGGAATGTCGACAAATGGAGGTTTCACCATCTTAAGCCCTTTAAATAATAGGGAAACGAAGTTAAGAAGTATTTCTTAACACTCTAAGTCAATATGGAGTTGATTTTTAGATTCATTTGACCATTATTTACCAGGGTTACCATGATTAAATTGACTTATTAGCCATGTCCAAAATGCATGTCAAACATTAGGCGATTGAGAAATGTTGAAAATTTTATGTCAAAATACCTCATTTCCATAGGTTAACTAACCCCTTTGGAAATTGAAAACGTTTGAGGTGAAAATAGAAATTTTTAAAGAAGGCTTATATTTGACGTATATGTTGGGAATGTCGACAAATGGAGGTTTCACCATCTTAAGCCCTTCAAATAATAGGGAAACGAAGTTAAGAAATATTTCTTAACACTCTAAGTCAATATGGAGTTGATTTTTAGATTCATTTGACCATTATTTACTAGGGTTACCATGATTAAATTGACTTATTAGCCATGTCCAAAATGCATGTCAAACATTAGGCGATTGAGAAATGTTGAAAATTTTATGTCAAAATACCTCATTTCCATAGGTTAACTAACCACTTTGGAAATTGACAATGTCTGATGTGAAAATAGAAATTTTTAAAGAAGGCTCATATTTGACGTATATGTTGGGAATGTCGACAAATGGAGGTTTCACCATCTTAAGCCCTTCAAATAATAGGGAAACGAAGTTAAGAAGTATTTCTTAACACTCTAAGTCAATATGGAGTTGATTTTTAGATTCATTTGACCATTATTTACTAGGGTTACCATGATTAAATTGACTTATTAGCCATGTCCAAAATGCATGTCAAACATTAGGCGATTGAGAAATGTTGAAAATTTTATGTCAAAATACCTCATTTCCATAGGTTAACTAACCCCTTTGGAAATTGACAATGTCCGAGGTGAAAATAGAAATTTTTAAAGAAGGCTCATATTTGACGTATATGTTGGGAATGTCGACAAATGGAGGTTTCACCATCTTAAGCCCTTCAAATAATAGAGAAACAAAGTTAAGAAGTATTTCTTAACACTCTAAGTCAATATGGAGTTGATTTTTAGATTCATTTTACCATTATTTACCGGGGTTACCATGATTAAATCGACTTATTAGCCATGTCCAAAATGCATGTCAAACATTAGGCGATTGAGAAATTTTGAAAATTTTATGTCAAAATACCTCATTTCCATAGGTTAACTAACCCCTTTGTAAATTGACAACGTTTGAGGTCGAAATACAAATTTTTAAAGAAGGCTTATATTTGACGTATATGTTGGGAATGTCGACAAATGGAGGTTTCACCATCTTAAGCCCTTCAAATAATAGGGAAACAAAGTTAAGAAATATTTCTTAACACTCTAAGTCAATATGGAGTTGATTTTTAGATTCATTTGACCATTATTTACTAGGGTTACCATGATTAAATTGACTTATTAGCCATGTCCAAAATGCATGTGAAACATTAGGCGATTGAGAAATGTTGAAAATTTTATGTCAAAATACCTCATTTCCATAGGTTAACTAACCCCTTTGGAAATTGACAATGTCTGAGGTGAAAATAGAAATTTTTAAAGAAGGCTCATATTTGACGTATATGTTGGGAATGTCGACAAATGGAGGTTTCACCATCTTAAGCCCTTCAAATAATAGGGAAACGAAGTTAAGAAGTATTTCTTAACACTCTAAGTCAATATGGAGTTGATTTTTAGATTCATTTGACCATTATTTACCAGGGTTACCATGATTAAATTGACTTATTAGCCATGTCCAAAATGCATGTCAAACATTAGGCGATTGAGAAATTTTGAAAATTTTATGTCAAAATACCTCATTTCCATAGGTTAACTAACCCCTTTGTAAATTGACAACGTTTGAGGTGAAAATACAAATTTTTAAAGAAGGCTTATATTTGACGTATATGTTGGGAATGTCGACAAATGGAGGTTTCACCATCTTAAGCCCTTCAAATAATAGGGAAACGAAGTTAAGAAATATTTCTTAACACTCTAAGTCAATATGGAGTTGATTTTTAGATTCATTTGACCATTATTTACTAGGGTTACCATGATTAAATTGACTTATTAGCCATGTCCAAAATGCATGTCAAACATTAGGCGATTGAGAAATGTTGAAAATTTTATGTCAAAATACCTCATTTCCATAGGTTAACTAACCCCTTTGGAAATTGACAATGTCTGATGTGAAAATAGAAATTTTTAAAGAAGGCTCATATTTGACGTATATGTTGGGAATGTCGACAAATGGAGGTTTCACCATCTTAAGCCCTTCAAATAATAGGGAAACGAAGTTAAGAAGTATTTCTTAACACTCTAAGTCAATATGGAGTTGATTTTTAGATTCATTTGACCATTATTTACCGGGGTTACCATGATTAAATTGACTTATTAGCCATGTCCAAAATGCATGTCAAACATTAGGCGATTGAGAAATTTTGAAAATTTTATGTCAAAATACCTCATTTCCATAGGTTAACTAACCCCTTTGTAAATTGACAACGTTTGAGGTGAAAATACAAATTTTTAAAGAAGGCTTATATTTGACGTATATGTTGGGAATGTCGACAAATGGAGGTTTCACCATCTTAAGCCCTTCAAATAATAGGGAAACGAAGTTAAGAAATATTTCTTAACACTCTAAGTCAATATGGAGTTGATTTTTAGATTCATTTGACCATTATTTACCAGGGTTACCATGATTAAATTGACTTATTAGCCATGTCCAAAATGCATGTCAAACATTAGGCGATTGAGAAATGTTGAAAATTTTATGTCAAAATACCTCATTTCCATAGGTTAACTAACCACTTTGGAAATTGACAATGTTTGAGGTCAAAATAGAAATTTTTAAAGAAGGCTTATATTTGACGTATATGTTGGGAATGTCGACAAATGGAGGTTTCACCATCTTAAGCCCTTCAAATAATAGGGAAACGAAGTTAAGAAATATTTCTTAACACTCTAAGTCAATATGGAGTTGATTTTTAGATTCATTTGACCATTATTTACTAGGGTTACCATGATTAAATTGACTTATTAGCCATGTCCAAAATGCATGTCAAACATTAGGCGATTGAGAAATGTTGAAAATTTTATGTCAAAATACCTCATTTCCATAGATTAACTAACCCCTTTGGAAATTGACAATGTCTGATGTGAAAATAGAAATTTTTAAAGAAGGCTCATATTTGACGTATATGTTGGGAATGTCGACAAATGGAGGTTTCACCATCTTAAGCCCTTCAAATAATAGGGAAACGAAGTTAAGAAGTATTTCTTAACACTCTAAGTCAATATGGAGTTGATTTTTAGATTCATTTGACCATTATTTACTAGGGTTACCATGATTAAATTGACTTATTAGCCATGTCCAAAATGCATGTCAAACATTAGGCGATTGAGAAATGTTGAAAATTTTATGTCAAAATACCTCATTTCCATAGGTTAACTAACCACTTTGGAAATTGACAATGTCGATGTGAAAATAGAAATTTTTAAAGAAGGCTCATATTTGACGTATATGTTGGGAATGTCGACAAATGGAGGTTTCACCATCTTAAGCCCTTCAAATAATAGGGAAACGAAGTTAAGAAGTATTTCTTAACACTCTAAGTCAATATGGAGTTGATTTTTAGATTCATTTGACCATTATTTACCGGGGTTACCATGATTAAATTGACTTATTAGACATATCCAAAATCCATGTCAAACATTAGCCGATTGAGAAATTTTGAAAATTTTATGTCAAAATACCTCATTTCCATAGGTTAACTAACCCCTTTGTAAATTGACAACGTTTGAGGTGAAAATAGAAATTTTTAAAGAAGGCTTATATTTGACGTATATGTTGGGAATGTCGACAAATGGAGGTTTCACCATCTTAAGCCCTTCAAATAATAGGGAAACGAAGTTAAGAAATATTTCTTAACACTCTAAGTCAATATGGAGTTGATTTTTAGATTCATTTGACCATTATTTACTAGGGTTACCATGATTAAATTGACTTATTAGCCATGTCCAAAATGCATGTCAAACATTAGGCGATTGAGAAATGTTGAAAATTTTATGTCAAAATACCTCATTTCCATAGGTTAACTAACCACTTTGGAAATTGACAATGTCCGATGTGAAAATAGAAATTTTTAAAGAAGGCTCATATTTGACGTATATGTTGGGAATGTCGACAAATGGAGGTTTCACCATCTTAAGCCCTTCAAATAATAGGGAAACGAAGTTAAGAAGTATTTCTTAACACTCTAAGTCAATATGGAGTTGATTTTTAGATTCATTTGACCATTATTTACTAGGGTTACCATGATTAAATTGACTTATTAGCCATGTCCAAAATGCATGTCAAACATTAGGCGATTGAGAAATGTTGAAAATTTTATGTCAAAATACCTCATTTCCATAGGTTAACTAACCCCTTTGGAAATTGACAATGTTCGAGGTGAAAATAGAAATTTTTAAAGAAGGCTCATATTTGACGTATATGTTGGGAATGTCGACAAATGGAGGTTTCACCATCTTAAGCCCTTCAAATAATAGGGAAACGAAGTTAAGAAGTATTTCTTAACACTCTAAGTCAAGATGGAGTTGATTTTTAGATTCATTTCACCATTATTTACCAGGGTTACCATGATTAAATTGACTTATTAGCCATGTCCAAAATGCATGTCAAACATTAGGCGATTGAGAAATTTTGAAAATTTTATGTCAAAATACCTAATTTCCATAGGTTAACTAACCCCTTTGTAAATTGACAACGTTTGAGGTGAAAATACAAATTTTTAAAGAAGGCTTATATTTGACGTATATGTTGGGAATGTCGACAAATGGAGGTTTCACCATCTTAAGCCCTTCAAATAATAGGGAAACGAAGTTAAGAAATATTTCTTAACACTCTAAGTCAATATGGAGTTGATCTTTAGATTCATTTGACCATTATTTGCTAGGGTTACCATGATTAAATTGACTTATTAGCCATGTCCAAAATGCATGTCAAACATTAGGCAATTGAGAAATGTTGAAAATTTTATGTCAAAATACCTCATTTCCATAGGTTAAGTAACCACTTTGGAAATTGACAATGTCGATGTGAAAATAGAAATTTTTAAAGAAGGCTCATATTTGACGTATATGTTGGGAATGTCGACAAATGGAGGTTTCACCATCTTAAGCCCTTCAAATAATAGGGAAACGAAGTTAAGAAGTATTTCTTAACACTCTAAGTCAATATGGAGTTGATTTTTAGATTCATTTGACCATTATTTACCAGGGTTACCATGATTAAATTGACTTATTAGCCATGTCCAAAATGCATGTCAAACATTAGGCGATTGAGAAATGTTGAAAATTTTATGTCAAAATACCTCATTTCCATAGGTTAACTAACCCCTTTGGAAATTAACAATGTCCGAGGTGAAAATAGAAATTTTTAAAGAAGGCTTATATTTGACGTATATGTTGGGAATGTCGACAAATGGAGGTTTCACCATCTTAAGCCCTTCAAATAATAGGGAAACGAAGTTAAGAAATATTTCTTAACACTCTAAGTCAATATGGAGTTGATCTTTAGATTCATTTGACCATTATTTACTAGGGTTACCATGATTAAATTGACTTATTAGCCATGTCCAAAATGCATGTCAAACATTAGGCGATTGAGAAATGTTGAAAATTTTATGTCAAAATACCTCATTTCCATAGGTTAACTAACCACTTTGGAAATTGACAATGTCTCGATGTGAAAATAGAAATTTTTAAAGAAGGCTCATATTTGACGTATATGTTGGGAATGTCGACAAATGGAGGTTTCACCATCTTAAGCCCTTCAAATAATAGGGAAACGAAGTTAAGAAGTATTTCTTAACACTCTAAGTCAATATGGAGTTGATTTTTAGATTCATTTGACCATTATTTACCAGGGTTACCATGATTAAATTGACTTATTAGCCATGTCCAAAATGCATGTCAAACATTAGGCGATTGAGAAATGTTGAAAATTTTATGTCAAAATACCTCATTTCCATAGGTTAACTAACCCCTTTGGAAATTAACAATGTCCGAGGTGAAAATAGAAATTTTTAAAGAAGGCTTATATTTGACGTATATGTTGGGAATGTCGACAAATGGAGGTTTCACCATCTTAAGCCCTTCAAATAATAGGGAAACGAAGTTAAGAAATATTTCTTAACACTCTAAGTCAATATGGAGTTGATCTTTAGATTCATTTGACCATTATTTACTAGGGTTACCATGATTAAATTGACTTATTAGCCATGTCCAAAATGCATGTCAAACATTAGGCGATTGAGAAATGTTGAAAATTTTATGTCAAAATACCTCATTTCCATAGGTTAACTAACCACTTTGGAAATTGACAATGTCTGATGTGAAAATAGAAATTTTTAAACAAGGCTCATATTTGACGTATATGTTGGGAATGTCGACAAATGGAGGTTTCACCATCTTAAGCCCTTCAAATAATAGGGAAACGAAGTTAAGAAGTATTTCTTAACACTCTAAGTCAATATGGAGTTGATTTTTAGATTCATTTGACCATTATTTACTAGGGTTACCATGATTAAATTGACTTATTAGCCATGTCCAAAATGCATGTAAAACATTAGGCGATTGAGAAATGTTGAAAATTTTATGTCAAAATACCTCATTTCCATAGGTTAACTAACCCCTTTGGAAATTGACAATGTCCGATGTGAAAATAGAAATTTTTAAAGAAGGCTCATATTTGACGTATATGTTGGGAATGTCGACAAATGGAGGTTTCACCATCTTAAGCCCTTTAAATAATAGGGAAACGAAGTTAAGAAATATTTCTTAACACTCTAAGTCAATATGGAGTTGATTTTTAGATTCATTTGACCATTATTTACCGGGGTTACCATGATTAAATTGACTTATTAGCCATGTCCAAAATGCATGTCAAACATTAGGCGATTGAGAAATGTTGAAAATTTTATGTCAAAATACCTCATTTCCATAGGTTAACTAACCTCTTTGGAAATTAACAATGTCCGAGGTGAAAATAGAAATTTTTAAAGAAGGCTTATATTTGACGTATATGTTGGGAATGTCGACAAATGGAGGTTTCACCATCTTAAGCCCTTCAAATAATAGGGAAACGAAGTTAAGAAATATTTCTTAACACTCTAAGTCAATATGGAGTTGATCTTTAGACTCATTTGACCATTATTTACTAGGGTTACCATGATTAAATTGACTTATTAGCCATGTCCAAAATGCATGTCAAACATTAGGCGATTGAGAAATGTTGAAAATTTTATGTCAAAATACCTCATTTCCATAGGTTAACTAACCACTTTGGAAATTGACAATGTCTTATGTGAAAATAGAAATTTTTAAAGAAGGCTCATATTTGACGTATATGTTGGGAATGTCGACAAATGGAGGTTTCACCATCTTAAGCCCTTCAAATAATAGGGAAACGAAGTTAAGAAGTATTTCTTAACACTCTAAGTCAATATGGAGTTGATTTTTAGATTCATTTGACCATTATTTACCAGGGTTACCATGATTAAATTGACTTATTAGCCATGTCCAAAATGCATGTCAAACATTAGGCGATTGAGAAATGTTGAAAATTTTATGTCAAAATACCTCATTTCCATAGGTTAACTAACCCCTTTGGAAATTAACAATGTCCGAGGTGAAAATAGAAATTTTTAAAGAAGGCTTATATTTGACGTATATGTTGGGAATGTCGACAAATGGAGGTTTCACCATCTTAAGCCCTTCAAATAATAGGGAAACGAAGTTAAGAAATATTTCTTAACACTCTAAGTCAATATGGAGTTGATCTTTAGATTCATTTGACCATTATTTACTAGGGTTACCATGATTAAATTGACTTATTAGCCATGTCCAAAATGCATGTCAAACATTAGGCGATTGAGAAATGTTGAAAATTTTATGTCAAAATACCTCATTTCCATAGGTTAACTAACCACTTTGGAAATTGACAATGTCTGATGTGAAAATAGAAATTTTTAAAGAAGGCTCAAATTTGACGTATATGTTGGGAATGTCGACAAATGGAGGTTTCACCATCTTAAGCCCTTTAAATAATAGGGAAACGAAGTTAAGAAGTATTTCTTAACACTCTAAGTCAATATGGAGTTGATTTTTAGATTCATTTGACCATTATTTACCGGGGTTACCATGATTAAATTGACTTATTAGCCATGTCCAAAATGCATGTCAAACATTAGGCGATTGAGAAATGTTGAAAATTTTATGTCAAAATACCTCATTTCCATAGGTTAACTAACCTCTTTGGAAATTAACAATGTCTGAGGTGAAAATAGAAATTTTTAAAGAAGGCTTATATTTAACGTATATGTTGGGAATGTCGACAAATGGAGGTTTCACCATCTTAAGCCCTTCAAATAATAGGGAAACGAAGTTAAGAAATATTTCTTAACACTCTAAGTCAATATGGAGTTGATCTTTAGATTCATTTGACCATTATTTACTAGGGTTACCATGATTAAATTGACTTATTAGCCATGTCCAAAATGCATGTCAAACATTAGGCGATTGAGAAATGTTGAAAATTTTATGTCAAAATACCTCATTTCCATAGGTTAACTAACCACTTTGGAAATTGACAATGTCTTATGTGAAAATAGAAATTTTTAAAGAAGGCTCATATTTGACGTATATGTTGGGAATGTCGACAAATGGAGGTTTCACCATCTTAAGCCCTTCAAATAATAGGGAAACGAAGTTAAGAAGTATTTCTTAACACTCTAAGTCAATATGGAGTTGATTTTTAGATTCATTTGACCATTATTTACTGTGGTTACCATGATTAAATTGACTTATTAGCCATGTCCAAAATGCATGTCAAACATTAGGCGATTGAGAAATGTTGAAAATTTTATGTCAAAATACCTCATTTCCATAGGTTAACTAACCCCTTTGGAAATTAACAATGTCCGAGGTGAAAATAGAAATTTTTAAAGAAGGCTTATATTTGACGTATATGTTGGGAATGTCGACAAATGGAGGTTTCACCATCTTAAGCCCTTCAAATAATAGGGAAACGAAGTTAAGAAATATTTCTTAACACTCTAAGTCAATATGGAGTTGATCTTTAGATTCATTTGACCATTATTTACTGGGGTTACCATGATTAAATTGACTTATTAGCCATGTCCAAAATGCATGTCAAACATTAGGCGATTGAGAAATGTTGAAAATTTTATGTCAAAATACCTCATTTCCATAGGTTAACTAACCACTTTGGAAATTGACAATGTCTGATGTGAAAATAGAAATTTTTAAACAAGGCTCATATTTGACGTATATGTTGGGAATGTCGACAAATGGAGGTTTCACCATCTTAAGCCCTTCAAATAATAGGGAAACGAAGTTAAGAAGTATTTCTTAACACTCTAACTCAATATGGAGTTGATCTTTAGATTCATTTGACCATTATTTGCTAGGGTTACCATGATTAAATTGACTTATTAGCCATGTCCAAAATGCATGTAAAACATTAGGCGATTGAGAAATGTTGAAAATTTTATGTCAAAATACCTCATTTCCATAGGTTAACTAACCACTTTGGAAATTGACAATGTCTGATGTGAAAATAGAAATTTTTAAAGAAGGCTCAAATTTGACGTATATGTTGGGAATGTCGACAAATGGAGGTTTCACCATCTTAAGCCCTTTAAATAATAGGGAAACGAAGTTAAGAAGTATTTCTTAACACTCTAAGTCAATATGGAGTTGATTTTTAGATTCATTTGACCATTATTTACTGGGGTTACCATGATTAAATTGACTTATTAGCCATGTCCAAAATGCATGTCAAACATTAGGCGATTGAGAAATGTTGAAAATTTTATGTCAAAATACCTCATTTCCATAGGTTAACTAACCTCTTTGGAAATTAACAATGTCCGAGGTGAAAATAGAAATTTTTAAAGAAGGCTTATATTTGACGTATATGTTGGGAATGTCGACAAATGGAGGTTTCACCATCTTAAGCCCTTCAAATAATAGGGAAACGAAGTTAAGAAATATTTCTTAACACTCTAAGTCAATATGGAGTTGATCTTTAGATTCATTTGACCATTATTTACTAGGGTTACCATGATTAAATTGACTTATTAGCCATGTCCAAAATGCATGTCAAACATTAGGCGATTGAGAAATGTTGAAAATTTTATGTCAAAATACCTCATTTCCATAGGTTAACTAACCACTTTGGAAATTGACAATGTCTGATGTGAAAATAGAAATTTTTAAACAAGGCTCATATTTGACGTATATGTTGGGAATGTCGACAAATGGAGGTTTCACCATCTTAAGCCCTTCAAATAATAGGGAAACGAAGTTAAGAAGTATTTCTTAACACTCTAAGTCAATATGGAGTTGATCTTTAGATTCATTTGACCATTATTTGCTAGGGTTACCATGATTAAATTGACTTATTAGCCATGTCCAAAATGCATGTAAAACATTAGGCGATTGAGAAATGTTGAATATTTTATGTCAAAATACCTCATTTCCATAGGTTAACTAACCACTTTTGAAATTGACAATGTCTGATGTGAAAATAGAAATTTTTAAAGAAGGCTCATATTTAACGTATATGTTGGGAATGTCGGCAAATGGAGGTTTCACCATCTTAACCCCTTCAAATAATAGAGAAACGAAGTTAAGAAGTATTTCTTAACACTCTAAGTCAATATGGAGTTGATTTTTAGATTCATTTGACCATTATTTACCGTGGTTACCATGATTAAATTGACTTATTAGCCATGTCCAAAATGCATGTCAAACATTAGGCGATTGAGAAATTTTGAAAATTTTATGTCAAAATACCTCATTTCCCTAGGTTAACTAACCCCTTTGTAAATTGACAACGTTTGAGGCGAAAATACATATTTTTAAAGAAGGCTTATATTTGACGTATATGTTGGGAATGTCGACAAATGGAGGTTTCACCATCTTAAGCCCTTCAAATAATAGGGAAACAAAGTTAAGAAATATTTCTTAACACTCTAAGTCAATATGGAGTTGATTTTTAGATTCATTTGACCATTATTTACTAGGGTTACCATGATTAAATTGACTTATTAGCCATGTCCAAAATGCATGTGAAACATTAGGCGATTGAGAAATGTTGAAAATTTTATGTCAAAATACCTCATTTCCATAGGTTAACTAACCCCTTTGGAAATTGACAATGTCTGGAGGTGAAAATAGAAATTTTTAAAAGAAGGCTCATATTTGACGTATATGTTGGGAATGTCGACAAATGGAGGTTTCACCATCTTAAGCCCTTCGAATAATAGGGAAACGAAGTTAAGAAGTATTTCTTAACACTCTAAGTCAAGATGGAGTTGATTTTTAGATTCATTTCACCATTATTTACCAGGGTTACCATGATTAAATTGACTTATTAGCCATGTCCAAAATGCATGTCAAACATTAGGCGATTGAGAAATTTTGAAAATTTTATGTCAAAATACCTAATTTCCATAGGTTAACTAACCCCTTTGTAAATTGACAACGTTTGAGGTGAAAATACAAATTTTTAAAGAAGGCTTATATTTGACGTATATGTTGGGAATGTCGACAAATGGAGGTTTCACCATCTTAAGCCCTTCAAATAATAGGGAAACGAAGTTAAGAAATATTTCTTAACACTCTAAGTCAATATGGAGTTGATCTTTAGATTCATTTGACCATTATTTGCTAGGGTTACCATGATTAAATTAACTTATTAGCCATGTCCAAAATGCATGTCAAACATTAGGCGATTGAGAAATGTTGAAAATTTTATGTCAAAATACCTCATTTCCATAGGTTCACTAACCACTTTGGAAATTGACAATGTCTGATGTGAAAATAGAAATTTTTAAAGAAGGCTCATATTTGACGTATATGTTGGGAATGTCGACAAATGGAGGTTTCACCATCTTAAGTCCTTCAAATAATAGGGAAACGAAGTTAAGAAGTATTTCTTAACACTCTAAGTCAATATGGAGTTGATTTTTAGATTCATTTGACCATTATTTACCAGGGTTACCATGATTAAATTGACTTATTAGCCATGTCCAAAATGCATGTCAAACATTAGGCGATTGAGAAATGTTGAAAATTTTATGTCAAAATACCTCATTTCCATAGGTTAACTAACCCCTTTGGAAATTAACAATGTCTGAGGTGAAAATAGAAATTTTTAAAGAAGGCTTATATTTGACGTATATGTTGGGAATGTCGACAAATGGAGGTTTCACCATCTTAAGCCCTTCAAATAATAGGGAAATGAAGTTAAGAAATATTTCTTAACACTCTAAGTCAATATGGAGTTGATCTTTAGATTCATTTGACCATTATTTACCAGGGTTACCATGATTAAATTGACTTATTAGCCATGTCCAAAATGCATGTCAAACATTAGGCGATTGAGAAATGTTGAAAATTTTATGTCAAAATACCTCATTTCCATAGGTTAACTAACCACTTTGGAAATTGACAATGTCTGATGTGAAAATAGAAATTTTTAAACAAGGCTCATATTTGACGTATATGTTGGGAATGTCGACAAATGGAGGTTTCACCATCTTAAGCCCTTCAAATAATAGGGAAACGAAGTTAAGAAGTATTTCTTAACACTCTAAGTCAATATGGAGTTGATCTTTAGATTCATTTGACCATTATTTGCTAGGGTTACCATGATTAAATTGACTTATTAGCCATGTCCAAAATGCATGTAAAACATTAGGCGATTGAGAAATGTTGAAAATTTTATGTCAAAATACCTCATTTCCATAGGTTAACTAACCACTTCGGAAATTGACAATGTTCGATGTGAAAATAGAAATTTTTAAAGAAGGCTCAAATTTGACGTATATGTTGGGAATGTCGACAAATGGAGGTTTCACCATCTTAAGCCCTTTAAATAATAGGGAAACGAAGTTAAGAAGTATTTCTTAACACTCTAAGTCAATATGGAGTTGATTTTTAGATTCATTTGACCATTATTTACCAGGGTTACCATGATTAAATTGACTTATTAGCCATGTCCAAAATGCATGTCAAACATTAGGCGATTGAGAAATGTTGAAAATTTTATGTCAAAATACCTCATTTCCATAGGTTCACTAACCACTTTGGAAATTGACAATGTACGATGTGAAAATAGAAATTTTTAAAGAAGGCTCATATTTGACGTATATGTTGGGAATGTCGACAAATGGAGGTTTCCCCATCTTAAGCCCTTCAAATAATAGGGAAACGAAGTTAAGAAGTATTTCTTAACACTCTAAGTCAATATGGAGTTGATTTTTAGATTCATTTGACCATTATTTACCAGGGTTACCATGATTAAATTGACTTATTAGCCATGTCCAAAATGCATGTCAAACATTAGGCGATTGAGAAATGTTGAAAATTTTATGTCAAAATACCTCATTTCCATAGGTTAACTAACCCCTTTGGAAATTAACAATGTCCGAGGTGAAAATAGAAATTTTTAAAGAAGGCTTATATTTGACGTATATGTTGGGAATGTCGACAAATGGAGGTTTCACCATCTTAAGCCCTTCAAATAATAGGGAAACGAAGTTAAGAAATATTTCTTAACACTCTAAGTCAATATGGAGTTGATCTTTAGATTCATTTGACCATTATTTACCAGGGTTACCATGATTAAATTGACTTATTAGCCATGTCCAAAATGCATGTCAAACATTAGGCGATTGAGAAATGTTGAAAAATTTATGTCAAAATACCTCATTTCCATAGGTTAACTAACCACTTTGGAAATTGACAATGTCTGATGTGAAAATAGAAATTTTTAAACAAGGCTCATATTTGACGTATATGTTGGGAATGTCGACAAATGGAGGTTTCACCATCTTAAGCCCTTCAAATAATAGGGAAACGAAGTTAAGAAGTATTTCTTAACACTCTAAGTCAATATGGAGTTGATCTTTAGATTCATTTGACCATTATTTGCTAGGGTTACCATGATTAAATTGACTTATTAGCCATGTCCAAAATGCATGTAAAACATTAGGCGATTGAGAAATGTTGAAAATTTTATGTCAAAATACCTCATTTCCATAGGTTAACTAACCACTTTGGAAATTGACAATGTCTGATGTGAAAATAGAAATTTTTAAAGAAGGCTCAAATTTGACGTATATGTTGGGAATGTCGACAAATGGAGGTTTCACCACCTTAAGCCCTTTAAATAATAGGGAAACGAAGTTAAGAAGTATTTCTTAACACTCTAAGTCAATATGGAGTTGATTTTTAGATTCATTTGACCATTATTTACCAGGGTTACCATGATTAAATTGACTTATTAGCCATGTCCAAAATGCATGTCAAACATTAGGCGATTGAGAAATGTTGAAAATTTTATGTCAAAATACCTCATTTCCATAGGTTAACTAACCTCTTTGGAAATTAACAATGTCTGAGGTGAAAATAGAAATTTTTAAAGAAGGCTTATATTTGACGTATATGTTGGGAATGTCGACAAATGGAGGTTTCACCATCTTAAGCCCTTCAAATAATAGGGAAACGAAGTTAAGAAATATTTCTTAACACTCTAAGTCAATATGGAGTTGATCTTTAGATTCATTTGACCATTATTTACTAGGGTTACCATGATTAAATTGACTTATTAGCCATGTCCAAAATGCATGTCAAACATTAGGCGATTGAGAAATGTTGAAAATTTTATGTCAAAATACCTCATTTCCATAGGTTAACTAACCACTTTGGAAATTGACAATGTCTGATGTGAAAATAGAAATTTTTAAACAAGGCTCATATTTGACGTATATGTTGGGAATGTCGACAAATGGAGGTTTCACCATCTTAAGCCCTTCAAATAATAGGGAAACGAAGTTAAGAAGTATTTCTTAACCCTCTAAGTCAATATGGAGTTGATTTTTAGATTCATTTGACCATTATTTATCAGGGTTACCATGATTAAATTGACTTATTAGCCATGTCCAAAATGCATGTCAAACATTAGGCGATTGAGAAATGTTGAAAATTTTATGTCAAAATACCTCATTTCCATAGGTTAACTAACCCCTTTGGAAATTAACAATGTCTGAGGTGAAAATAGAAATTTTTAAAGAAGGCCATCATTTCACGTATACGTTGGGAATGCCTACAAATGGAGGTTTCACGATCTTAATGATAACAACTAATAGGCAAACGAAGTTAAAAAATATTTCTTAACACGGTAAAACAATATGGAGTGAAATTGATTTTTAGATCCATTTGACCATTATTTACAGGGGTTACTATGATGAAATTCACCTTTTAGCCATTTTCAACATGCATGTCAAATATTAGCAGATTGAGAAATTTTGAAATTTTTATGACAAAATACCTCATTTCCATAGATTAACTAACCCCTTTGTAAATTGACAAAGTGTGAGGTGAAAATAGAAATTTTTAAAGAAGGCTCATATTTGACGTGTATGTTGGGAATGATGACAAATGGAGGTTTCACCATCTTAAGCCTTTAAAATAATCGGGAAACGAAGTTAAGAAATATTTCTTAACACTCTAAGTCAATATGGTGTTGATTTTTAGATGCATTTGAACATTATTTACTAGGGTTACCATGATTAAATTGACTTATTAGCCTTGTCCAAAATGCATGTCAAACATTAGGCGATTGAGAAATGTTGAAAATTTTATGTCAAAATACCTCATTTCCATAGGTTAACTAACCCTCTTTGGAAATTGATAATGTCTGAGGTGAAAATATAAATTTTTAAAGAAGGCTATCATTTCACGTATACGTTGGGAATGCCTACAAATGGAGGTTACACGATCTTAATCATAACAAATAATAGGCAAACGAAGTAAAAAAATATTTCTTAACACGCTAAAACAATATCGAGTGAAATTAATTTTTAGATCCATTTGACCATTATTTACAGGGGTTACCATGATGAAATTCTCCTTTTAGCCATTTTCAACATCCATGTCAAATATTAGCCGATTGAGAAATTTTGAAAATTTTATGACAAAATACCTCATTTCCATAGATTAACTAACCCCTTTGTAAATTGACAAAGTTTGAGGTGAAAATAGAAATTTTTAAAGAAGGCTCATATTTGACGTGTATGTTGGGAATGTCGACAAATGGAGGCTTCACCATCTTAAGCCCTTCAAATAATAGGAAACGAAGTTAAGAAATATTTCTTAACACTCTAAGTCAATATGGAGTTGATTTTTGATTCATTTGACCATTATTTACTAGGGTTACCATGATTAAATTGACTTATTAGCCATGTCCAAAATGCATGTCAAACATTAGGCGATTGAGAAATGTTGAAAATTTTATTCAAATACCTACATAGGTTAACTACCCTTTGGAAATTGACATGGTGAAAATAGAATTTTTACAAGCTCATGACGTATATGTTGGGAATGCGACAAATGGAGGTTTCACCATCTTAAGCCCTTCAAATAATCGGGAAACGAAGTTAAGAAATATTTCTTAACACTCTAAGTCAATATGGAGTTGATTTTTAGATTCATTTGACCATTATTTACTAGGGTTACCATGATTAAATTGACTTATTAGCCATGTCCAAAATGCATGTCAAACATTAGGCGATTGAGAAATGTTGAAAATTTTATGTCAAAATACCTCATTTCCATAGGTTAACTAACCCCTTTGGAAATTAACAATGTCTGAGGTGAAAATAGAAATTTTTAAAGAAGGCCATCATTTCACGTATACGTTGGGAATGCCTACAAATGGAGGTTTCACGATCTTAATGATAACAAATAATAGGCAAACGAAGTTAAAAAATATTTCTTAACACGGTAAAACAATATGGAGTGAAATTGATTTTTAGATCCATTTGACCATTATTTACGGGGGTTACTATGATGAAATTCACCTTTTAGCCATTTTCAACATGCATGTCAAATATTAGCCGATTGAGAAATTTTGAAATTTTTATGACAAAATACCTCATTTCCATAGATTAACTAACCCCTTTGTAAATTGACAAAGTGTGAGGTGAAAATAGAAATTTTTAAAGAAGGCTCATATTTGACGTGTATGTTGGGAATGATGACAAATGGAGGTTTCACCATCTTAAGCCTTTAAAATAATCGGGAAACGAAGTTAAGAAATATTTCTTAACACTCTAAGTCAATATGGTGTTGATTTTTAGATGCATTTGACCATTATTTACTAGGGTTACCATGATTAAATTGACTTATTAGCCTTGTCCAAAATGCATGTCAAACATTAGGCGATTGAGAAATGTTGAAAATTTTATGTCAAAATACCTCATTTCCATAGGTTAACTAACCCCTTTGGAAATTGATAATGTCTGAGCTGAAAATATAAATTTTTAAAGAAGGCTATCATTTCACGTATACGTTGGGAATGCCTACAAATGGAGGTTACACGATCTTAATCATAACAAATAATAGGCAAACGAAGTTAAAAAATATTTCTTAACACGCTAAAACAATATCGAGTGAAATTGATTTTTAGATCCATTTGACCATTATTTACAGGGGTTACCATGATGAAATTCTCCTTTTAGCCATTTTCAACATCCATGTCAAATATTAGCCGATTGAGAAATTTTGAAATTTTTATGACAAAATACCTCATTTCCATAGATTAACTAACCCCTTTGTAAATTGACAAAGTTTGAGGTGAAAATAGAAATTTTTAAAGAAGGCTCATATTTGACGTGTATGTTGGGAATGACGACAAATGGAGGCTTCACCATCTTAAGCCCTTCAAATAATCGGGAAACGAAGTTAAGAAATATTTCTTAACACTCTAAGTCAATATGGAGTTGATTTTTCGATTCATTTGACCATTATTTACTAGGGTTACCATGATTAAATTGACTTATTAGCCATGTCCAAAATGCATGTCAAACATTAGCCGATTGAGAAATGTTGAAAATTTTATGTCAAGATACCTCATTTCCATAGGTTAACTAACCCCTTTGGAAATTGACAATGTACGAGGTGAAAATAGAAATTTTTAAAGAAGGCTATCATTTCACGTATATGTTGGGAATGCCTACAAATGGAGGTTTCACGATCTTAATCATTACAAATAATAGGCAAACGAAGTTAAAAAATATTTCTTAACACGGTAAAACAATATGGAGTGAAATTGATTTTTAGATCCATTTGACCATTATTTACAGGGGTTACTATGATGAAATTCACCTTTTAGCCATTTTCAACATGCATGTCAAATATTAGCCGATTGAGAAATTTTGAAATTTTTATGACAAAATACCTCATTTCCATAGATTAACTAACCCCTTTGTAAATTGACAAAGTGTGAGGTGAAAATAGAAATTTTTAAAGAAGGCTCATATTTGACGTGTATGTTGGGAATGACGACAAATGGAGGTTTCACCATCTTAAGCCCTTCAAATAATCGGGAAACGAAGTTAAGAAATATTTCTTAACACTCTAAGTCAATATGGAGTTGATTTTTAGATTCATTTGACCATTATTTACTAGGGTTACTATGATTAAATTGACTTATTAGCCATGTCCAAAATGCATGTCAAACATTAGGCGATTGAGAAATGTTGAAAATTTTATGTCAAAATACCTCATTTCCATAGGTTAACTAACCCCTTTGGAAATTGACAATGTCTGAGGTGAAAATAGAAATTTTTAAAGAAGGCTATCATTTCACGTATATGTTGGGAATGCCTACAAATGGAGGTTTCACGATCTTAATCATTACAAATAATAGGCAAACGAAGTTAAAAAATATTTCTTAACACGCTAAAACAATATGGAGTGAAATTGATTTTTAGATCCATTTGACCATTATTTACAGGGGTTACCATGATGAAATTCACCTTTTAGCCATTTTCAACATCCATGTCAAATATTAGCCGATTGAGAAATTTTGAAATTTTTATGACAAAATACCTCATTTCCATAGATTAACTAACCCCTTTGTAAATTGACAAAGTTTGAGGTGAAAATAGAAATTTTTAAAGAAGGCTCATATTTGACGTGTATGTTGGGAATGACGACAAATGGAGGTTTCACCATCTTAAGCCCTTCAAATAATCGGGAAACGAAGTTAAGAAATATTTCTTAACACTCTAAGTCAATATGGAGTTGATTTTTAGATTCATTTGACCATTATTTACTAGGGTTACCATGATTAAATTGACTTATTAGCCATGTCCAAAATGCATGTCAAACATTAGCCGATTGAGAAATGTTGAAAATTTTATGTCAAAATACCTCATTTCCATAGGTTAACTAACCCCTTTGGAAATTCACAATGTCTGAGGTGAAAATATAAATTTTTAAAGAAGGCTATCATTTCACGTATATGTTGGGAATGCCTACAAATGGAGGTTTCACGATCTTAATCATTAGAAATAATAGGAAAACGAAGTTAAAAAATATTTCTTAACACGCTAAAACAATATGGAGTGAAATTGATTTTTAGATCCATTTGACCATTATTTACGGGGTTACCATGATGAAATTCACCTTTTAGCCATTTTCAACATCCATGTCAAATATTAGCCGATTGAGAAATTTTGAAATTTTTATGACAAAATACCTCATTTCCATAGATTAACTAACCCCTTTGTAAATTGACAAAGTTTGAGGTGAAAATAGAAATTTTTAAAGAAGGCTCATATTTGACGTGTATGTTGGGAATGACGACAAATGGAGGTTTCACCATCTTAAGCCCTTCAAATAATCGGGAAACGAAGTTAAGAAATATTTCTTAACACTCTAAGTCAATATGGAGTTGATTTTTAGATTCATTTGACCATTATTTACTAGGGTTACCATGATTAAATTGACTTATTAGCCATGTCCAAAATGCATGTCAAACATTAGCCGATTGAGAAATGTTGAAAATTTTATGTCAAAATACCTCATTTCCATAGGTTAACTAACCCCTTTGGAAATTCACAATGTCTGAGGTGAAAATATAAATTTTTAAAGAAGGCTATCATTTCACGTATACGTTGGGAATGCCTACAAATGGAGGTTTCACGATCTTAATCATTACAAATAATAGGCAAACGAAGTTAAAAAATATTTCTTAACATGGTAAAACAATATGGAGTGAAATTGATTTTTAGATCCATTTGACCATTATTTACAGGGGTTACTATGATGAAATTCACCTTTTAGCCATTTTCAACATGCATGTCAAATATTAGCCGATTGAGAAATTTTGAAATTTTTATGACAAAATACCTCATTTCCATAGATTAACTAACCCCTTTGTAAATTGACAAAGTTTCAGGTGAAAATAGAAATTTTTAAAGAAGGCTCATATTTGACGTGTATGTTGGGAATGACGACAAATGGAGGTTTCACCATCTTAAGCCCTTCAAATAATCGGGAAACGAAGTTAAGAAATATTTCTTAACACTCTAAGTAAATATGGAGTTGATTTTTAGATTCATTTGACCATTATTTACTAGGGTTACTATGATTAAATTAACTTATTAGCCATGTCAAAAATGCATGTCAAACATTAGCCGATTGAGAAATGTTGAAAATTTTATGTCAAAATACCTCATTTCCATAGGTTAACTAACCCGTTTGGAAATTGACAATGTATGAGGTGAAAATAGAAATTTTTAAAGAAGGCTATCATTTCACGTATATGTTGGGAATGCCTACAAATGGAGGTTTCACGATCTTAATCATTAGAAATAATAGGAAAATGAAGTTAAAAAATATTTCTTAACACGCTAAAACAATATGGAGTGAAATTGATTTTTAGATCCATTTGACCATTATTTACAGGGGTTACCATGATGAAATTCACCTTTTAGCCATTTTCAACATCCATGTCAAATATTAGCCGATTGAGAAATTTTGAAATTTTTATGACAAAATACCTCATTTCCATAGATTAACTAACCCCTTTGTAAATTGACAAAGTTTCAGGTGAAAATAGAAATTTTTAAAGAAGGCTCATATTTGACGTGTATGTTGGGAATGACGACAAATGGAGGTTTCACCATCTTAAGCCCTTCAAATAATCGGGAAACGAAGTTAAGAAATATTTCTTAACACTCTAAGTAAATATGGAGTTGATTTTTAGATTCATTTGACCATTATTTACTAGGGTTACTATGATTAAATTAACTTATTAGCCATGTCAAAAATGCATGTCAAACATTAGCCGATTGAGAAATGTTGAAAATTTTATGTCAAAATACCTCATTTCCATAGGTTAACTAACCCGTTTGGAAATTGACAATGTATGAGGTGAAAATAGAAATTTTTAAAGAAGGCTATCATTTCACGTATATGTTGGGAATGCCTACAAATGGAGGTTTCACGATCTTAATCATTAGAAATAATAGGAAAACGAAGTTAAAAAATATTTCTTAACACGCTAAAACAATATGGAGTGAAATTGATTTTTAGATCCATTTGACCATTATTTACAGGGGTTACCATGATGAAATTCACCTTTTAGCCATTTTCAACATCCATGTCAAATATTAGCCGATTGAGAAATTTTGAAATTTTTATGACAAAATACCTCATTTCCATAGATTAACTAACCCCTTTGTAAATTGACAAAGTTTGAGGTGAAAATAGAAATTTTTAAAGAAGGCTCATATTTGACGTGTATGTTGGGAATGACGACAAATGGAGGTTTCACCATCTTAAGCCCTTCAAATAATCGGGAAACGAAGTTAAGAAATATTTCTTAACACTCTAAGTCAATATGGAGTTGATTTTTAGATTCATTTGACCATTATTTACTAGGGTTACTATGATTAAATTAACTTATTAGCCATGTCAAAAATGCATGTCAAACATTAGCCGATTGAGAAATGTTGAAAATTTTATGTCAAAATACCTCATTTCCATAGGTTAACTAACCCGTTTGGAAATTGACAATGTATGAGGTGAAAATAGAAATTTTTAAAGAAGGCTATCATTTCACGTATATGTTGGGAATGCCTACAAATGGAGGTTTCACGATCTTAATAATTAGAAATAATAGGAAAACGAAGTTAAAAAATATTTCTTAACACGCTAAAACAATATGGAGTGAAATTGATTTTTAGATCCATTTGACCATTATTTACAGGGGTTACCATGATGAAATTCACCTTTTAGCCATTTTCAACATGCATGTCAAATATTAGCCGATTGAGAAATTTTGAAATTTTTATGACAAAATACCTCATTTCCATAGATTAACTAACCCCTTTGTAAATTGACAAAGTTTGAGGTGAAAATAGAAATTTTTAAAGAAGGCTCATATTTGACGTGTAAGTTGGGAATGTCGACAAATGGAGGTTTCACCATCTTAAGCCCTTCAAATAATGGGGAAACGAAGTTAAGAAATATTTCTTAACACTCTAAGTCAATATGGAGTTGAGTTTTAGATTCATTTGACCATTATTTACTAGGGTTACCATGATTAAATTGACTTATTAGCCATGTCCAAAATGCATGTCAAACATTAGCCGATTGAGAAATGTTGAAAATTTTATGTCAAAATACCTCATTTCCATAGGTTAACTAACCCCTTTGGAAATTGACAATGTACGAGGTGAAAATATAAATTTTTAAAGAAGGCTATCATTTCACGTATATGTTGGGAATGCCTACAAATGGAGGTTTCACGATCTTAATCATTAGAAATAATAGGAAAATGAAGTTAAAAAATATTTCTTAACACGCTAAAACAATATGGAGTGAAATTGATTTTTAGATCCATTTGACCATTATTTACGGGGGTTACCATGATGAAATTCACCTTTTAGCCATTTTCAACATCCATGTCAAATATTAGCCGATTGAGAAATTTTGAAATTTTTATGACAAAATACCTCATTTCCATAGATTAACTAACCCCTTTGTAAATTGACAAAGTTTCAGGTGAAAATAGAAATTTTTAAAGAAGGCTCATATTTGACGTGTATGTTGGGAATGACGACAAATGGAGGTTTCACCATCTTAAGCCCTTCAAATAATCGGGAAACGAAGTTAAGAAATATTTCTTAACACTCTAAGTAAATATGGAGTTGATTTTTAGATTCATTTGACCATTATTTACTAGGGTTACTATGATTAAATTAACTTATTAGCCATGTCAAAAATGCATGTCAAACATTAGCCGATTGAGAAATGTTGAAAATTTTATGTCAAAATACCTCATTTCCATAGGTTAACTAACCCGTTTGGAAATTGACAATGTATGAGGTGAAAATAGAAATTTTTAAAGAAGGCTATCATTTCACGTATATGTTGGGAATGCCTACAAATGGAGGTTTCACGATCTTAATCATTAGAAATAATAGGAAAACGAAGTTAAAAAATATTTCTTAACACGCTAAAACAATATGGAGTGAAATTGATTTTTAGATCCATTTGACCATTATTTACGGGGGTTACCATGATGAAATTCACCTTTTAGCCATTTTCAACATCCATGTCAAATATTAGCCGATTGAGAAATTTTGAAATTTTTATGACAAAATACCTCATTTCCATAGATTAACTAACCCCTTTGTAAATTGACAAAGTTTCAGGTGAAAATAGAAATTTTTAAAGAAGGCTCATATTTGACGTGTATGTTGGGAATGACGACAAATGGAGGTTTCACCATCTTAAGCCCTTCAAATAATCGGGAAACGAAGTTAAGAAATATTTCTTAACACTCTAAGTAAATATGGAGTTGATTTTTAGATTCATTTGACCATTATTTACTAGGGTTACTATGATTAAATTAACTTATTAGCCATGTCAAAAATGCATGTCAAACATTAGCCGATTGAGAAATGTTGAAAATTTTATGTCAAAATACCTCATTTCCATAGGTTAACTAACCCGTTTGGAAATTGACAATGTATGAGGTGAAAATAGAAATTTTTAAAGAAGGCTATCATTTCACGTATATGTTGGGAATGCCTGCAAATGGAGGTTTCACGATCTTAATAATTAGAAATAATAGGAAAACGAAGTTAAAAAATATTTCTTAACACGCTAAAACAATATGGAGTGAAATTGATCTTTAGATCCATTTGACCATTATTTACAGGGGTTACCATGATGAAATTCACCTTTTAGCCATTTTCAACATGCATGTCAAATATTAGCCGATTGAGAAATTTTGAAATTTTTATGACAAAATACCTCATTTCCATAGATTAACTAACCCCTTTGTAAATTGACAAAGTTTGAGGTGAAAATAGAAATTTTTAAAGAAGGCTCATATTTGACGTGTAAGTTGGGAATGTCGACAAATGGAGGTTTCACCATCTTAAGCCCTTCAAATAATAGGGAAACGAAGTTAAGAAATATTTCTTAACACTCTAAGTCAATATGGAGTTGAGTTTTAGATTCATTTGACCATTATTTACTAGGGTTACCATGATTAAATTGACTTATTAGCCTTGTCCAAAATGCATGTCAAACATTAGGCGATTGAGAAATGTTGAAAATTTTATGTCAAAATACCTCATTTCCATAGGTTAACTAACCCCTTTGGAAATTGACAATGTCTGATGTGAAAATAGAAATTTTTACAGAAGGCTATCATTTCACGTATATGTTGGGAATGCCTACAAATGGAGGTTTCACGATCTTAATCATTACAAATAATAGGCAAACGATGTTAAAAAATATTTCTTAACACGCTAAAACAATATGGCGTGAAATTGATTTTTAGATCCATTTGACCATTATTTACGGGGGTTACCATGATGAAATTCACCTTTTAGCCATTTTCAACATGCATGTCAAATATTAGCCGATTGAGAAATTTTGAAATTTTTATGACAAAATACCTCATTTCCATAGATTAACTAACCCCTTTGTAAATTGACAAAGTTTGAGGTGAAAATAGAAATTTTTAAAGAAGGCTCATATTTGACGTGTATGTTGGAAATGACGACAAATGGAGGTTTCACCATCTTAAGCCCTTCAAATAATCGGGAAACGAAGTTAAGAAATATTTCTTAACACTCTAAGTAAATATGGAGTTGATTTTTAGATTCATTTGACCATTATTTACTAGGGTTACTATGATTAAATTAACTTATTAGCCATGTCAAAAATGCATGTCAAACATTAGCCGATTGAGAAATGTTGAAAATTTTATGTCAAAATACCTCATTTCCATAGGTTAACTAACCCGTTTGGAAATTGACAATGTATGAGGTGAAAATAGAAATTTTTAAAGAAGGCTATCATTTCACGTATATGTTGGGAATGCCTACAAATGGAGGTTTCACGATCTTAATCATTAGAAATAATAGGAAAACGAAGTTAAAAAATATTTCTTAACACGCTAAAACAATATGGAGTGAAATTGATTTTTAGATCCATTTGACCATTATTTACGGGGGTTACCATGATGAAATTCACCTTTTAGCCATTTTCAACATCCATGTCAAATATTAGCCGATTGAGAAATTTTGAAATTTTTATGACAAAATACCTCATTTCCATAGATTAACTAACCCCTTTGTAAATTGACAAAGTTTCGAGGTGAAAATAGAAATTTTTAAAGAAGGCTCATATTTGACGTGTATGTTGGGAATGACGACAAATGGAGGTTTCACCATCTTAAGCCCTTCAAATAATCGGGAAACGAAGTTAAGAAATATTTCTTAACACTCTAAGTAAATATGGAGTTGATTTTTAGATTCATTTGACCATTATTTACTAGGGTTACTATGATTAAATTAACTTATTAGCCATGTCAAAAATGCATGTCAAACATTAGCCGATTGAGAAATGTTGAAAATTTTATGTCAAAATACCTCATTTCCATAGGTTAACTAACCCGTTTGGAAATTGACAATGTATGAGGTGAAAATAGAAATTTTTAAAGAAGGCTATCATTTCACGTATATGTTGGGAATGCCTACAAATGGAGGTTTCACGATCTTAATCATTAGAAATAATAGGAAAACGAAGTTAAAAAATATTTCTTAACACGCTAAAACAATATGGAGTGAAATTGATCTTTAGATCCATTTGACCATTATTTACGAGGGTTACCATGATGAAATTCACCTTTTAGCCATTTTCAACATGCATGTCAAATATTAGCCGATTGAGAAATTTTGAAATTTTTATGACAAAATACCTCATTTCCATAGATTAACTAACCCCTTTGTAAATTGACAAAGTTTGAGGTGAAAATAGAAATTTTTAAAGAAGGCTCATATTTGACGTGTAAGTTGGGAATGTCGACAAATGGAGGTTTCACCATCTTAAGCCCTTCAAATAATAGGGAAACGAAGTTAAGAAATATTTCTTAACACTCTAAGTCAATATGGAGTTGAGTTTTAGATTCATTTGACCATTATTTACTAGGGTTACCATGATTAAATTGACTTATTAGCCTTGTCCAAAATGCATGTCAAACATTAGGCGATTGAGAAATGTTGAAAATTTTATGTCAAAATACCTCATTTCCATAGGTTAACTAACCCCTTTGGAAATTGACAATGTATGAGGTGAAAATAGAAATTTTTAAAGAAGGCTATCATTTCACGTATATGTTGGGAATGCCTACAAATGGAGGTTTCACGATCTTAATCATTAGAAATAATAGGAAAACGAAGTTAAAAAATATTTCTTAACACGCTAAAACAATATGGAGTGAAATTGATTTTTAGATCCATTTGACCATTATTTACAGGGGTTACCATGATGAAATTCACCTTTTAGCCATTTTCAACATGCATGTCAAATATTAGCCGATTGAGAAATTTTGAAATTTTTATGACAAAATACCTCATTTCCATAGATTAACTAACCCCTTTGTAAATTGACAAAGTTTGAGGTGAAAATAGAAATTTTTAAAGAAGGCTCATATTTGACGTGTAAGTTGGGAATGTCGACAAATGGAGGTTTCACCATCTTAAGCCCTTCAAATAATCGGGAAACGAAGTTAAGAAATATTTCTTAACACTCTAAGTCAATATGGAGTTGAGTTTTAGATTCATTTGACCATTATTTACTAGGGTTACCATGATTAAATTGACTTATTAGCCATGTCCAAAATGCATGTCAAACATTAGCCGATTGAGAAATGTTGAAAATTTTATGTCAAAATACCTCATTTCCATAGGTTAACTAACCCCTTTGGAAATTGACAATGTCTGATGTGAAAATAGAAATTTTTACAGAAGGCTATCATTTCACGTATATGTTGGGAATGCCTACAAATGGAGGTTTCACGATCTTAATCATTACAAATAATAGGCAAACGATGTTAAAAAATATTTCTTAACACGCTAAAACAATATGGCGTGAAATTGATTTTTAGATCCATTTGAACATTATTTACGGGGGGTTACCATGATGAAATTCACCTTTTAGCCATTTTCAACATGCATGTCAAATATTAGCCGATTGAGAAATTTTGAAATTTTTATGACAAAATACCTCATTTCCATAGATTAACTAACCCCTTTGTAAATTGACAAAGTTTGAGGTGAAAATAGAAATTTTTAAAGAAGGCTCATATTTGACGTGTATGTTGGGAATGTCGACAAATGGAGGTTTCACTATCTTAAGCCCTTCAAATAATAGGGAAACGAAGTTAAGAAATATTTCTTAACACTCTAAGTCAATATGGAGTTGATTTTTAGATTCATTTGACCATTATTTACTAGGGTTACCATGATTAAATTGACTTATTAGCCATGTCCAAAATGCATGTCAAACATTAGGCGATTGAGAAATGTTGAAAATTTTATGTCAAAATACCTCATTTCCATAGGTTAACTAACCCCTTTGGAAATTGACAATGTACGAGGTGAAAATAGAAATTTTTAAAGAAGGCTATCATTTCACGTATATGTTGGGAATGCCTACAAATGGAGGTTTCACGATCTTAATCATTAGAAATAATAGGAAAACGAAGTTAAAAAATATTTCTTAACACGCTAAAACAATATGGAGTGAAATTGATTTTTAGATCCATTTGACCATTATTTACTAAGGGGTTACCATGATGAAATTCACCTTTTAGCCATTTTCAACATGCATGTCAAATATTAGCCGATTGAGAAATTTTGAAATTTTTATGACAAAATACCTCATTTCCATAGATTAACTAACCCCTTTGTAAATTGACAAAGTTTGAGGTGAAAATAGAAATTTTTAAAGAAGGCTCATATTTGACGTGTATGTTGGGAATGTCGACAAATGGAGGTTTCACCATCTTAAGCCCTTCAAATAATAGGGAAACGAAGTTAAGAAATATTTCTTAACACTCTAAGTCAATATGGAGTTGATTTTTAGATTCATTTGACCATTATTTACTAGGGTTACCATGATTAAATTGACTTATTAGCCATGTAAAAAATGCATGTCAAACATTAGGCGATTGAGAAATGTTGAAAATTTTATGTCAAAATACCTCATTTCCATAGGTTAACTAACCCCTTTGGAAATTGACAATGTATGAGGTGAAAATAGAAATTTTTAAAGAAGGCTATCATTTCACGTATATGTTGGGAATGCCTACAAATGGAGGTTTCACGATCTTAATCATTACAAATAATAGGCAAACGAAGTTAAAAAATATTTCTTAACACGCTAAAACAATATGGAGTGAAATTGATCTTTAGATCCATTTGACCATTATTTACCGGGGTTACCATGAAGAAATTCACCTTTTAGCCATTTTCAACATGCATGTCAAATATTAGCCGATTGAGAAATTTTGAAATTTTTATGACAAAATACCTCATTTCCATAGATTAACTAACCCCTTTGTAAATTGACAAAGTTTGAGGTGAAAATAGAAATTTTTAAAGAAGGCTCATATTTGACGTGTAAGTTGGGAATGTCGACAAATGGAGGTTTCACCATCTTAAGCCCTTCAAATAATAGGGAAACGAAGTTAAGAAATATTTCTTAACACTCTAAGTCAATATGGAGTTGAGTTTTAGATTCATTTGACCATTATTTACTAGGGTTACCATGATTAAATTGACTTATTAGCCTTGTCCAAAATGCATGTCAAACATTAGCCGATTGAGAAATGTTGAAAATTTTATGTCAAAATACCTCATTTCCATAGGTTAACTAACCCCTTTGGAAATTGACAATGTATGAGGTGAAAATAGAAATTTTTAAAGAAGGCTATCATTTCACGTATATGTTGGGAATGCCTACAAATGGAGGTTTCACGATCTTAATCATTAGAAATAATAGGAAAACGAAGTTAAAAAATATTTCTTAACACGCTAAAACAATATGGAGTGAAATTGATCTTTAGATCCATTTGACCATTATTTACGGGGTTACCATGATGAAATTCACCTTTTAGCCATTTTCAACATGCATGTCAAATATTAGCCGATTGAGAAATTTTGAAATTTTTATGACAAAATACCTCATTTCCATAGATTAACTAACCCCTTTGTAAATTGACAAAGTTTGAGGTGAAAATAGAAATTTTTAAAGAAGGCTCATATTTGACGTGTAAGTTGGGAATGTCGACAAATGGAGGTTTCACCATCTTAAGCCCTTCAAATAATAGGGAAACGAAGTTAAGAAATATTTCTTAACACTCTAAGTCAATATGGAGTTGATTTTTAGATTCATTTGACCATTATTTACTAGGGTTACCATGATTAAATTGACTTATTAGCCATGTCAAAAATGCATGTCAAACATTAGGCGATTGAGAAATGTTGAAAATTTTATGTCAAAATACCTCATTTCCATAGGTTAACTAACCCCTTTGGAAATTGACAATGTCCGATGTGAAAATAGAAATTTTTAAAGAAGGCTATCATTTCACGTATATGTTGGGAATGCCTACAAATGGAGGTTTCACGATCTTAATCATTACAAATAATAGGCAAACGAAGTTAAAAAATATTTCATAACACGCTAAAACAATATGGAGTGAAATTGATTTTTAGATCCATTTGACCATTATTTACGGGGGTTACCATGATGAAATTCACCTTTTAGCCATTTTCAACATGCATGTCAAATATTAGCCGATTGAGAAATTTTGAAATTTTTATGACAAAATACCTCATTTCCATAGATTAACTAACCCCTTTGTAAATTGACAAAGTGTGAGGTGAAAATAGACATTTTTAAAGAAGGCTCATATTTGACGTGTATGTTGGGAATGTCGACAAATGGAGGTTTCACCATCTTAAGCCCTTCAAATAATAGGGAAACGAAGTTAAGAAATATTTCTTAACACTCTAAGTCAATATGGTGTTGATTTTTAGATTCATTTGACCATTATTTACTAGGGTTACCATGATTAAATTGACTTATTAGCCATGTCCAAAATGCATGTCAAACATTAGGCGATTGAGAAATGTTGAAAATTTTATGTCAAAATACCTCATTTCCATAGGTTAACTAACCCCTTTGGAAATTGACAATGTATGAGGTGAAAATAGAAATTTTTAAAGAAGGCTATCATTTCACGTATATGTTGGGAATGCCTACAAATGGAGGTTTCACGATCTTAATCATTAGAAATAATAGGAAAACGAAGTTAAAAAATATTTCTTAACACGCTAAAACAATATGGAGTGAAATTGATTTTTAGATCCATTTGACCATTATTTACGGGGGTTACCATGATGAAATTCACCTTTTAGCCATTTTCAACATCCATGTCAAATATTAGCCGATTGAGAAATTTTGAAATTTTTATGACAAAATACCTCATTTCCATAGATTAACTAACCCCTTTGTAAATTGACAAAGTTTGAGGTGAAAATAGAAATTTTTAAAGAAGGCTCATATTTGACGTGTATGTTGGGAATGTCGACAAATGGAGGTTTCACCATCTTAAGCCCTTCAAATAATAGGGAAACGAAGTTAAGAAATATTTCTTAACACTCTAAGTCAATATGGAGTTGATTTTTAGATTCATTTGACCATTATTTACTAGGGTTACCATGATTAAATTGACTTATTAGCCATGTCCAAAATGCATGTCAAACATTAGCCGATTGAGAAATGTTGAAAATTTTATGTCAAAATACCTCATTTCCATAGGTTAACTAACCCCTTTGGAAATTGACAATGTATGAGGTGAAAATAGAAATTTTTAAAGAAGGCTATCATTTCACGTATATGTTGGGAATGCCTACAAATGGAGGTTTCACGATCTTAATCATTACAAATAATAGGCAAACGAAGTTAAAAAATATTTCTTAACACGCTAAAACAATATGGAGTGAAATTGATTTTTAGATCCATTTGACCATTATTTACAGGGGTTACCATGATGAAATTCACCTTTTAGCCATTTTCAACATGCATGTCAAATATTAGCCGATTGAGAAATTTTGAAATTTTTATGACAAAATACCTCATTTCCATAGATTAACTAACCCCTTTGTAAATTGACAAAGTTTGAGGTGAAAATAGAAATTTTTAAAGAAGGCTCATATTTGACGTGTATGTTGGGAATGTCGACAAATGGAGGTTTCACCATCTTAAGCCCTTCAAATAATAGGGAAACGAAGTTAAGAAATATTTCTTAACACTCTAAGTCAATATGGAGTTGATTTTTAGATTCATTTGACCATTATTTACTAGGGTTACCATGATTAAATTGACTTATTAGCCATGTCCAAAATGCATGTCAAACATTACGCGATTGAGAAATGTTGAAAATTTTATGTCAAAATACCTCATTTCCATAGGTTAACTAACCCCTTTGGAAATTGACAATGTATGAGGTGAAAATAGAAATTTTTAAAGAAGGCTATCATTTCACGTATATGTTGGGAATGCCTACAAATGGAGGTTTCACGATCTTAATCATTACAAATAATAGGCAAACGAAGTTAAAAAATATTTCATAACACGCTAAAACAATATGGAGTGAAATTGATTTTTAGATCCATTTGACCATTATTTACAAGGGTTACTATGATGAAATTCACCTTTTAGCCATTTTCAACATGCATGTCAAATATTAGCCGATTGAGAAATTTTGAAATTTTTATGACAAAATACCTCATTTCCATAGGTTAACTAACCCCTTTGTAAATTGACAAAGTTTGAGGTGAAAATAGAAATTTTTAAAGAAGGCTCATATTTGACGTGTATGTTGGGAATGTCGACAAATGGAGGTTTCACCATCTTAAGCCCTTCAAATAATCGGGAAACGAAGTTAAGAAATATTTCTTAACACTCTAAGTCAATATGGAGTTGATTTTTAGATTCATTTGACCATTATTTACTAGGGTTACCATGATTAAATTGACTTATTAGCCTTGTCCAAAATGCATGTCAAACATTAGCCGATTGAGAAATGTTGAAAATTTTATGTCAAAATACCTCATTTCCATAGGTTAACTAACCCCTTTGGAAATTGACAATGTATGAGGTGAAAATAGAAATTTTTAAAGAAGGCTATCATTTCACGTATATGTTGGGAATGCCTACAAATGGAGGTTTCACGATCTTAATCATTAGAAATAATAGGAAAACGAAGTTAAAAAATATTTCTTAACACGCTAAAACAATATGGAGTGAAATTGATTTTTAGATCCATTTGACCATTATTTACGAGGGTTACCATGATGAAATTCACCTTTTAGCCATTTTCAACATCCATGTCAAATATTAGCCGATTGAGAAATTTTGAAATTTTTATGACAAAATACCTCATTTCCATAGATTAACTAACCCCTTTGTAAATTGACAAAGTTTGAGGTGAAAATAGAAATTTTTAAAGAAGGCTCATATTTGACGTGTATGTTGGGAATGTCGACAAATGGAGGTTTCACCATCTTAAGCCCTTCAAATAATAGGGAAACGAAGTTAAGAAATATTTCTTAACACTCTAAGTCAATATGGAGTTGATTTTTAGATTCATTTGACCATTATTTACTAGGGTTACCATGATTAAATTGACTTATTAGCCTTGTACAAAATGCATGTCAAATATTAGCCGATTGAGACATGTTGAAAATTTTATGTCAAAATACCTCATTTCCATAGGTTAACTAACCCCTTTGGAAATTGACAATGTCTGAGGTGAAAATAGAAATTTTTAAAGAAGGCTCATATTTGACGTATATGTTGGGAATGTCGACAAATGGAGGTTTCACCATCTTAAGCCCTTCATATAATAGGGAAACGAAGTTAAGAAGTATTTCTAAACACTCTAAGTCAATATGGAGTTTATTTTTAGATTCATTTGACCATTATTTACTAGGGTCACCATGATTAAATTTACTTATTAGCCATGTAAAAAATGCATGTCAAACATTACGCGATTGAGAAGTGTTGAAAATTTTATGTCAAAATACCTCATTTCCATAGGTTAACTAACCCCTTTGGAAATTGACAATGTATGAGGTGAAAATAGAAATTTTTAAAGAAGGCTATCATTTCACGTATATGTTGGGAATGCCTACAAATGGAGGTTTCACGATCTTAATCATTACAAATAATAGGCAAACGAAGTTAAAAAATATTTCATAACACGCTAAAACAATATGGAGTGAAATTGATTTTTAGATCCATTTGACCATTATTTACAGGGGTTACTATGATGAAATTCACCTTTTAGCCATTTTCAACATGCATGTCAAATATTAGCCGATTGAGAAATTTTGAAATTTTTATGACAAAATACCTCATTTCCATAGGTTAACTAACCCCTTTGTAAATTGACAAAGTGTGAGGTGAAAATAGAAATTTTTAAAGAAGGCTCATATTTGACGTGTATGTTGGGAATGATGACAAATGGAGGTTTCACCATCTTAAGCCTTTCAAATAATCGGGAAACGAAGTTAAGAAATATTTCTTAACACTCTAAGTCAATATGGTGTTGATTTTTAGATGCATTTGACCATTATTTACTAGGGTTACCATGATTAAATTGACTTATTAGCCTTGTCCAAAATGCATGTCAAACATTAGCCGATTGAGAAATGTTGAAAATTTTATGTCAAAATACCTCATTTCCATAGGATAACTAACCCCTTTGGAAATTGACAATGTATGAGGTGAACATAGAAATTTTTAAAGAAGGCTATCATTTCACGTATATGTTGGGAATGCCTACAAATGGAGGTTTCACGATCTTAATCATTAGAAATAATAGGAAAACGAAGTTAAAAAATATTTCTTAACACGCTAAAACAATATGGAGTGAAATTGATTTTTAGATCCATTTGACCATTATTTACAGGGGTTACCATGATGAAATTCACCTTTTAGCCATTTTCAACATCCATGTCAAATATTAGCCGATTGAGAAATTTTGAAATTTTTATGACAAAATACCTCATTTCCATAGATTAACTAACCCCTTTGTAAATTGACAAAGTTTGAGGTGAAAATAGAAATTTTTAAAGAAGGCTCATATTTGACGTGTATGTTGGGAATGACGACAAATGGAGGTTTCACCATCTTAAGCCCTTCAAATAATCGGGAAACGAAGTTAAGAAATATTTCTTAACACTCTAAGTAAATATGGAGTTGATTTTTAGATTCATTTGACCATTATTTACTAGGGTTACCATGATTAAATTAACTTATTAGCCATGTCCAAAATGCATGTCAAACATTAGCCGATTGAGAAATGTTGAAAATTTTATGTCAAAATACCTCATTTCCATAGGTTAACTAACCCTTTGGAAATTGACAATGTACGAGGTGAAAATAGAAATTTTTAAAGAACGCTATCATTTCACGTATATGTTGGGAATCCCTACAAATGGAGGTTTCACGATCTTAATCATTAGAAATAATAGGAAAACGAAGTTAAAAAATATTTCTTAACACGCTAAAACAATATGGAGTGAAATTGATTTTTAGATCCATTTGACCATTATTTACGGGGGTTACCATGATGAAATTCACCTTTTAGCCATTTTCAACATGCATGTCAAATATTAGCCGATTGAGAAATTTTGAAATTTTTATGACAAAATACCTCATTTCCATAGATTAACTAACCCCTTTGTAAATTGACAAAGTTTGAGGTGAAAATAGAAATTTTTAAAGAAGGCTCATATTTGACGTGTAAGTTGGGAATGTCGACAAATGGAGGTTTCACCATCTTAAGCCCTTCAAATAATAGGGAAACGAAGTTAAGAAATATTTCTTAACACTCTAAGTCAATATGGAGTTGAGTTTTAGATTCATTTGACCATTATTTACTAGGGTTACCATGATTAAATTGACTTATTAGCCTTGTCCAAAATGCATGTCAAACATTAGGCGATTGAGAAATGTTGAAAATTTTATGTCAAAATACCTCATTTCCATAGGTTAACTAACCCCTTTGGAAATTGACAATGTACGATGTGAAAATAGAAATTTTTACAGAAGGCTATCATTTCACGTATATGTTGGGAATGCCTACAAATGGAGGTTTCACGATCTTAATCATTACAAATAATAGGCAAACGATGTTAAAAAATATTTCTTAACACGCTAAAACAATATGGAGTGAAATTGATCTTTAGATCCATTTGACCATTATTTACAGGGGTTACCATGATGAAATTCACCTTTTAGCCATTTTCAACATGCATGTCAAATATTAGCCGATTGAGAAATTTTGAAATTTTTATGACAAAATACCTCATTTCCATAGATTAACTAACCCCTTTGTAAATTGACAAAGTTTGAGGTGAAAATAGAAATTTTTAAAGAAGGCTCATATTTGACGTGTATGTTGGGAATGATGACAAATGGAGGTTTCACCATCTTAAGCCTTTCAAATAATCGGGAAACGAAGTTAAGAAATATTTCTTAACACTCTAAGTCAATATGGAGTTGAGTTTTAGATTCATTTGACCATTATTTACTAGGGTTACCATGATTAAATTGACTTATTAGCCTTGTCCAAAATGCATGTCAAACATTAGCCGATTGAGAAATGTTGAAAATTTTATGTCAAAATACCTCATTTCCATAGGTTAACTAACCCCTTTGGAAATTGACAATGTACGATGTGAAAATAGAAATTTTTACAGAAGGCTATCATTTCACGTATATGTTGGGAATGCCTACAAATGGAGGTTTCACGATCTTAATCATTACAAATAATAGGCAAACGATGTTAAAAAATATTTCTTAACACGCTAAAACAATATGGCGTGAAATTGATTTTTAGATCCATTTGACCATTATTTACAGGGGTTACCATGATGAAATTCACCTTTTAGCCATTTTCAACATGCATGTCAAATATTAGCCGATTGAGAAATTTTGAAATTTTTATGACAAAATACCTCATTTCCATAGATTAACTAACCCCTTTGTAAATTGACAAAGTGTGAGGTGAAAATAGAAATTTTTAAAGAAGGCTCATATTTGACGTGTATGTTGGGAATGATGACAAATGGAGGTTTCACCATCTTAAGCCTTTCAAATAATCGGGAAACGAAGTTAAGAAATATTTCTTAACACTCTAAGTCAATATGGTGTTGATTTTTAGATGCATTTGACCATTATTTACTAGGGTTACCATGATTAAATTGACTTATTAGCCTTGTCCAAAATGCATGTCAAACATTAGCCGATTGAGAAATGTTGAAAATTTTATGTCAAAATACCTCATTTCCATAGGATAACTAACCCCTTTGGAAATTGACAATGTATGAGGTGAACATAGAAATTTTTAAAGAAGGCTATCATTTCACGTATATGTTGGGAATGCCTACAAATGGAGGTTTCACGATCTTAATCATTAGAAATAATAGGAAAACGAAGTTAAAAAATATTTCTTAACACGCTAAAACAATATGGAGTGAAATTGATTTTTAGATCCATTTGACCATTATTTACAGGGGTTACCATGATGAAATTCACCTTTTAGCCATTTTCAACATCCATGTCGAATATTAGCCGATTGAGAAATTTTGAAATTTTTATGACAAAATACCTCATTTCCATAGATTAACTAACCCCTTTGTAAATTGACAAAGTTTCAGGTGAAAATAGAAATTTTTAAAGAAGGCTCATATTTGACGTGTAAGTTGGGAATGACGACAAATGGAGGTTTCACCATCTTAAGCCCTTCAAATAATCGGGAAACGAAGTTAAGAAATATTTCTTAACACTCTAAGTAAATATGGAGTTGATTTTTAGATTCATTTGACCATTATTTACTAGGGTTACTATGATTAAATTTACTTATTAGCCATGTCAAAAATGCATGTCAAACATTAGCCGATTGAGAAATGTTGAAAATTTTATGTCAAAATACCTCATTTCCATAGGTTAACTAACCCGTTTGGAAATTGACAATGTATGAGGTGAAAATAGAAATTTTTAAAGAAGGCTATCATTTCACGTATATGTTGGGAATGCCTACAAATGGAGGTTTCACGATCTTAATCATTAGAAATAATAGGAAAACGAAGTTAAAAAATATTTCTTAACACGCTAAAACAATATGGAGTGAAATTGATTTTTAGATCCATTTGACCATTATTTACGGGGGTTACCATGATGAAATTCACCTTTTAGCCATTTTCAACATGCATGTCAAATATTAGCCGATTGAGAAATTTTGAAATTTTTATGACAAAATACCTCATTTCCATAGATTAACTAACCCCTTTGTAAATTGACAAAGTTTGAGGTGAAAATAGAAATTTTTAAAGAAGGCTCATATTTGACGTGTAAGTTGGGAATGTCGACAAATGGAGGTTTCACCATCTTAAGCCCTTCAAATAATAGGGAAACGAAGTTAAGAAATATTTCTTAACACTCTAAGTCAATATGGAGTTGAGTTTTAGATTCATTTGACCATTATTTACTAGGGTTACCATGATTAAATTGACTTATTAGCCTTGTCCAAAATGCATGTCAAACATTAGGCGATTGAGAAATGTTGAAAATTTTATGTCAAAATACCTCATTTCCATAGGTTAACTAACCCCTTTGGAAATTGACAATGTCTGATGTGAAAATAGAAATTTTTACAGAAGGCTATCATTTCACGTGTATGTTGGGAATGACTACAAATGGAGGTTTCACGATCTTAATCATTACAAATAATAGGCAAACGATGTTAAAAAATATTTCTTAACACGCTAAAACAATATGGAGTGAAATTGATCTTTAGATCCATTTGACCATTATTTACGGGGGTTACCATGATGAAATTCACCTTTTAGCCATTTTCAACATGCATGTCAAATATTAGCCGATTGAGAAATTTTGAAATTTTTATGACAAAATACCTCATTTCCATAGATTAACTAACCCCTTTGTAAATTGACAAAGTTTGAGGTGAAAATAGAAATTTTTAAAGAAGGCTCATATTTGACGTGTAAGTTGGGAATGTCGACAAATGGAGGTTTCACCATCTTAAGCCCTTCAAATAATAGGGAAACGAAGTTAAGAAATATTTCTTAACACTCTAAGTCAATATGGAGTTGAGTTTTAGATTCATTTGACCATTATTTACTAGGGTTACCATGATTAAATTGACTTATTAGCCTTGTCCAAAATGCATGTCAAACATTAGGCGATTGAGAAATGTTGAAAATTTTATGTCAAAATACCTCATTTCCATAGGTTAACTAACCCCTTTGGAAATTGACAATGTCTGATGTGAAAATAGAAATTTTTACAGAAGGCTATCATTTCACGTATATGTTGGGAATGCCTACAAATGGAGGTTTCACGATCTTAATCATTACAAATAATAGGCAAACGATGTTAAAAAATATTTCTTAACACGCTAAAACAATATGGAGTGAAATTGATCTTTAGATCCATTTGACCATTATTTACCGGGGTTACCATGAAGAAATTCACCTTTTAGCCATTTTCAACATGCATGTCAAATATTAGCCGATTGAGAAATTTTGAAATTTTTATGACAAAATACCTCATTTCCATAGATTAACTAACCCCTTTGTAAATTGACAAAGTTTGAGGTGAAAATAGAAATTTTTAAAGAAGGCTCATATTTGACGTGTAAGTTGGGAATGTCGACAAATGGAGGTTTCACCATCTTAAGCCCTTCAAATAATAGGGAAACGAAGTTAAGAAATATTTCTTAACACTCTAAGTCAATATGGAGTTGAGTTTTAGATTCATTTGACCATTATTTACTAGGGTTACCATGATTAAATTGACTTATTAGCCTTGTCCAAAATGCATGTCAAACATTAGCCGATTGAGAAATGTTGAAAATTTTATGTCAAAATACCTCATTTCCATAGGTTAACTAACCCCTTTGGAAATTGACAATGTCTGATGTGAAAATAGAAATTTTTACAGAAGGCTATCATTTCACGTATATGTTGGGAATGCCTACAAATGGAGGTTTCACGATCTTAATCATTACAAATATTAGGCAAACGATGTTAAAAAATATTTCTTAACACGCTAAAACAATATGGAGTGAAATTGATCTTTAGATCCATTTGACCATTATTTACAGGGGTTACCATGATGAAATTCACCTTTTAGCCATTTTCAACATGCATGTCAAATATTAGCCGATTGAGAAATTTTGAAATTTTTATGACAAAATACCTCATTTCCATAGATTAACTAACCCCTTTGTAAATTGACAAAGTTTGAGGTGAAAATAGAAATTTTTAAAGAAGGCTCATATTTGACGTGTAAGTTGGGAATGTCGACAAATGGAGGTTTCACCATCTTAAGCCCTTCAAATAATAGGGAAACGAAGTTAAGAAATATTTCTTAACACTCTAAGTCAATATGGAGTTGAGTTTTAGATTCATTTGA